>OX388351.1:15772693-16372693 GCA_947579665.1 Sympetrum striolatum | reverse complement strand
TAGCAAACATTGTTGAAACAAAACTATCGCGCATTCGCAGCAGCGGCATATTTGTCACAAATTACGTCATCTAGGTGAGGGGTTTGGCTATTCTCGCAAACGATGGGATGAATCTCCGATAATAACCCACGAGTCCAAGAAACCCGCGAAGTTCTCGGAGATTCCTCGGAATCGGGAAATTACGGATCGCTTGCACTTTTTCTGGGTCAGGCTTTACCCCTTCCGCTGACACAACATGTCCCAAGTATTTAACCGTCGTAAGCATCAGCTGACACTTTCGAGGGTTTAATGTCAAATTCGCCTCTCGAAGCCTCTCCAACACATCCCTTAGCCGCCGGTTATGCTCATCCACGTCCTTCCCAAAGACAATAATATCATCTAAATACACGAGACAACGCTCCCCCCGAAGGCCCGTGAGCACCGCATCCATTAACCGTTGGAAAGTACTAGGGGCGTTGGCGAGTCCGAACGGCATCCTCAAATACTCGTAATGCCCGTCGGGCGTGGAGAATGCCGTCTTTTCCTGGTCCCGCGATTCAACCTCGATCTGCCAATATCCACTCTCCAAATCCAAGGTCGAGAAATATCGGGCGCTTCCCAACTGGTCCAGTGTCTCCTGTATATTGGGGAGGGGGTAAACGTCCCTCTTAGTCACCGCGTTGAGCCTTCGGAAGTCGGTGCAGAACCTTGTTTTTGTTTTCCTATCCTCTCCCTTCTTCGCCACTAACACCACGGGTGCACTCCACGGAGATATTGATTCCCTAATCACTCCCTGTTTAAGCATCTCCTCCACATGTTCTTTTATCACCGCCTTCTGTGAGTGTGGGACCCGATAAGGCGCCTGTCGCACCGGAGCAGCGTCCCACGAGCTTATTTGGTGCTTCACGCGATGGGTGCAGCTGAGGCCGGTGCCCAAGGGCCGAAAAACGTCCTTAAATTCGTGGAGGAGACTCTCCAACGGCTTCCTCTCCCCATCCTCCAACGCATTCAGCTCTTCCTCAAGACCCTCCAGCGCATTTATGTGAGCGACATCCCCACAATCAATTGTACCCCTTTCCTCAACGGAAACATCAAATAAAACACCTAAATTGGTATTTTATATACCCTCACTTCAGCCCCACTCACATTGCTTATCCTCAGCGGCACCATCAGATCTTCCCTCTCCGCTATCACGCTCCGTCCGAAGATTACTCCGAGCACGAGTATTTCCGTCGGTTCCATGATGAGCTCTCTGCCCTCCCCAACCGCAAAATTCTGACGGCCAAAACACACCATCTCACACCTTGGCGGTAGAAAAATATCCTCACATAACACCACACGTAACCCTATCTCATCACATTTACTCGATCTCTTTTCCATGTCTTTTGAATTCTCCGCAAATTCATCCCTTCGAAGCACCCTTTTATCCGCGCGAGTCTCCGCTGCACCGCTCTCTGTCCGCAGAGCCATCGCAAGTTCCCCTCCTTCATTTCTATGTGAACCCTCGAAATGGATTTCCTTTGAGCCCAGCCGCAACACCCCGTCCTTTACGTCGATTACTGCTCCTAATCGCCGCAGAAGATCCCACCCCATAATCCCGTCCGTTTTAATCGTCATCCCCTCTCCACAGATGTAAAACGGGTGGCTGATTCTCCGATTCCCAATTATGAGATCCATATCCGTGGTGCCCAATGCGGGAAGCTGATGCCCTGTAACTCCGAGGAGCCGAACCGTAGGTGCGTTAACTTCCGTCGTCGCGGCGATACACTCCCTAATTAAAGATACGGAGGACCCCGTATCAAAAAGGAGACGAATTCTTCTTTCGCTTACATTCATCTCCACTTCTATGACTTGTTCAATGGAGTCCGGATAATGAAGATCAGGAATCATTATATTAAGCCCCTTATTGTCTATCGCCTCTGATGTTGACGATTCGCCTCCGCGAACAAGGGGCGCGTTGCGGAGGGAGACCCGTTTGGGGAACCCCTGGGGCGTTGGGAATAACACTCATTTTGGAGTCTCGAACCACCACGGCAGTTCCGCGAAAGGTGCCCCTTCACTCCACACAGATGACAGATAACCTCCGGACACTCGCGAGAATAATGTCCTATCCTCCCGCAGGTAAAACACCTCGATCCGCCTACGGGCGGCTCTTGTGTAGCCCGCGGAAATCTCTCTCGCCGCTCCGGCTCCTCCCCCGTCCTCCTGCGAAGCGTTGAGGTCTGAGGGCTCGGTGGGCGCGTTACCTGCGCCACGAATTCGTCGTTGTCCTCTCCGATGCAGAAACAGCTGCGAGGACTTGTCATCGCCTCGTTTTCTTCCTCCTGTACGGCCACGCGAATCGCCTCGTCCAACGTCTTCGGATCACGGGACAGAACGAACCGCCTAATCCCCGAACGAAGTCCCTTTAAAAATTGGGCCAAGAGATTCTCGTTGTGAATCGTCCACCGAATCGCATCCTCCTTAGGATCCCCCGTCTTTTTCAGTGTGTTTATTCCCGCTGCTCGTAGTCGCGTTGCGAATTCCTATGAGTTTTCTCCCGCTCTTTGAGTGCACGTCATCAGCCGACTTAGAGCCGATGAATATGATTCCCTGGCCTTAAAGCGACTGCGGAGGGTCTCCTGAAATTCCGCCCATTTCGGCGTAGCACTCAGCACTGGGTGATGCCTCAGGAATATTTGAGCGGTCCTCCTTAGCCTCAGTTTCGCGATGCTGACTTTTAAGGAATCGCTCCATTTCCCGATCCCTGCTATTTCCTCCAGGGCCTCAACTCCACATCACTTCCCTCTTCTCTGGAGAATTCACCGACCAAGTGAACCAACGATCCGAAGCTCGGGCCAGCCATCGCCTCCTCAGCTTGTGTCCCCGTAGTCGCCGTCATTCCTCTCCTTCCGTAACCACCGATTCTCTCCGCGTCCGTTCTTCCTCCTCTCGGCACTTCCTAGCGCCAGCGGCGTGATCACTTGGAGCGCCGCCGTCCCCGGGCTTCTTCCGTGGATGATTCAATCCCACCTGCTGCCACCAAATGTCGCGACCGACCGACTGTCGGTATGGTAGCGCTATGCTGCCACCACCTGAGCTGATGAAGGAGGGCTCAGGTCCTCGAAGGTTGGGTTCTTGCCCTGGGGGCTTGATGAAAATGCCGAGTAACAATGAAATCAAGACTTTATTCTCAACAAATTCACACTCCCAGATACTCCACGTACGTCCCTCACTCTGCCCAAACCCCAACTGCCTTCCGCTCACGCTTTTCCTCCAGCCTCCCTCCTGTCCCGTTGTTTCGGTTATCCTCAACCTCGGAAAAACCCGCTGTGGGATTTCCGCCCACCTAAGCAGGTTCCTGACTAGGGTGGTTCGAAAATTTTTTTTTTTAATTTCAGATCGCTATAGTGCGGAAAAGTTGCGATTGGTATAGACATGAAAAAAGCACTAATTATTATTTTTTTATAAATTTGTCTTCCGGTCGCGCAATGCCATCGAAGTTAGCAAAAAATTGTGAAAAACCTTATTTTTTAATGATTTTTTTAAACACGCCAGATGGTTTTAATTACGTTCCTTTACCATGAATTAAATACTAACAGTATGTGAAATCAATATATATGCACTTATTTTACATTTGTTTCATATCTTCCGGTCGTGCAACATAGTGCAAAATGAGTAAAATTAGTAGTTTTTGCAAAATTTCGAAGTTTGACTGTTTAGTGGATTTTAATCATACGACTTTTAGATATGCTGTAGTTTAATTCTATAAAAATGATAACTGGATAATAAATAATAACATTAATATATTAAAATCCAAGCATATAATATAAACTTTGATATTCAAGTGGAATTCGGTCGCGCAGCTTCGTCAAAAATAGCAGAGTAGCCTACCTGGACAGAGAGGCGAGGCTCCTCCACTTTTAAGAACATTGACTAATGAAGAGATAAAACAGTATGTGAGCAATAACTTCAAGCCTATTATGAGTATAGATGATTTCCCATGCCATACACAGGCAATTGAAACATGCGATTAGCCAGTGACCGAAGCTTCCAGTAAAGTATGTGGACACAGTTCCAGAAACCTCTATATTACAATCACATTACTGTCACACTCAGCGATGCCAACGTTTTCACACTAATCCGAATTTCGTTGTTTATCCGTAGATAAAGACTAGAAAGGAAACATAAAGAGAGAGAAAGCGAAATAAATTTGTACATATTGTAAATAACACACCCTACATTGGATGTTTGGTTGGGTGGGAACTCGAAGTACAGCCACCTCCCCGTAGTGAGTTCTGGGTCGTTTTGTAAACAAAATGAGCGAAGATCTGCACCAACAATTGAATATTGAAACAAAAAATTACCAAATATTTACTATTAGAAAATTTCTAAATTATCTGAAAGGAAGGGAAAGGGGAGAGGGAAGGGGGATAGAGGGGAGGGAGGGTTGGGGGAGAAAAGTTGAAGAAGGCTACGCGTAACAAATCCTTTTTGCGACTTTGTTTTATTAATTTTAAAGGTTAATCTCATTTTTTCTTCCTCTGTGTCACTATCGCCGCTTTGTGGTAAATATTTAATTACATTTTTAACGCACCACCGAGTGATTTGTGGCAAATTACCCAACTATTTCACGGTGCCCCCCCATTTCCTAGTACGAATTCTCCTTTTGACCACGGGGTCTCTTTCTTGCTTTGGAAAACCTTCGTACGAAAAAATTTGACTACTGGTTCATGAATGGGACCACCCTTTTACCAATGCATCGTTCTCTTAACATTTCTGAGCAATCACTCACTCGCAAGCTTGCGGCAAAGGCATGATTCTGTAATTTTAACTCGAAAATATAGGAAAGCTCGATCGAAATATTAATGACTCAGTTCGGGAGAAATTGTGTCGCGAACCATTCTCGAACTTGCGGTTTACAACGTTTGATTCAATCGTCGGAGAAGATACTGTCCATGTCTATGTAAGAACCCTGAAAGCCGCCTTTCGGTGTGTGGCAGGGGGTACCTTGACTCTATTTTTCTATTCGATTGCTTTCGCGTATTCTTCGCGTAAAAAATGAATTCATGAAACGATTCGTTTTTAGCATCTAGCATTTCCCTAATCTTCCTCGCAGTATCAGAACGGCCCATAATGTTGTATTAACTAATTCTATTAATAGTGGGCTTCCGGATAGTCATGTGGACAGCGCGCTTGCCTTTGGTGAAAGCGGTCCCGGGTTCGAATTCCGGTGGGTGCCAATGTGCGAAATGACCTAAGCTGTCCAAGCACTTTTAACAATACTGCTACTGCTCTATTAATGGTACCATGATCAGGGAATCGATTTAAAAGGTTTGTCTATCCATGGGGTGTGTGTCGACTGCGGATTCATTTAAATTGAGCTACGACTGCTTCCTTAATTTTTTGTGATAAGAATCAGAGGAGTCTACGTCTAATTTTATAAGTTATTAGCCTTGGATAAAATACTTCCGATTTCAATCCTCATTTTCTATTCTCCATTAATCATCATTCTTCCCATATGAAATCAACGGGCCCGTTTACGTATCCCGTTATATAAGAAAAACTTGCGCGACGTTGCAAAATTAGCGTAGAATTATGAAGTTGGTCACAACTGTTTGAAATTGTTTTAGTATTGAGTAACAGTGATGCCATACATAACACCGTGATTATTTTTTATTTATTTACTACGTAATTGCAAATATCAGAAATAATTTTACATTTCAGAAATGCGGCATTTTGTTCTGTTCCTTTTGGAACCTTTGGTATTTAATCTCCTAATTAAGAAACATGGGATTAGTAGCTCCAAAATCAGCTTCAAACCTTTCTCTTATCGTTAGTTTTAATACTTTAGCAGGTGATTGTACTTGAAAGAAGTTTTCACCAAAAATGAATAGGAAAGTCCAGAATTTCTTGCACAATGCATTGAAAAAGCAGGGGCCTGCTTTCGTTCAATTCGCACACGAAAAAACATCCATCGGGAGAGTTTGTGAGAAAATAGTGAATTTATTTTCTGTGCAAAACCGAACCATGTAAGTTTGTAAATAACGTAAAAAAGGCCTTACGGGGATAGCGCATTACGCGTTGTCGGCCGCGATAGTTCAATCTCTCAGCGACGAAGGGATTCATTGTTCCCGCTGCGCCATGGGCCAAAATCGAAAACGCTGGACATTGGGCGAAAAATAGTTTTTCTTTCAGTTCGGGAATTGAAACTTCGTATAGCCATAACAAAAAGATTGTATGACCGTGCATTTTCTTAATCCGTCTATACTAACGCTTAATCCCGCAGGAATTCTCTCCTTTACGAAATCGAATGACTCTGCACAGGAGACTAATAAGAGGAATAGCACCACACCGTATCCGACGATATAAAGATAAATCTATTCAATGAGGGTCTCTTCACAATCTGCTGGCATTTTTTTCTCAAGTGACGCGGTGGTTTTGAACCAACGCCTGATCTTTTCCCCCCGAGATCGACATTGTATTGTACAATATTCGTCTCCGAGCAATAAAAGAAGTTTCGTAAATTGAATCCAATTCCGTAGTAAATGCTTAGTCGTGTTTATGATTCGTGGAAATTGACTTGCCTTGTGAGAATGAAATTAAGGATACATTTTCTCTATTAAGTATGTAAATTCTTTTAGGTGTGATTGAAAACATGCATCATCGAATATGAGATAAGTAATAATTTTGCACAATTTCATCAGGTTTCGCATAAAAGTTTTCATAAGCAAGAAAGAGACCATGCGGTCAAAAAGAGTATTCATGAAGGGAAAGATGCCGTGAAGTAGTTGGGAGCGTTGAAATTCCAATTAAATCATGGCCGCAAAGTGGCCATAGCGACACAGAGAGAAGATAAGGAATGCGATGAATATTTAAAATTCATCCGAACATATTCGCAAAGAGGATTGTTACACAAACCCTTCAACATTTTCTCTCCTACCCCCCCTCTCTCTTTCCCCGGGCTGTTCAACCTCATTTTTCGGTAAAGGGACTGCGGATTGAAGTAATGTTTTGGATATAGTAGTACTGTTAGAAGTGCCTCGAAGTCCTATCGAACGTGGGCTGGGAATCTAACCCAGGACCACGTTCACCGAAGCCGTACGCGCTGTTCGCTTGGCTCTCCTTAAGCTCCGTTGAATCCTTTTGCGACTGTATCTGGACTATTTTGAAGGTACGTGCAAATCCATTTAAATACGATTCATTTAATTCTCTCTTCATTTACTTACGCATGATTTAGATATGTACCCAGCTAGTCGCCAGTGGCGTATGGTGAGGGGGTGTAATAACATAAGCATAATTCCCTTATCTATCCTCTAAGCCCCTCTAATAGTCTAGAGAAAGAATGACCAAAAGTTGTTCTTCCAATTATTTCCTTCAACCAATGCTTCTCCGAGATCACGTTTGGTCTTCGCTGGCACTAAAATTTCGTTTACTTCGTCAAGTAGTTCTGAACCGATGTAATTTTCGTAAAGCTTCCGTTGGTAATCAGTTCTTCTCTTTTAAACCATTCATGATCGATATTAATTTTTCGTTGAAGCCATCGAAATCCACATTTGAATAATGATTTATAAAACCTGAATATCTTTCATTTCCGTCGTTGTCAGCTCAATACCAATTCTCTCTTCATGCTTAGATTTATTGTGTTTTCTGAAATTTATCATCAACATGAGTGTCATTGTGGTCGCCTTTGTCTTACAGAATAGGTCGATGAAATGTTGACGAGCAATTAGCGATTTTACTCATAAACATTTTTGAAGCATTTTTGCAATCGTTTAATACATTCGAAACATCGTGATTTCTTCTATTTTTTTAAGTTGTCGTCTAGACAATGAAAATCACGCCATATGATCGTAATATTTTAATTATTCTTACATGCATTCAATTTTATATTTTCATTCGATTTCGCCAAACTTGTCGAGAAGAGTAAAATGGTCTGTAAAGCGCATATGTATGGCCTTTTAGTTTGAGTTATAGTGGACTAGACGCTTTCAATGACGCGAAAACTCCAGATTCGTGCTCCACCAAGGAGAGAAAATTTAACCGCAAGTAGCAATCTGCTTTTTATTTCCTCACGGGAATTAATCGTAAAATCCCTAGGACATTTTAATTGTCTTTTATAGTACCAATTAGCCAACTACCTCCACCTACGATGATCTTCACATTGCAACCTCAGATGATATGTGTCTAATAAAATAAGTTATTTCGAACACTCCAGTTAATCATCACAAATTACATCGATATTTCACTTTTGTAGAAATGAATGAATTCATTAGTGAAGCTTGTTCGATTCATTTTTCCACAGTTCTTCCGTAATGGCCTCGCTCAGAAATTCAATTCCCTCAACCTCAGTACATGGCCTTCTCAATCCTAAAAATATCTCCACTGCTCGAAAATTGCACACCGGTCTCGAAGCCGAAGCCCGAACATGACGCGTCCTTGGAAGGTTCTTCCCCTCTGCCTTCCATCAACCAAGAGTGCTGACGTAAAGAAAGTTAATTTGGAACACGGCTGTTAATGAATTTGAGGTTTGAAATCTCCAATTTCTCCAGATGAAATCTGTTTTGGACTTTCAAATAAAGGAAAAAAAGGGTGCATTTATATTTACATTAGTGCCCCGCAAGCCACACTAAGGCGTATGGCAGGGGGTCTGAAACACCAAATTACCAAAGAAATTTTCATATTTGCTCACTTTATACTATCCGGAAGAAAAGAGACCAAATAAGGACACCTCGCGTTCTCGTTATAATCTAGCGAAATCTTTTTGTCTCTGGCTGCGAAAACCGGCTTCGCTGAGAGTTGGAATCAAGACGTCGTGTAAATTACTGTTTGAGAACTTCTCGAATAATATTTGCCTATACTCAGTTCTTCTTAATAGATTTCCAGCCAAGGGCTTCGATCATTTCGGGTACACATTTATTGTCTCCCTTTACGAAACGAACCGCTCTACTCTGTACATACGCGCTCTTGCTCCAAGATCAACCCTTCTCGAGTGCTCCAAATCTGATGGCCCCACTGAATTTCTACGCTAATAGAAGTGCCGTCGATTGAAGATTGTCGTCCGAAGCATGGGCAAACGGGGAGGAAATTATTCCATCCTTCGTCCCTTCTTTATTCATTGTAACGAATCCCCATTGGGTTCATTCACACGACTGGGGCCGAGTGAAGAATCTCGAATTACTGCACGATCACATTCACGATGCATCTTTCAGTTCAGAAACGGAGGAGAGGCGTTGGATGGAGTTAAAAAGCAGAATAGAGGAACTGCGTCATATTGCAAGAGGAGATCACATCTGAGGAAACCAAGGAGTGATATCGCCAAATATTCTTTTATAAATAGAGGGATCGAAGAATGGAGTATGTTGCCCGAAGGGGTCTTCAAACCCTTAACAAAAAATAGAAAGAAGTTTATAAATAGATGCTGCAGTTTATGTAATTAATTGGATTCAATTTCATTATGTTTTGTATTTTTTTGATATTTTTCACGATGTGAAAACGATGACGTGACATTTAGGCCTGAAAAGTGACATTATAAGATGTGAAATTAAGTTTTAATGATGATAGGATATATGTTGAGTACATGTTTAGGAGAAGTACCGGCGGATGCATGTAAATTAGATCTTGTTGTAGAGTTTCGGTGTTCGAATACTGTCTGTGGGTAGCGATGATAATGCTGGAATATTTGTTTGTGTGTAACGTCTGGTGTGAGGGAGGTTAGAATTATGTTTTACGTAGGCAAAGGTTGGGGCTACCACTGGAAGAAATTCTACTTGTAGAACATTTAATAATAAATAAATATTAAATAAATTATCTACATGTTAACCGTTCCGGAGTTAAAATAAGCAAATCGCGCATTGCCGTCGTTTGAGGGCCGTAAGAGGAAAAAGCGGCAATGATAAAAATGTGCATCGCCCTTATATTAGTGGCGATAAAATGGTCGCTTATATCCCTCGAATAAGGTTATCCAAAAATCTAGGGAAAAAATCAACATTATTTGAATGGAAATAATAAATATGTGACTGAAATTGTAAAACCCGATCGCCCCACTGCAATGAAATCTGTATCAAATCACATTTTTTATTGACACAGATTTATATAATGTAAATTATTATGTAACGCCTTATAATGTTAAGCCATGATTGCCTTAACGTGTTCGGGTTGATTAAAAGGCGCAATGGATGTTACTCAAAACAGAAAATTCAAATTCAGATAACATTAATAAAATTAATAATCTTACATTTAGTATTTATTGCGAAAAAATACTTCGACATGCAAGTTAAAATCATTTTGACGATTTCTAGATAAATTTCCGTGCTCCTAACATTTTCAATTTCGATTTGCTGATGTTTCAGCACAGCTCTTTAAATGGGAAACTCACGCGGATTGGATGCAAAGTTATATAAGAATTATTGAAACTATGATCACTAATATTATTAATACGAAATAATTTGACTAAAAATAATCAATACGTATATATCAATGGTGGATGATTTTGTGGATATCACTGCAGATAAGCGAGGTATTTTTCATATCCAGTAGCTTCCGTATTTCCCCTCTCTCGTCGTCAGTTCGAAAACACCCACAACAATAAAAATACCATGCATATTAGGGCTCTCTTTAATGTGAGGCCGTCATCTAGCACCTTGGGCGCCTAATTGTAAAACCATTATGAATAACAATCATAAGTGCAATGGGTTCCAGCTCCAATTTGTAGAATGCTTCTTAATCAATAATAACTATTCTTGCCTGAGAAACGGAAGAACTCCTTAAAAGAAGCCTAATTACCTGATATTTAATTACGTAGCAAATACGTATCGAATACGGAAGCGAATAAGGTTACGTTTAAAGTTGATATGCACTTGTCGACTCGAGTTAATGGCCATACGAGCTGCTCCCACGTCTAGTCGAAAAGGTCTCTACGGCATTTGATCGATGGAGGAGCCTCTGGAACCCTCTGGATGACTAACAGCGAGGCGCCCGTTTACATTACCGAGCTTAAATCGCAAAGAAAATGGTTGGCGTCAATTTTTCAATGAACTGTGCGTGATGCGTTTAACCTGTGAGCAGAACTAAGCCATGCCGTACCTTGATCGCAAGTAACTTTAAACCCTCAATTCCGATTTTTTAATTAAAGTGGGCGTAAGTAAGTTTGTAAATCTAATGATTTTCGATATTCCATCAATCTACAAATGTTAGGCAGAAAATAGTTTTGCTTGCGTGTGTGTTTTTCATATTTTGGATTCCACATCTTTTACCCTATATGTATATCCTCTGAGATCATGTTACTGTCACATTTTTTTCTTGATTATAAATTTCCTCCGTCTATCGGAAAGAACATCGTTCTTTAGACTTTCTGTATCGCAATGTCTCGATCGCATCACTTGAAAATCTTCTTCTTCCTTCGTGTGTACAACGCGATTTTCGCCGAGATTACTTGCAAACTTTCGCGGTCACCAAACGTCAATTTTTTGACAACGGGAGAAATATTCGCGACGAAGGTTTGAAGGTGTTTTCCATCGAAGTTGCTGAGCTGAGTTTCAGAAAGAGTTGATTTTTCCGTTGATGTGATCTTTGAGGCTGCAATTGGCAAGAACAAACTTTGCAGCCTCCTTCATTCCAAAAACAAGGTTTGAATTGATTAAATTTGGTTTTCCCATTCTGTGATAGTCCTCCATTTCCAAATATTGCTGGTATTGCTAAATTGCTCCGCTGGAATTTAGCAAGTGAAAAATATCAATAACAAAGAATTGATGATTTTGTGTCATTATTTACCCTTAAAATTACACAATTTCCGTTAAAATTTAAATACCAGAAAAGTGCTTCATCAAACGTTTGGGATATCCTGGATTAAATGAATATGCATTGGAATCCTTAAAAATACGATGACATTCCGGGAACGTTTTCAAATATTGGAAATTAAAAATGTAGCCGTATAGGAGATCAGGAAAACTATTCATCAGGACTCATTTCTTCATCGATCAATTGGAAAGGGTGAAGAATCGAAGGTGTCTATTTATCCTGAGGTTAATATTAGCTTTTTAAATGGATAATTAGATTTTTATAGTATTCACTGTTACCTTGAAATGTCTTCGCGAAAATAAAATAATTAAAATTATGCCTTTTTTCAAATGCCGTAGGAACGTATTTGACTTCGAATCGAGTGTGTTCATCAATTTTAGCTCGATCTTATTAATAATTTATCGAGAAAGTTAATTATTTATTTTGAAAATTAATAATGTAACGATAATTGATAACTGGTAAGTGAATTACGACCGTAGTAATGAACACGCCCTGTGAGAATTCTTATATACATAAAAAAACTTACATTCCGGATTCAACGACCTGGTATTCCGGATTAAAGGAACTGAATTCCGGTTAAAAGGAACTTATATTCCGCATTAAATGAAGTGAATTCCGGTTAATACAAATTGAATTCCGGATAAAACAAACTGGTATTCAGGATTAAACGAACTGAATTCCGGTTTAAAGGAAATGATATTACGCATAAAACGAACTGTATTCCGGATAAAACGAACTGATATTCCGCATTGAACGAACTGGTATACCGGATTAAACGAACTGAATTCCGGTTGAAACGAACTGAATTCGGTTAAAAGGAACTTATATTCCGCATTAAATGAAGTGAATTCCGGTTAATACGAATTGAATTCCGGATAAAACAAACTGGTATTCAGGATTAAACGAACTGAATTCCGGTTTAAAGGAAATGATATTACGCATAAAACGAACTGTATTCCGGATAAAACGAACTGAATTCCGGTAAATAGGAACAAAATTCCGTATAAAACAAACTTATATTTTCGATTCAAGGAACAGGTATTCCGGATTAAGCGAACTGATGTTTCGCATTAAATGAACTAAATTCCGGATAAAACAAACTTATATTCCGGATTCAACGAATTGGTATTCAGGATTAAACGAACTGAATTCCGGTTAAAAAGAACTTATATTCTGCATTAATTGAACTGTATTCCGGTTAATACGAATTGAATTCTGGATAGAACAAACTTATATTCCGGATTCAACGAATTGTGTTCTGGATAAAACGAACTGGTATTCCGGACTAAACGAACTGAATCCGGTTAAAACGAACTGAATCCGGTTAAAACGAACCTATATTCCGGATAAAATGTACTTGTATTCCGGATTAAACGAACGGAATTTCGGTTTAAACGAACTGAATTTCGGTTTAAACGAACTGATATTACGCATAAAACGAACTCAATTCCCGTACAAAACGACTGATATTCCGCATAAAAGAAACTGGTATTCCGGATTAAACGAACTGAATTCCAGTTAATACGAACTGAATTCCGGTTAAAACGAGATTATATTCCGCATTAAATTACCTGTAATCCGGCTAATACGAACTGAATTCCGTATAAAACGAACTTATATTCCTGATTCAACGAATAGGTATTCCAGATTTAACGAACTGATATTTCGCATAAAACGAACTGTATTCCGGATAAAACAAACTTAAATTCCAAATTCAACGAACTGGTATTCCGGATTAAACGAACTGAATTCCGGTTTTAACAAAACCAGTAATATTTAAATAATTCCAAAATAATGAGTTTTACAGTACAATTTTTCATTGAAAGTTGTAGTAAAATACATTATCTATAACTTTGGTACACAATTGTATATACGTATATTGCATTTTGACAGAGATATGTATGAGAAACTTCCATTTCTGGATAAACAACAACTTCCAGTTAACCATTATTGAAGAATAACTCCTAAACAATCAGTGTTACGAAAAAATGTTTCATATAAAAGTTGTAAGTAAAGTAAATTTTCTATAACTTTTATATGTAAATGTATAAACCTACATTGCATTCTGACAGAATAATTAAAGAAAAAACTTCCGGTTAAGCGGTATTCATCAAAAACTAATCAACTTTTGGCATTGTTAAGAAAATACTAAATACAAAGTTTGGAAATGATCGAATAGACTTTTTATGATACAGCGCACACAAACTTTTTTACCACAGACAGAAACACAGAAAAGTTAATTCTAATTCCGTCGACATCCGAAGGTCAGATTTTTTTCTTCCCACCCACTCGCTTCCCATCCCCTACCTTCCCACCCTCACCCTTTCCACCCTCTCCCAACCCTCCCTCTCCCTCCCTCTCCCTTCCCACCCTCTCGAAACCCTCCCCCTCCCTTCCTACCCTCTACCTTCCCAACCCCTCCCATACCATCCTCTCCCAACCCACCCTCTCCCTACCCTCCCTCTCCCTTCCCACCCTCGCCCTAACCAACCTCTCCCTTCCCAACCCTCCCCCTCCCTTCCCACCCTCTCCCTTCCCACCCTCTCCCTTCCCACCCTCTCCCTTCCTACCCTCTCCTTTCCAACCCTCCCTCTCCCTACCCTCCCTCTCCCTTCCCACCCTCTCCAAACCTCCCACTCCCTTCCAACCCTCTCCCTTCCCACCCTCTCCCTTCCCACCCTCTCCCATCCCTCCCTCTCCCTAACCACCCTCTCCCTTCCTACCCTCTCCCTTCCAACCCTCCCTCTCCCTACCCTCCCTCTCCCTTCCCACCCTCTCCAAACCTCCCACTCCCTTCCAACCCTCTCCCTTCCCACCCCCTCCCTTCCAACCTTCTCCCTTCCCACCCCCTCCCTTCCAACCCTATCCCAATCCACCCTCTCCCTTCCAACCCTATCCCAATCCACCCTCTCCCAAACCTTCCTCTCCCTTAACACCCCTCCCTTCCCAACCCTACCTCTCCCTTCCCACCCTCTCCCTTCCCACCCTCTCCCTTCCCACCCTCTCCCAGCCCTCCCCTCCCTTCCCACCCTCTCCCTTCCCACCCACACCCTTTCCACCCTCTCCCAACCCTCCCTCTCCTTAACCACCCTCTCCCTTCCCACCCTCTCCCAACCCTCCCCCTCCCTTCCCACCCTCTCCCTTCCCACCCTCACCCTTTAAACCCTCTCCCAACCCTCCCTCTCCCTAACCACCCTCTCCCTTCCCACCCTCTCCCTTCCCACCCTCTCCCAGCCCTCCCCCTCCCTTCCCACCCTCTCCCTTCCCACCCACACCCTTTCCTCCCTCTCCCAACCCTCCCTCTCCCTAACCACCCTCTCCCTTCCTACCCTCTCCCTTCCCACCCTCTCCCTTCCCACCCTCTCCCAACACTCCCCCTCCCCTCCCACCCTCTCCCTTCGCACCCTCACCCTTTACACCCTCTCCCAACCCACCCTCTCCCAATACTCCCCCTCCCCTCCCACCCTCTCCCTAACCACCCTCTCCCTTCCCTCCCTCGCCCTTACCAACCTCTCGCTCATCACCCTCTCCCTTACCATCCCTTCCCATCCCACCATCTCCCATCCCACCCTTTCTCTTTCCATCGTCTCTCTTCCCATCATATCCCTTCCCACCCTCTCCCAATACTCCCCCTCCCCTCCCACCCTCTCCCTTCGAACCCTCACCCTTTACACCCTCTCCCAACCCTCCCTCTCCCTAAACACCCTCTCCCCTCCCACCTTCGCCTTAACCAACCTCTCGCTCATCACCCTCTCCCTTACCATCCCTTCCCATCCCACCATCTCCCATCCCACCCTTTCTCTTTCCATCGTCTCTCTTCCCATCATATCCCTTCCCACCATCTCCTATCCTACCCTCGCCCTCCCATCCACTCCATTCCCACCCTATAGCCAACCTCTTACTTCCCAACCCATTTTTTTCATACCATCCCTCCCCTCACATACCCCTCATTCCTTCCCATCCCTCTCTTAATCAACCTCCACCCTCCTATACCTTCTCTCCCTCTTTCCCATGAGATTTATTCAGAGGATAAGTATCAGCAATACAATGGAAAGGTACAGAATGTATAAAATACACATCATCCTTCCTTACACTTCCTTAGATATCTACACATTCTGCAATAGTTAATTTGTTTCAGGATGCAACGTCATTTATATATCGTTTTATATACATCATAAGTAATGGAAAACTATACAAGTTCTTGTTTTACAATGCTTTAACTACACATGATTGAAAATATATTTTATCTTTAATGATTGAAAAACACCGAATAGATACACAAAACATTAACTATCTAAAATATTTTTAACCTCGCATCACCAATAGCAACATGAAGATCAAAAGATGAGAAAGCTTCAAATAGTATACATAGATAAAGATTCATTGAATTGTTCAATCGATTGTTCATTAAAAAATTTGGAATGTAATTCTATGACTGGAATCTATACTGAACGGGAAATTTAGGTTCACTTCAAAATTCACGGATTTTATTTCACAAGGTAGTTTTTATTTTATTCTTTCCAGGCCCTGAAATTTGTCCCGATGCCATCCAACGCCAGCAGCAACGCAACTCAATCCCCGTAATTTCAATTTGTATTATCGTATTCTGTGTTCCTTCCATGGACCGAGTATCCCTCCGCAGCATCATTGCAATGCTAATCTCGCCCATCCATGATGTAGAAAAGTTCCTAGAGTATTTCTGAAGGATAAATTAAAAAAAAATTAATCCAACATTCTCTGAACAACCGAAACACGACGTTAATTAAAAGATCACGCTATCTACCATATTGTTTAAGAGTAGTATTAACATTAGATTTTAATTATACTTATTTTATATTAAATTCCATCCCTGGACCTAATTAAATTCCGCAGCATCCCTGCATTCGAACTCCTGCCCTTTTCATGTTTGAGAAAAGGTCCGAGCGTTATTCTGAAGAATAGATATAAAAATAATTAATAAAATATTATCTGAACAACCCAAACACTATGTTAATTAAAATATTCACTCTCTTCTATACTTGTGTTTGACTAGTATTAAAATTAGATTCAAATTATACTCATTTTATTTTGAATTCCATCCCTGGACCGAATTTCTCTTCTTCATATCTCTGTATTCTTACTCTGCTCTTCCGAGATGTAGGAAAGCTCGTAAAGTGAATCTAAAGAAAAAATAAGGAAACCGATAATAAAATAGTAATTCGAAAATATAAAACCTGTGTCAATCCAAAAATACACTAATATAATAGTAATAATAACGATCATAATAAAGTAGGACACTTTACTCAATAATTTGTTGATTATAATGACTATTTCAGCATATACTTTAATCAGTAATTACTTGGTAAGTTATTACTTTAGTAATATATTTGAGTATTTACTTTATTGTACAATTTATTCAAATTATACTCGATGTTTTATATTTTCCATCCGCTTTCCTTTTCGCTTTCCTACGATACAGTAATAGATTTTTTAATGCCTCCGACCGTTGAGGAATACCGGAAAAAATAATATAACTTAACACGCGGGTAATATTACCCCTCCTGTTAAGTATGTTATAGTACTAGTAAAACTGCTGAAAGTGCTTCGACAGCTTAAGTCTTTTCGCGCATTGGCTCTCACTGGGAATCGAACCCGGGACCGCTTTTACCAAAGGCAAACGCGCTGTCCACGTGACTATCCGGGAGCCTCACCCCTCTCCCTCCTTCCATGGGACCAGGAAGGAGGGAGTCTACCCCCTAGTGTTCATTGTTTTAATTAATTATAATCAACACCGAAATAAGATTTAATCAACCGAAAAACAATACAATTTCAATTTATATTAATTTTTAACTCCTTGATAATAAACCGCGAAGATTTCTCGTCTCCCCCTGGTTACGTTATGACTCAAAGTTAAATAACTTTACAAATATATCATTCTGCTAATATTTTTCGTGGATCGAATAAAAATAAATTAAATATTATTTACATACAACGTTTTATATCGAGTGAAGGTCTGGCTGTAATGCAACGGGACCAAATGAGCATCGGTGTGCGAATTTGAATCGGAGCATAATTTTATAAGGATAACTAAAGCAATTCTGTAATTACAATAAAAACGTAAAAAAATCATCGAATTTGCGAGAAATACTTATTTTATACAAACAATAACTCTTATAACATTTATTTTTTTATTGTAGAATATCTATCCAAGGAAAAGAGATGAGTACACAGTAATTTTATGATAAGAAGCTATAAATAATATATAAAGGAGAAAATCATGCAAAAGTATACTACTTTTTATCCTCCTTTGGAAAACTACGCAATAGAATCCCTGAATGTAGTACTTGATCAATGCTTCCTTCGATGGAACATCTTGGGACGCAACTCAATCAAAACCAATCAAGTCCTCGCATCGAAGAACTGCTCAATTAGCACGATTATGATCTGGATGACGTTCTCATCTAAGTGAATTAATCTCAAAGGTATTTGATGTTCCACTGGTCCGAAATTGTACATGTAATTGTATCCTCCTTGTGTACGTATGCAAGTAACTCTCACTTCCCTTTACAGAGATGTAGAACGAGGCCGGAAAACGAAATTTCATGGTAATGACTCACGAAGCAAAGACACAAGCCTAATCAAAACTATCATGGCTCCCGAAATGAAACGATCAACTATGACTAGTTCAGTGATAGCGCAATATCAACGTCTGCCGATGAATATCATCGTAGAATTCAGTCTAAACTTCGGGTTAATAACTTACATCGATAACACTCATCATGGAATGGTATGGCTGTTGCTAGTAAAACATGTTCCTTTTCCTTTTATAGATATTAAGAGTAAACGCGAAAAGGTATGCGTTTATTAGTGACTTATGGAGAAATGCACCATGTATTAACCTAGTAGGTAGGAAAGGAAAAGAAAAAGAATTGAAATAGATGCTAAGAATTGAGAAGTTCTGTAACTCACGTTTATAATATTCAAGAACTATATCCTATTAATTACGAATTTAAGAATATAGTTTAAGAGATAGTTTTAATATGAAATTACACTCTAGCAGAGATGAATCCCCAATAAAAATCTATATCTATCAATCTTTCTCTACATGAAGGGCTTTTCCTTTCTTACGCATGACTGATTGCAATATATTTTTATGTTATATCGGCGGTTACTGTCATTCCTGCTCCTTGTCCGCAAAATACGAAAGAGCGAAGAATGGGAAATGGAGAGGTCAGGATACCGGTTCAATCTTTGACACGCGTAAGCGGAAGCTTAATAAACGATTAAGACGCAGAGAATTGTCTCAACGAACATAAAAAGCTCTGAAAAGTATAAGAAATTGCCTAGGCTCTTTTATTATTCGAATTCATTCCAATCGTTGCTCCGACAGCGAATATATATTAATACCGAAGAGCATGCTTTACCATCGGTATGCACTTGATTTGCGAAGAGTTATGAGGAACGAGAGAATCGTCCACTGAATGATATGATAAAGCATGCAATCGAAAATTAAAGGTTTGAGATTCCATTATAACATGAATTCTTGTGGTAAAGGCCCAAAAAACGAATAATTAGAATAATTCGTAGCTGTAACGAGGTGTTCGAATTCTGGAAAGAGCGGCTTGAGGACTGAAGCCCGCCTTAGCACATGAAAATCACTTTCACGCACAAAATCAATTGACATCTGTTTCACTACGGCTAAGGTTCCTTTCTCAATCGTCGGCCATTCTTCAACAAACATGTCAAAGCGAATGAGAGTTTCGGAACGAAATTTGCAAATATCAACGAATTATATGGATCGCAAACACCTTTAATTGATCGTATCACATGGGCTAGTTCTATCTAAAAGGGCTTACATAGAGTCTGAATAATATTCTTCAAAACGAGTTTAAGTCCACAGAAAACTTGCGAGATCAATTCACAGAATGAAATTAAATGTAATTATTATACGTAATTTCTAAATCTTTATTGATCTATTTAACGATTGAGCCCAAATATATTTACTGACTGCTGATTCAGCGATTTAAATTAAATAGAATGGCGTTTCTATTTTAATCGCCTCGTGTTTCTCAATAGTTTTTGCAATAAAATAACAACCTCACGATGCAACGTGACTCGTAGGTATTAGTTGTCGTGCACTAACTCTAATAGACGCCCTGAAAATCGGTACTGCGCTGGAATTATGTTTGTTTGATTTCAGTTTGATAACTCCCTGAAAATTATCTAAATAGATCCATTGTTATTCAAATTCAGTTTAATATAACTGCAGGAGAATTTCTATTGACAAACAAATAGATAATTATGTAACAAATATAGTTTTAAGAACAAAAAACAGGTGAAGATATTAATGCAGGAAGTAATCGCTCGATTTAATAAACAGTCTTATCGTGAAGATTACGCCTCTCGTCATTGCAGCATAAAAAAAGGGATTTAGTATCACTCGATGTGTATTTTAGTTGATTGGATATAAATCGAGCGTCAGGAATGTTCAAAAATTATAATATTATTTGAAACTAGTGGTAATCGAAATAATATATTCTATTTTAATATCCATTGCATTCTTTGATTGTGTCTTTTTCCCAGACAAGGCGGTAAATGCACGAAAGAAAACAAATACATAGTTCTCACAGAAACACACGATGAGTTCGCCTTGAACTTGAAGAAAAGCGAAGAATCGAAGGCCATTGGGATTCCATTACTGGTCTTTTGGCATTGTTAGCATGAGCCTAATTCTTTTACTGATACCTCGAAAGTGAAAGCAACGAAAATGAAATGAAAACGATGCAATTCGAAATGAATTGAAGGACGTTGGAAATCCATTACTGGTCTAAGAATGATTGTTTACGTGATCATAGCTTCTTTTTAAAGTGCTTTGAAAGTGAAAGCAACGGCGAAGGGAAGCGAAATATCAATAGGTATTGGAAAGAGTTCATCGAAGTAAGCGGAACTGCCTTTCTGCGTCAGATCACAGAAAAATAGAGAAAAAGGGAAAGGGCATGTCTGACCATTGCCTTGCTGAACTGTACTAATTTATCACCATTAAAGTACATCAAATGAGAACTATGAAAGATAACAAATTACTACACAGTCGTTCAGATTTTGTTGTAATGCTTAATGTTCATGTGAAATATTTTTTTTTCACCCCCAAAACCAATATATCACTTAATTCTTAGTCCGTTCCACAGGTTTTTATAATATAATTCACGGTGAGAAAAAAAAGCAGTCCATAACGTGAGGTTATATTCAAAGTACGTGATATTAGAGATCGATGTAAAAATATATATATTGTGCTTACCTAAGCTGTAGCTCCAATCCACTGACTTCTACGATCGAAGGATCTCCTGCAGGACCTTCACTTTCAGAAGACGCCAATCATCAATACGCCAAGACAATATCGGTGTGTAAGGTATTCCCTCCCAAACAACTGAAAATTATAAATTCCAAATTAATAAAATGTACATGGATTGAAATCGGAATTATATTCTAAAGCCATGCAAATGTAAAGCGAAGCAAATAGTTTGAAAACTACGCATTCTCGTTCATTTGCAACCGTTGACCACACAGTTTGAAATATCTTGTTACATCATTAGCAAAATATTAAGAAGATAATAGCTAAGAATAATTAAAATTTAAAGAAGCCTTAATTAAACTCTTAGACATTAACTGAATATATTGAAATCATGACACGAAAGAAAAACTTCAGTATCAGTACTAATTCGTACCAAATCGATCAATATTCGTAAGTGATGAAGCTAAATTTCAATTGCAATTAAACTGTAAGAAATAAAAATGGTTCAGATTATGAAATAATGCTAACTAAGATTTAGAATTACGTCGTTAAGGGTAACAAGGAACTGGGGAACTATAGCAACAAAAATTTCAGAAAATTCTTCTAAATTGATTATAAACAGAAGAATATTCTAAACCCATCAACAATTAAAGCAAAACAAGCAGTTTCAATATAAATTAATAATAAATATGGTTACATCAACGAATTATATTGATAGTAAGTTTAAAAAATAACGACCGCTGACAGGAACTAATTTCAGAAATTCGTGCAAAATGGAATAGAATGCCTTAAATGATTAGGATAAATTTAATGATAAACAGAGGTGAAAAATAGCCACATGACTGGGACTCGAAGCCAGGTCTCCCACTTTCCGGCAAGTTTTCTTAGTTTAGGTAGTTTAGTGGTAGAATACCTGCCCGGAATGTAGGAGACCTGGGTTCGAGTCCCAGTCATGTCGCTATTTTTCACCATTGTTTATAATTCGGTTTCAGTCGCACTACTTCATGAGCAAAGTCATTTCCTATCCTCATTCTAGGGTAAATTTAAAACTAAATTACAATTATTAGAAAGAAATTCGGTTCCGATTATGAGATAATGAATTTAATGTTAAGGAAGACAAAGGCATTTTTATTGCGGAACGGTTACAACTTTTGAAATTTAAGCCACAAAAAAATTATAAATCAATATTAGGATTTTTGATTAACATAATCGATACCGTTGATAAGATTGCATGTATTAAAGTTTCCCTCAACTGCTGTTTCCTTTTAAATTCATACCAGGATTACCGTAATGTTTATGAGTATGATCAAAACTAAGCCTAAAAATTAACAGAAGTATAATCAATCGATTCGGCCGAGATGTTGTGGAAAGATCATAATTGAAAATAGATTTCTACTTTTCCACAAAGTTTTTTATTCACCAAATTACAATGTATGCCTCGGCAGTTTGATGATTCAGTTGTGTGTGAACCGGACGATGGTAATATACCGAAACCGGTAGTTCATGAATAAAAATTTTTGTGGAAAAGTAGAAATCTATTTTCAATCAATAGAAGGACTAATTGGAAAATATATTCAATGAAAACTATGCACTGAACTGTTTATCAATTACGGGAGGAAGGAAATCAAACCGGAAAAAACTATTCTTGGAAAACTTCAAACTTGTACTTTAAAACTGCGCTGTGTTCGAGTCCTGGCTCAATCTGAATTTTTCTCTCGTTTATTAATTTTAATGTCAACTTGTTACTCGTAATGAAAAGGCTGTTGCAATTTGGAAGAATTTTAGCTTTCAAAACAAATTTCCGATGACTACTTGAAATTGCGAATTGCATACGCACGAAACATCCACTAGAAAATCAATTCAGAAGTTTAATTCTGATTGCGAGAATAAATGTTTAACGAAATAAGGATCTAACGCCCAAATTAATCAAAATTCCAAAAAAGAATCACAGAATATTGAATCCGAAACTAATTTCGTGTGAAAAAATTATTATTCTCATTGGAGGGATGCTGCAACTTGATATCATTATGACATTATAATAGACGCGAGAAGACCGGTATTACTACTGCGAATGATAAAGAAATACAAGCAAGATTACGTATATATAAAGTCAATATAAATCTATTCCACTATATTAATCTTCTAAAATATTAAGGTAATACAATCTATACATAAATGAAAAATGAACAACTACGATGCGTCCACAATTTCCGTTAAAATTCAAATCCGATCTTCCCTTGTTTATGTGATGACGTCATGCACTTACCGAAGGATAAGAATTAACGACAGAACTAATTTAAAAATTTATTCAGATAAAACATGTCGTATAAACTGCAGATCTGTATTCCAGACAGATTGAAAATACATGCGGCAAAGCCGAGGCTTTATCGGAATTTTTCTCTCGTTTTTTATATGCAAATTCAGAGTGTAACTCGTAAGGTTTCGGACGCTAATGAAAGGGCAGTTTAAAGTTTTACAAACGCCTAAGACGATGAATTACAATACCGAAATAAACTTATTCTCGTAATCATAGACGTAAGACTACCGTCATTCCCACGCGAGACGTATTTGGCTTATCGAAGCATTAAAAACTAAAGAAATGTCTTTTACATTCGGGAATTGAGTCGACGTAAGCAAACCTTTAAACTCCGATTTCTCGAGAAGAATAGGCGAAAACCGGTTTCCAGTCCCGGCGACATTCCTTTCCTACTCGCAAACAGTCATAATATGTCAAGAGAACTGTCTTACATTCCCATTTACACGAAAACATGTTTCCTTAATCCGCTAATGACCATGCTTAACGAGCTTTTAAACCTTAGAACGTACTTACGAAATCGTATTAAGCAGCTCCGATTCTAAATAAAAGATTAATGTCATCTCAGTAATTCACCCTAAATTAAAACCAATCGCAATATGAAACAAATGATACGTCGTACACTGATATTACACAAGGAAGTAATTTAAATTCTTAAATTCACCAACACACTTTAGCAATATTTTCTCAGACAATACCTAAGGAATTATTTAATGAGACTTACCTTTAACTGGAAATCCTGGGTGACAAAGATGGACGTTGTACATGGCAACGAATTTCAACTGTTTTTCGAACACAGGTTGGCAGCATGACCTCGCTCGCAGAAATCCAGGTAGCAACTGACAAAAAAACCGTCCGCGCAACCGATGAACAATACTACTGTCACCTGATTGGTCCAAATTTAAACATCTTTCAACTTGGCCCCGCCCACCAACCGCCATGAAAATTTTCCACTGCTAACGATAGCAATTATAATCCAACGAATTTATTAAAGTATCATTTTAAAAATATAATTATTGTTTTTCGTAGATTTTAATTATTTTGTTCAAAATTTGCGAATTCCTCGAAGTGCTGTATCGAAAATATCAAAGTTTGCATAATATAAATTTTAGGTTCTTAAAAAATATCTATATTTGGGGCTGGATCATTAAGATTATTAGGTTTTTTTATTTTCGAAAATGAAAAAACGATTTACAAATTAATATCATAACTATTAATCCAGAAAGAGAAGAATGTAGCAATCATACTAATAAATCAAAGCACAGGGGAATTACTAGCAAAATTTCATTGCATGGATACGTTTTGATCAAAGGAAGTTCAGCAATCCAAGAAATGACGTCTATGTTTACGAATAAAGCAAAAAAAACTTCAATAAATTCATCTTAAAGATACCAATTCTCTTGCTGATCAAACACGCTAAGGTCTCTTACAAAGATACCTTTTGTGAAGCAGAATCATTAAAAGGATGTAAATAAGTTGATTGAATGATACATTACTCAGTTATGTAGAGATCAAGGAACCTTCGACAATATCTGGTATCTTCACTCGCAGTATTAATGTATCACAAATTCACTAAAGTACCACAATGAAACAAGTGAGAACGAAGAAGTGGTTTCGATAGATTTCTTCTTTGACATTCGTATTTCACTACCGATCAACGTCACTATACTTGACCGCCTTAATCAAGAGTCAATAAGTGTCTGTAAATTAATCATCCAATCAAATATCCTTCCTTGAAAGTACTGTCAATCGCGTCATGAATAACATTACTACATAATCTCGAACACGAATAAATTTGCATTAAGAATTCGATATCATTGTAGTTGCCTAGGTGATTATGTCCATGTTAACCCTCAAAGTGGATTCGTAAGTCTCACATACATGGAGATTAAGATAAAATTCAAAGCACATATCATCATCATCGTACTTACTTTCAAATCTTGCATTTTGTAATCGTAAGGTGAACGAAAGATGCCCGATTCGGACAGCTACAGCGTGAAATAAAATCAATCATGAGGTGTTCTTTCTTGACTATTCTTCTATCGCAGATTTTGAATAATGCACTTTTCAACACTTACTTTTGGATAACGCTGTAAATCGTGCCGAGAGCTTAAACTCTTTATCTTAGATTCCATACTCAATCTCTTCCGTGGCACACTCACAATCAAGAAATCCAGAAGAAAAAGCAACATTGTCAACATTCACAAACGCACTGTTCACAGAACATTTATAACCTCTTAAAAATCCTTTTGACTTTTGATTTCACACAGGTCCTCGCTTGAACCGCGATGTTAATACGCAGCCCTTTAACTTCAGCAGAAAGCACTCTGATAACAGGAAACAAAACTATTTCCCTCCATTATTCACTGCCTCAGAAACGCGACTTGCGTACTTCATATTTTTGAAGACGATCGGAATTCTCTTAAGGTGCGCTGCGTGATCACCTCGTGATTTAGAGAAGTAGCTCTGAAATGGCGTTCTAGAGTTGAAATACCATTTAAAGTGCTTGTAAGTGTTCATATTCGTGGAATAAGTTTGATAACAGTGCTTCAGATTGTGTACTTTCTGCATTTATTCGCTGTGAATAACTGAGTGCTACGTAAAAACGTATCTGTGGAATCAGCAAATTGGAGCAGACATTTTGTGGAAAACACGCCATTTTTGTCGATACGAAAACACTACGAAAGCACTGTGAAATTACTTGAAACCAGTGCTCCGATAAACATCTTGTTATATTTTATCTTATTATTGTGCATATTGCTTTTAATTTCGATCGTGGTGTTTAAAGACGTGAATTTGTCGATTCCCAAGTGTTTCATGTTAATTTCGCCATTTCTTATCGTTAACTGATTACCTTATTTAACTCGTGGTTAGAAAGTTGCATAATAGGACAGCTTCTTGGCCGGTTTATCTAGTATTGTTAACAATTAACGAAGACCAGTAAAATAATGACGATCTAACTGTCGATCAGTGACTTCCTTGAATAATAGTGGACACGTGTACTATTTTAAATCGGCGATGAAACAACCATCAACGAGACGAGCACTCATGGTGAAGGGATTTCTCATCACGAAGTTCTAAGAGCTCGGAATCCTTCCATCAAACTACATTTACCATCGACGCAAGATGGAGGTCATGTAAGTACGATGAGAGTGGAATTGGCATTAATTTGAATTGCTATGAATTAACTTCATAGATTAGCAATGAGATATTCATACAGGCCGATTTACCTCTCATAGAGCAAATTTCTTCCTATTCTAGAATATTTCGTGTTGCATTGAGTGGTCAATAGTGCATTCCTGTTTCGTAAACTATTATATTATATTATAATTCGTAAACATCCACGTTTAATGTATCATTGAATCAACTTTTATGTCTCGTTTTAATAATTCTGCTTCATGAAAGGTATCTTTGGTTGACATCGTAGAAAACGTGTTTGACTAGCGAGAGAACTGGTATCTTAAAGAGATATTTCTAAGAGTCAAATATGAGACATTCACGCTTTATTCGTAAATATGTACGTCATTTCTTGAAATCCTGCACTTCTTTTGATCAAAACGTATCCTTGCAATGAGATGTTGTTAGTAGTTGTACGTATATTAATTACATCGATATGGTTGCTACATTTTTCTCCTTTGGGATGAACGGTTATGATGTTAATTTGTGCATCGTTATTTCATTTTCGAAAATAAAGAACCTAAAAATATTAAATATCCGTACCGAAATATAGATGTTATTTAAGAACCTATAATATTTAGATCAAGCAAACTTTGACATTTTTCGACCCAGCACTTCGACGATATCGCGAAATTTAAACAATATAATTAAAATTTACGAAAAATATAAATCATATATTTAAAATGATATTTTAATTAATTCGTGAAATTAAAATTGGTATCGTTAGGAGTGGAAAATTTTCATGATGGTTGGTGGGCGGGGCCAAGTTGAATGATGTTTAAATTTGGACCAATCAGGTGACAGCAGTACTGTTCATCGTTTGCGCGGACAGTTTTTTCGTCAGTTGCTTTCTGGATTTCTGCGAGCGAGGTCGTGCTGACAACCTGTGTTTGAAAAACAGTTGAATTTGAATTTGCTGTCATGCTCAACGTCCATCTTTGTCACCCAGGATTTCCTATCAATGGTAAGTTGAACGAAACATCTTATTTGAATATTGATTGCGATCTTTCTTTTAAGAAATAATTTCTTTTTTGAGCTGTTTAAGTTCTGGCATTTTAGAATTTTTGTAGCGGAATTTCGCGTGTAGTTTTCGTATTTGTATAATATATTGAGTTCGGGCATCGCTTAAATCCTAACAAACATACATAATGCACTCGCATAAATTTTGGTCTCCACGTATTTTACGATTAAAATTCGATTTGGTAATCATTAGTTAATTTTATTTGATGACTACGTTATGTCTAAAGTTCTTGAGTGGCTGACTTCAGCGAATCGAAGAAAATTCAATTGAAGCTCAAATAATCAATGGTAATACCCGCCCTGAATGCTTAATTTAAGAGAAATAGTTGTAAAGGAAAGGTCTGACGCATGTGGGACACGAGGCCGGGAATCTCCTACACACTCGCTGTTTGCAATATCCGTCTGGCAAAGCTATCGGAAATCAGTATTTAAAAATTGCATTTAGCGCTCCATGCTGATTCAAACTAGATATATTCATGCTCAAAGTTTTGATTTCTTATATTTCAATTCTTGCAATGCCATCGTTGGAATTCAATGGTGTTCTTATCTCCATGCAAGCTATTTTTGGTTTAGTTTTCTGTCAAATAAGAACTATGCATTTTACTATTCCATGAGCCTTATATAAAAGATGTATGCTTTTTTAATTTTTTTAACGATAAATACGTTTCGTGTTTCAATCCCTAAATGGATCGCCGCTATCTAATTTTGAGGAAATCGAATTTATGATTTTTTCAATATTCACCGCTGTCCCTGAAATTATTTGTTACTTTATTTATCCGATTGTTAGCATTTAACCTGTCCTTTGTTTTATATCTTACACCATATATGGCTCTGAAATAGTAGTTTCATATAACGGACATTCTAACTTATACGTTATAAAATAAACCTACTCATGGGCGTTGAGTATAGTACTTGTCCGGTTAAATTTAATTGATGTTTTACTGATTTGGATTTCTGTCGTTAATTCTCATGCTTCGGTAAGTGCATGACGTCATCACATAAACAAGGGAAGATCGGATTTGAATTTTAACGGAAATTGTGGACGCATCGTAGTTGTTCATTTTTCATTTGTTTATAGATTGTATTAACTTAATATTTTAGAAGATTAATGTAGTGGAATAGATTTATATTGTCTTTATATATACGTCATCCTGTTTGTATTTCTTTATCATTCGCAGTAGTAATACCGGTCTTCTCGCGTCTATTATAATGTCATAATGATATCAAGTTGCAGCATCCCTCCAATGAGAATAATAATTTTTTCACACGAAATTAGTTTCGGATTCAATATTCTGTGATTCTTTTTTGGAATTTTGATTAATTTGGGCATTAGATCCTTATTTCGTTAAACATTTATTCTCGCAATCAGAATTAAACTTCTGAATTGATTTTCTAGTGGATGTTTCGTGCGTATGCAATTCGCTATTTCAAGTAGTCATCGGAAATTTTTTTTGAAAACTAAAATTCTTCCAATTTGCAACAGCCTTTTCATTACGAGTAACAAGTTGACATTGAAATTAATAAACGAGGAAAAAAATTCAGATGGAGCCAGGACTCGAACACAGCGTAAGTTTTAAGTTTTCCAAGAATACAGTTTTGTCCGGCTTGATTTCCTTCCTCCCGTAATTGATAAACAGTTCAGTGCATAGTTTTACTTGAATATATTTTCCAATAAGTCCTTCTGTTAATTGAAAATAGATTTCTACTTTTCCACAAAAATTTTTATTCATGAACTACCGGTTTCGGTATATTACCATCGTCAGGTTCACACACAACTGAATCATCAAACTGCCGAGGCATACATTGTAATTTGGGTGAATAAAAACCTTTTGTGGAAATGTAGAAATCTATTTTCAATTATGATCTTTCCACAACATCTCGGCCGAATCGATTGATTATACTTCAGTTAATTTTTAGGCTTAGTTTTGATCATACTCATAAATGTTACGGTAATCATGGTATGAATTTAAAAGGAAATCAGCAGTTGTGGGAAACCATAATAGATGCAATCTTATCAACGGCATCGATTATGTTAATCAAAAATCCTAATATTGATTTATAATTTTTTTGTGGCTTAAATTTCAGAAGTTCGAACCGTTCCGCAATAAAAATGCCTTTGTCATCTTTAACATTAAATTCATTATCTCATAATCGGAACCAAATGTCTTTCTAATAATTGTAATTTAAATATACCCTAGAATGAGGATAGGAAATGACTTTGCTCATGAAGTAGTGCGACTGAAACCCAATTAGAAACAAAGGTGAAAAGTAGCGACATGACTGGGACTCGAACCCAGGTCTCCTACATTCCGGGCAGGTATTCTACCACTAAACTACCTAAACTAAGAAAACTTGCCGGAAAGTGGGAGACCTGGCTTCGAGTCCCAGTCATGTCGCTATTTTTCACCTCTGTTTATCATTAAATTTATCCTAATCATTTAAGGAATTCTATTCCATTTTGCACGAATTTCTGAAATTAGTTCCTGTCAGCGGTCGTTGTTTTTTAAACTTACTTTCAATATAATTCGTTGATGTAACCATATTTATTATTAATTTATATTCAAACTGCTTGTTATGCTTTAATTGTTGATGGGTTTAGAATACTCTTCTGTTTTTTATCAATTTAGAAGAATTTTCTGAGATTTTTGTTGCTATAGTTCCCCAGTTCCTTGTTACCCTTAACGACGTAATTCTAAATCTTAGTCAGCATTATTTCATAATCTGAACCATATTTATTTCTTACAGTTTAATTGCAATTGAAATTTAGCTTCATCACTTACGAATATTGATCGATTTGGTACGAATTAGTACTGATATTGAAGTTTTTCTTTCGTGTCATGATTTCAATATATTCAGTTAATGTCTAAGAGTTTAATTAAGGCTTCTTTAAATTTTAAATATTCTTAGCTATTATCTTCTTAATATTTTGCTAATGATGTAACAAGATATTTCTTACTGTGTGGTCAACGGTTGCAAATGAACGAGAATACGTAGTTTTCAAACTATTTGCTTCGCTTTACATTTGCATGGCTTTAGAATATAATTCCGATTTCAATCCATGTACATTTTATTAATTTGGAATTTATAATTTTCAATTTTTTGGGAGGAAATACCTTACACACCGATATTGTCTTGGCGTATTGATGATTGGCGACTTCTGAAAGTGAAAGTCCTGCAGGAGATCCTTCGATCGTAGAAGTCAGTGGATTGGAGCTTTAGCTTAGGTAAGCACAATATATATATTTTTACATCGATCTCTAATATCACGTACTTTGAAAATAACCTCACGTTATGGACTGCCTTTTTTTCTCACCGTGAATTATATTATAAAAACCTGTGGAACGGACTAAGAATTAAGTGATATATTGATTTTGGGGGTGAAAAAAAAGATATTTCACATGAACATTGAGCATTACAACAAAATCTGAACGACTGTGTAGTAATTTGTTATCTTTTATAATTCTCATTTCATGTACTTTAATGGTGATAAATTAGTACAGTTCAGCAATGCAATGGTCAGACATGCCCTTTCCCTTTTTCTCTATTTTTCTGTGATCTGACGCAGAAATGCATTTTCGCTTTCTTCGATGAGCTCTTTCCAATACCTATTCATATTTCGCTTCCCTTCGCCGTTGCTTTCACTTTCAAAGCACTTTAAAAAGAAGCTATGATCACGTAAACAATCATTCTTAGACCAGTAATGGATTTCCAACGTCCTTCAATTCATTTCGAGTTGCATTGTTTTCATTTCATTTTCGTTGCTTTCACTTTCGAGGTATCAGTAAAAGAATTAGGCTCATGCTAACAATGCCAAAAGACCAGTAATGGAATCCCAATGGCCTTCGATTCTTCGCTTTTCTTCAAGTTCAAGGCGAACTCATCGTGTGTTTCTGTGAGAACTATGTATTTGTTTTCTTTCGTGCATTTACCGCCTTGTATGGGAAAAAGACACAATCAAAGAATGCAATGGATATTAAAATAGAATATATTGTTTAGATTACCACCAGTTTCAAATAATATTATAATTTTTGAACATTCCTGACGCTCGATTTATATCCAATCAACTAAAATACACATCGAGTGATACTAAATCCCTTTTTTTATGCTGCAATGACGAGAGGCGTAATCTTCACGATAAGACTGTTTATTAAATCGAGCGATTACTTCCTGCATTAATATCTTCACCTGTTTTTTGTTCTTAAAACTATATTTGTTACATAATTATCTATTTGTTTGTCAACAGAAATTCTCATGCAGTTATATTAAATTAAATTTGAATAACAATGGATCTATTTAGATAATTTTCAGGGAGTTATCAAACTGAAATCAAACAAACATAATTCCAGCGCAGTACTGATTTTCAGGGCGTCTATTAGAGTTAGTGCACGACAACTAATACCTACGAGTCACGTTGCATCATGAAGTTGTTATTTTATTGCAAAAACTATTGAGAAACACGAGGCGATTAAAATATAAACGCCATTCTATTAAATTTAAATCGCTGAATCAGCAGTCAGTAAATATATTTGGGCTCAATCGTTATATAGATCAATAGAGATTTAGAAATTACGTATAATAAAAAATTTAGTTTCATTCTGTGAATTGATCCCGCAAGTTTTCTGTGAACTTAAACTCGTTTTGAAGAATATTATTCCGACTCTATGTAAGCCCTTTTATATAGAACTAGCCCATGTGATACGATCAATTAAAGGTGTTTGCGATCCATATAATTTGTTGATATTTGCAAATTTCGTTCCGAAACTCTCATCCGCTTAGACATGTTCGTTGAAGAATAGCCGACGATTGAGAAAGAAACCTTAGCCGTAGTGAAACAGATGTCAATTGATTTTGTGCGTGAAAGTGATTTTCATGTGCTGAGGCGGGCTTCAGTCCTCAAGCCGCTCTTTCCAGAATTCGAACACCTCGTTACAGCTACGAATTATTCCAATTATTCGTTTTTTGGGCCTTTACCACAAGAATTCATGTTATAATGGAATCTCAAACCTTTAATTTGCGATTGTATGCTTTATCATATCATTCAGTGGACGATTCTCTCTTTCCTCATAACTCTTCGCAAATCAAGTGCATACCGATGGTAAAGCATGCTCTTCGGTATTAATATATATTCGCTGTCGGAGCAACGATTGGAATGAATTAGAAAAATAAAAGAGCCTAGGCAATTTCTTCAACTTTTCAGAGCTTTTTATGGTCGTTGAGACAATTCTCTGCGTCTCAATCGTTTATTAAGCTTCCGCTTACGCGTGTCAAAGATTAAACCGGTATCCTGACCTCTCCATTTCCCATTCTTCGCTCTTTTGTATTTTGCGGACAAGGAGCAGGAATGACAATAACCGCCGATATAACATAAAAATATATTGCAATCAGTCATGCGTAAGAAAGGAAAAGCCCTTCATGTAGAGAAAGATTGATAGATATAGATTTTTATTGGGGATTCATCTCTGTTAGAGTGTAATTTCATATTAAAACTATCTCTTAAACTATATTCTTAAATTCGTAATTAATAGGATATAGATCTTGAATATTATAAACGTGAGTTACAGAACTTCTCAATTCCTAGCATCTATTTCAATTCTTTTTCTATTCCTTTCCTACCTACTAGGTTTAAATATCGTGCATTTCTCCATAAGTCACTAATAAACGCATACCTTCCCGCGTTTACTCTTAATATCTATAAAAGGAAAAGGAACATGTTTTACTAGCAACAGCCGTTACCATTCCACGATGAGTGTTAACGATGTAAGTTATTAACCAGAAGTTTAGATAGAATTCTACGATGATATTCATCGGCAGACGTTGATATTGCGCTATCACTGAACTAGTCATAGTTGATCGTTTCATTTCGGAAGCCATGATAGTTTTTGATTAGGCTTGTGTCTTTGCTTCGTGAGTCATTAGCATGGAATTTCGTTTTCCGGCCTCGTTCTAAATCTCTGTAAAGAGAAGTGAGAGTTACTTGCATACGTACACAAGGAGGATACAATTACAAGTACAATTTCGGACCAGTGGAACATCAAATACCTTTGAGATTAATTCACTTAGATGAGAACGTCATCCAGATCATAATCGTGCTAATTGAGCAGTTCTTCGATGCGAGGACTGACTGATTGAGTTGCGTCCCAAGATGTTCCATCGAAGGAAGCATTGATCAAGTACTACATTCAGGGATTCTATTGCGTAGTTTTCCAAAGGAGGATAAAAAGTAGTATACTTTTGCATGATTTTCTCTTGTATATATTATTTATAGCTTCTTATCATAAAATTACTGTGTACTCATCTCTTTTCCTTGGAGAGATATTCCACAATAAAAAAATAAATGTTATAAGAATTATTGTTTGTATAAAATAAGTATTTCTCGCAAATTCGATGATTTTTGTATTTTTTTATAATTACATAATTGCTTTAGTTATGCTTATAAAATTATGTTCCGATTCAATTTCTCAGAAAGATGCTCACTTTTTCCCGTTTCAATATATTCAGGCCTTCACATGATATAAAACGTCATATGTACATAATATTTAATTTATTTTTATTCGAGTCTTTCCACGAAAAATAGTAGCAGAATGATATATTGGACAGAAGGTATTTAACTATGAGTCATAACGTAACCCAAAGGAAACGAGAAATCTACGCGGTTTATTATCAAGGAGTTAAAAATTAATATAAATTTTTCAATATCTATTAAATTTAAATTGAATTATTTTTCGCTAGATTAAATCTTATTTCGGTGGTGATTTATATTAATGAAAACAATGAACACTAGGGGGTAAACAGGGAGTAAATGGTAGTTAAATGAACAAACAATCACAGCACTGTATTTGGTTCATCTGTTATTCTGAAGGTTTAAACTGTAGTTACTTCGGAGAAGTGAGAAGATGCTGCCGGTCTTATATTCGAGAAAACCGTTAAATTTTTAATCGTAGAAGGACAATAGGTTCGAAACAGAGCGTATTCAAACAAATTTCGAAGTTTATTTAAATTAATTTTTGATTCATATGACAAACAAATTGTATGTGTTAGCAAATAAGGTGTTTTAGCTGTGACATTGTTTGTCTAGTCAGCCATTTCTCGCGTCGATGATATCTTTCTCTTTCTTTAACCTTGAATTACAGTTAAACGAACTTTTATGATTCAGATTCCAGTTCTCCTTAGTTTTCATGAATCCATCCTCCAGACTTTGGGGTCGAAGTTTTTCCCACCAGAAATCGAATTAGATTTTTCACAATAATTCATTTATAATAAAAACACACGAATAGAAAACGTTACGTAATGTTTTATGAAATTATTTCGGGATTAGTAACGGATATCTGTAGCTGATTTCATATCAATGGGTTTTATATTTGAATCTGAACTTGTTCTTTTTCCATTAGTTTTCTTTAAAATGATTTCCTTCTGTATATGTTTCTATCAATATTAGATTCAAATTTAGCTTGCGAATTATTCTTAAATAATAGGTACATACTGATTCTCTCTAAAAAGGTACATATTTATCTTCACTCTAGAAACCTGAGTTTCTATCAGTTACGAATTCTTAATATTTAAATCAACTTCAGTTTAAGATGTTTGCTGTCACAGCATTTTGTCCTCAACTGAACTAATGGAGTTGAATTTCGGATATGATCATTCATAATATACACAGGTAAAAACACAAAACTTGTACAATTCCACCAGGTAAAATATATACAGACAGTTGATTGGTTTCGGTGGTGATTACGCCATCCTCAGAACTGGGAACAAAAACGTGGAGCAAAGTATTAGATAGTGGAAAGAGTGGGGGAAAGTAAGGAAGACTAGGAGGGAATAAGTCGGGAAACTAGGAGGAAAAGGGGGGTAATGCGGTGGGGGGACGAGTTGGGGAGAAGTGCCATTCAGGGTGGAGAAGGATTGTTTTCGAACGTAAACTCGTTGGCCAGTTGGAAATTATGGTATTTGTGAAGGTGAATTTGAAATTCCTCTAAAATATTAAGTTTCTTCCCTTTGACACCCCGATGTCAAATAATTGGAGAAAAGGAGGAGGAGTGATTCTTTTCTAGAAGGTGGTCAGCAAAGTGTGACTGTCCCGATCTTTTTAAAAGGGCATTCTCATGTTCCGATGCTGGTTTAGAGAACGTCCTCCCTGTTATGTAGGTAACAGGGCAGTCATTGCAATCCAATCTGTGGATCCCAGATTTATGCAGAGGACCAATTTTATCTTTAGCATTGCTAGCAGACAAAGGTCTGCAAATTGTTATGGGTATAAAAGGCAGGACGTTTCTTTCGCAAGTCAGAAACTTCGCGCATTTTGCACTGCATTCGTCAATAAAATTTAGTTTAAACCATTTAGGTGCGCTAACACTAAGATTTGGTGGTGGACGGAAAATTTCGCGTAGAGCCATCTCCCTCCGTTTTTTTCGGAGTAAATTATTAATTAGGTCCGGCTTGTAGCCATTGCTTATGGCAATGGAGTAAATAGTATTCAATTCGTGTTTGAAGTTTGCATCGGACATTGGAATACGGAGGAGTCTGTAAATTAGTGAATGGAAAGAAGCTATCTTGTGGGAAAAGGGATGGTTGGAATCAACTGGAATAACATGGTTGGTATAAGTGGATTTCCGGTAAATAGAAAAGGAAAGACCAGAATCAGTAACGGTTAAGGTGGTATCTAAAAAATGTAAGGTTTTGTTAGTTTTGAGTTCGTGACTGAAGGAAATGGATGGGTGGATTGAGTTAAGAAATGAGATGAACTGAGTGATTTGACGGTTGGTCCACAAGCATAGAACATTGTCTAATACCTATAACATTAAAAACATTGTATAAAAGAGACACTTCTCCCCCACTCGTCCCCCCACCGCAAAACAATGACTACCCACTACCATTATCCCCCTTTTTCTCCTAGTTTCCCGACGCTTTCCCTCCTAGTCTACCTTACTTTCCACCACCCTTTCCACTATTTAATACTTTGCTCCACGTTTTTGTTCCCAGTTCTGAGGATGGCGTAATCACCGCCGAAACCGGTCAACTGTCTATATATTTAACGTTGTGGAATTGTACAAGTTTTGTGTTTTTATCTGTGTTAAATATGAAATTCAACCAATTATCGCTAGACAAGTTACTTTTTATTCATAATATATTCTAATGACTTCAGTAAATACTTTCTACTCTTCTTGCAACGGAAGTCCTGAAAATATTAGCATTCAAATTGATGAATAGTTGTAATTTTAAGCGTCCTGCTTATTCATTTACTAATAATTTTCCATTTCGCTTCGAAATTTTTATTGGATTCAAATAGAGATTTCAAATTAGCTATTAATGAGCAGGCTGTAGTGTTTTTCGTAGATATTTTCAGATTATATTTCTTTGAACAATATTCTCTGTAACTACTGAATTAAACAGGGCTTCTTTCTCTCCCAAGTTCCAAGGAAGTGAATTCTCTCACTTTTGGATGATTTATTTCGGTTTGTGTGGAGTGATGACCACAGGGCGTTCAACCAAGAATGAACAAGCGACGAAGCGATCTTGCGATTGCCCCAAATAGTTTAGTTATTTTTTATGATATTTTCAGAACGTTGAATAAAGAAGAAAGATTACTGAGATTTAAAAGACTTCCATGGGACCCGGTCCTTCAATGGAGGGGGTGAGGCACCCAAATAGTCATGATGAAAGCGCGTTTGCCTTTGATAAAAGCGGTCCCGGGTTCGATTCCCAGTGAGAGCCAATGCACGAAAAGACCTAAGCTGTCGAAGCACTTTCAACAGTACTACTAGTACTACAACATCAGGGAATGGTAATATTACTCGCGTGCTAAGTTATATTATTTTCTCCTGTATTCCTCAATGGTCTGAGACATTAAAAAATCTATTACTCTATCATTGAAAAGCGAAAAGGAGGGGGGGATGGAAAATAAAAAAAATCGAGTACAATTAATTTGAATAAATTGTACAATAAAGTATATACTCAAATATACTACTAAAGTAATAACTTACTAAGTAAGTACTAAGTTAAGAATAAGCTCAAATAGTCATTATAATCAAACAAATTATTGAGTAAAGTGTCCTACTTTATTATGATCGTTATTATTACTATTATATTAGTATTTTTAAATTAACACAGGTTTATTGATTGCGAATTACAATTTTATTTACTGTTTCTTTATATTTTATTTTTAAACACATTTGCAACTTTCCAACATCTCGGAGGACCATAGTAAGAGAACAAAGATACGGAGGTGAAAAATTGGGTCCCGGGATGGAATTCAAGATAAAATGAGTATAATTTGAATCTAATTTTAATACTAGTCAAACACAAGTATAGAAGAGAGTGAATATTTTAATAAACATAGTGTTCGGTCGTTCAGATAATGTTTTATTAATTATATTTATATTTTTTCTTCAGAAGTACGCTCGGACCTTCTCTCAAACATGGAAGTGCTAGAGATCGAATCCAGGGATGCTGCGAAGACTCATTTGGACAAGGGATGGAATTCAAAATAAAATGAGTACATTATCAATGTAATATTAAGGCTATTCTTTTAAAAGTATCGTTTATAGCGCGTTATTTTAAGTAACATAGTGTTTCGGCTGTTCAGATAATCTTTGATTAATTATGTTCAAATTTGTTCTTCGGAAATACGCTCGGACCTTCTCTCAAACTTGGAAGTGCAAGAGATCGAATCCAAGGATGCTGCGAAGACTCATGTGGACCAGGGATGGAATTCATAATACAATGAGTATATTTTAAATGTAATATTAAGGCTAATCTTATAGAAGTATCGTTTATAAGGCGTTATTTTAATTAACATAGGGTTTCGGCTGTTCAGATAATGTTTGATTAATTGTTTTCATATTTTTTCTTTGGAAATACGCTCGGAGCTTCTCTCACACATGCATGTGCAAGAGATCGTATCCAGGGATGCTACAAAAAATTATTTGGACCAGGGATTGAATTCACAATACAATGAGTATATTTTTCCAATATAATATTAAGGCTACCCTTATAAAAGTATCGTTTATAGCGCGATATTTTAGTTAACATAGTGTTTCGGCTGTTAAGATAATGTTTGATTAATTATTTTCATATTTTTTCTTCGGAAATACGCTTGGACCTTCTCTCAAACATGGAAGTTAAAGAGATCGAACCCAGGGATGCCCCGAAGGCTACTTTGGACCAGGGTTGGAATTCAGAATGAAATGAGTATATTTTCAATGTAATATTAAGGCTACTCTTATAGAAGTATCGTTTATAGAATGTTATTTTAATTAACATAGGGTTTCGGCTGTTCAGATAATGTTTGATTAATTATCTTCATATTTATTCTTCGGAAATACGCTCGGACCTTCTCTAAAAAATGGAAGTGCAAGAGATCGAATCCAGGGATGCTGTGAAGACTCATTCGGATCAGGGATGGAGATCAAAGTACAATGAGTATATTTTCAATGTAATATTAAGGCTACACTTATAAAAGTATTGTTTATAGCTCGGTTTTTAAATAACATAGTGTTTCTGCTGTTCAGAAATTGTTTGATTAATTCTTTCAATATTTTTTCTTCGAATATACGCTTGGACCATCCCTCAAACATGGAATGGCAAGAGATCGAATCCAGGGATGCTGCGAAGACTTATGTGGACCAGGGATAGAACTCATAATACAATGAGTATATTTTGAATGTAATATTAAGGCTTATCTTATAGAAATATCGTTTATAGCGCCATAATTAAATTAACATAAGGTTTTTGCGGTTCAGATAATGTTTGATTAAATATTTTCATATTTTTTCTTCGGAAATAGGCTCGGACCTATTCTCAAACGTGGAAGTGCAACAGGTCAAATCCAGGGATGCTGCGAAGAATCATTTGGACCAGGGATGGAGTTCACAGTACAATGAGTATATCTTCAATGTAATATTAAGGCTACTCTTATAAAAGCATCGTATATAGTGCGTTCTTTAAATTAACATATTTTTTTGGATATTAAATAATGTTTGATTAATTATTTTCATATTTTTTCTAAGGAAATACGCTCGGACCTTCTCTCAAACATGGAAGGGCAAGAGATCGAATCCAGGGATGCTGCGAAGACTCTATTGGACCAGGAAAGGTATTCATAATACAATGAGTATATTTTTAATGTAATATTAAGGCTACTCTTATAAAAGTATTGTATATAGTGCGTTCTTTTAATTAACATATTGTTTCGGATGTTAGATAATGTTTGATGAATTATTTTCATAATTTTTTTAGGAAATACGCTCGACCCTTCTCTCAAAAATGGAAGGGTTAGAGATCAAATCCAGGGATGCTGCGAAGACTCTATTGGACCAGGGATGGTATTCATAATACAGTGAGTATATTTTCAATGTAATATTAAGGCTACTCTTATAAAAGTATCGTATATAGCGCGTTCTTTTAATTGACATATTGTTTCGGCTGTTAGATAATGTATGATTAATTATTTTCATATTTGTTCTTACGAAATACGGTCGGACCTTCTCTCAAACATGGAAGGGTTAGAGATCGAATCCAGGGATGCTTGCGAAGACTCTATTGGACCAGGGATGGTATTCATAATACAGTGAGTATATTTTCAATGTAATATTAAGGCTACTCTTATAAAAGCATCGTATATATTGCGTTCTTTTAATTAACATATTGTTTCGGATGTTAGATAATGTTTGATGAATTATTTTCATATTTTTTCTTAGGAAATACGCTTGGACCTTCTCTCAAACATGGAGGGGCAGGAGATCGAATCCATGGATGTTCGAAGACTCTATTGGAACAGGGATGGTATTCATAATACAATGAGTATATTTTCAATGTAATATTAAGGCTACTCTTATAAAAGTATCGTATATAGCGCGTTCTTTCAATTAAAATATTGTTTCTGCTTTTAGATAATGTTTGATTAATTATTATCATATTTTTTCTTCGGAAATACGCTCGAACCTTCTCTCAAACATGGAAGGGTAAGAGATCGAATCCAGGGATGCTGCGAAGACTCTATTGGACTCGGGATGGTATTCATAATAAAATGAGTATATTTTCAATGTAATATTAAGACTACTTTTATAAAAATATCGTATATATCGCGTTCTTTAAATTAACATATTGTTTCGGCTGTTAGATAATTTTTGATTAATTATTTTCGTATTTTCTCTTCGGATATTCGCTCGGACCCTCTCTCAAACATGGAAGGGCAAGAGATCGAATCCAAGGATGCTGCGAAGTTTGTCGTGGACCATGGATGGTATTCCTAATACAATGAGTATATTTTTTATGTAATATTAATGCTATATTTATAAAAGTATCGTATATAGTCCGTTCTTTTAATTATCATATTTTTTTCGATGTTAAATAATGTTTGATTAATTATTTTCATATTTTTTCTTCGGATATACGCTCTGACCTTCTCTCAAACAGGGATGGGCAAGAGATCGAACCCAGGGATGCTTCGAAGACTCTATTGGACCCGGGATGGTATTCATAATACAATGAGTATATTTTCAGTGTAATATTAAGGCTTCTCTTATAAAAGTATCGTATAAAGCGCGTTCTTTTAATTAACATATTGTTTCGGATGTTAGATTATGTTTTATTTATTATTTTCACATTTTTTCTTAGGAAATACGCCTTGACCTTCTCTCAAACATGGAAGGGCAAGAGATCGAATCCAGGGATGCTGCGAAGACTCTATTAGACCAGGAATGGTATTCATAATACATTGAGTATATTTTCAATGTAATATTAAGGCTTCTCTTATGAAATTATCCTATATAGCAAGTTCTTTTAATTAACATATAGTTTCTGCTGTAAGATAATGTTTGATTAATTTTTTTCTTATTTTTTCTTCGGAAATACGCTCGGACCATTTCTAAAACATGGAAGAGCAAAAGATCGAATCCAGGGATGCTGCGAGGACTCTATTGGACCAGGGATGGTATTCATAATACAATGAGTAAATTTTCAGTGTAATTTTAAGGCTACTCTTATAAAAGTATCATATATAACGCGTTCTTTTAATTATCATATTGTTTCGGATTTTAACTAATGTTTGATTGATTATTTTCATATTTTTTCTTATGAAATACGCTTGGACCTTCTCTCAAACATGGAAGGGCAAGAGATCGAATCCGGGGATGCTGCGAAGACTCAATTGGACCAGGTATGGTATTCATAATACAATGAGTATATTTTCAGTGTAATATTAAGGCTTCTCTTATAAAAGTATCGTATATAGCGCGTTCTTTTAGTTAGCATATTGTTTCTGCTGTTAGATAATGTTTGATTAATAATTTTCATATTTTTTTTTAGGAAACACGCTTGGAACTTCTCTCAAACATGGAAGGGCAAGAGATCGAATCCAGGGATGCTGCGAAGTTTATAATGGACCATGGATGGTATTCATAATACAATGAGTATATTTTCAATGTAATATTAAGGCTACTTTTATTAAAGTATCGTATATAGCGCGTTCTTTTAATTAACATATTGTTTCGGCTGTTAGATAATGATTGATTAATTATTTTCTTATTTTTTCTTCGTAAATACGCTCGTACCTTCTCTCAAACATGGAAGGGCAATTGATCGAATCCGGGGATGCTGCGAAGACTCTATTGGACCAGGGATGGTATTCCTAATACATTGTGTATATTTTCAGTGTAATATTAAGCCTACTCTTATAATAGTATTGTATATAGCGCGTTCTTTTAATTAACATATTGTTTCGGCTGTTAGATAATGTTTGATTAATATTTTTCTTATTTTTTCTTAGGAAATACGCTAGGACCTTCTCTCAAACATGGAAGGGCAAGAGATCGAATCCAGGGATGCTGCGAAGTTTCTCGTGGACCAGGGATGGTCTTCATAATACAATGAGTATATTATCAATGTAATTTTAAGGCTACTTTCATAAAAGTATCGTATATAGCGCGTTGTTTTAATTAACATAATTTTTCGGATGTTACATAATGCATGATTAATTATTTTCGTATTTTTTCTTAGGAAATACCTATGGACCTTCTCTCAAACATGGAAGGGCAAGAGATCGAATCCAGTGATGTTCGAAGACTCTATTGGAACAGGGATGGTATTCATAATACAATGAGTATATTTTGAATGTAATATTAAGGCTACTCTTATAAAAATATCGTATGTAGCGCGTTCTTTTAATTAACATATTGTTTCGGCTGTTAGATAATGTTTGGTTAATTATTTTCATATTTTTTCTTCGGATAAACGCTCGGACCTTCTCTCAAACATGGAAGGGCAAGAGATCGAAACCGGGGATGCTGCGAAGACTCTATTCGACTATGGATGGTATTCATAATACAATGAGTATATTTTCAATGTAATATTAAGGCTACTCTTATAAAAATATCGTATATAGCGCGTTCATATAATTAACATATTGTTTCTGCTGTTAGATAATGTTTGAATAATGGTTTTCTTATTGTTTCTTCGGAAATACTCTCGGAGCTTCTCTCAAACATGGAAGGGCAAGAGATCGAATCCAGGGATGCTGCGAAGTTTCTCGTGGACCAGGGATGGTATTCATAATACAATGAGTATATTTTCAATGTAATATTTAGGCTATTTTTTTTAAAAGTATCGCATATAGCGCGTTCATTTAATAAACATATTGTTTCGGCTGATAGATAATGTTTGATTAATTATTTTCATATTCATAGGAAATACGCTTGGACCTTCTCTCAAACATGGAAGGGCAAGAGATCGAATCCGGGGATGCTGCGAAGACTCTATTGGACCAGGGATGGTATTCATAAAACAATGAGAATATTTTCAATGTAATATTAAGGCTACTTTTATAAAAGTATCGTATATAGCGCGTTCTTTTAATTAACATATTGTTTCGGCTGTTAGAAAATGTTTCAATAATTATTTTCTTATTTTTTCTTAGGAAATACGCTTAGACCTACTCTCAAACATGTAAGGGCAAGAGATCGAATCCGGGAATGCTGCGAAGACTCTATTGGACCAGGGATGGTATTCATAAAACAATGAGTATATTTTCAATGTAATATTAAGGCTACTATTATAAAAGTATCGTATATAGCGCGTTCTTTTAATTAACATATTGTTTCGGCTGTTAGATAATGTTTGATTAATTATTTTCTTATTTTTTCTTAGGAAATACGCTCGGACCTTCTCTCAAACATGGAAGTGCAAGAGATCGAACCCGGGGATGCTGCGAAGACTTTATTGAACCAGGGATGGTATTCATAAAACAATGAGTATATTTTCAATGTAATATTAAGGCTACTATTATAAAAGTATCGTATATAGCGCGTTCTTTTAATTTACATATTGTTTCGCTGTTAGATAATGTTTGATTAATTGTTTTCTTATTTTTTCTTCAGAAATACGCTTGGACCTTCTCTCAAACATGGAAGGGCCAGAGATCGAACCCGGGGATGCTGCGAAGTCTCTATTAGACCAGGAATGGTATTTATAAAACAATGAGTATATTTTGAATGTAATATTAAGGCTATTATTATAAAAGTATCGTATATAGCGCGTTCTTTTAATTAACATATTGTTTCGGATGTTAGATAATGTTTGATTAATTATTTTCTTATTTTTTCCTAGGAAATACCCATGGACCTTCTCTCAAACATGGAAGGGCAAGAGATCGAATCCGGGGATGCTGCGAAGACTCTATTGGACCAGGGATGGTATTCATAAAACAATGAGTATATTTACAATGTAATATTATTGCTACTATTATAAAGGTATCGTATATAGCGCGTTCCTTTAATTAACATATTGTTTCGGCTGTAAGATAATGTTTGAATAATTATTTTCTTATTTTTTCTTCAGAAATACGCTTGGACCTTCTCTCAAACATCGAAGAGCAAGAGATCGAATCCGGGGATGCTACGAAGACTCTATTGCACCAGGGATGGTATTCATAAAACAATGAGTATATTTACAATGTAATATTAATGCTACTGTTATAAAAGTAGCGTATATAGCGCGTTCTTTTAATTAACATATTGTTTTGGCTGTTACATAATGTTTGAATAATTATTTTCTTATTTTTTCTTACGAAATACGCTTGGACCTTCTCTCAAACATGGAAGGGCAAGAGATCGAATCCGGGGATGCTGCGAAGACTCTATTGGACCAGGGATGGTATTCATAAAACAATGAGTATTTTTACAATGTAATATTAAGGCTACTATTATAAAAGTATTTTATATAGCGCGTTCTTTTAATTAACATATTGTTTCGGCTGTTAGATAATGTTTGATTAATTATTTTCTTATTTTTTCTTCGGAAATACGCATTGACCTTCTCTCAAACATGGAAGGGCAAGAGATCGAATCCGGGGATGCTGCGAAGACTCTATTGGACCAGGGATGGTATTCATAAAACAATGAGTATATTTACAATGTAATATTAAGGCTACTATTATAAAAGTATCGTATATAGCGCGTTCTTTTAATTAACATATTGTTTCGGCTGTTAGATAATGTTTGATTAATTATTTTCTTATTTTTTCTTCAGAAATACGCTTGGACCTTCTCTCAAACATGGAAGGGCAAGAGATCGAATCCGGGGATGCTGCGAAGACTCTATTGGACCAGGGATGGTATTCATAAAACAATGAGTATATTTTCAATGTAATATTAAGGCTACTATTATAAAAGTATCGTATATAGCGCGTTCTTTTAATTAACATATTGTATCAGCTGTTAGATAATGTTTGATTAATTATTTTCTTATTTTTTCTTAGGAAATACGCTTGGACCTTCTCTCAAACATGGAAGGGCAAGAGATCGAATCCGGGGATGCTGCGATGACTCTATTGCACCAGGGATGGTATTCATAAAACAATGAGTATATATACAATGTAATATTAAGGCTACTATTATAAAAGTATCGTATATAGCGCGTTCTTTTAATTAACATATTGTTTCGGCTGTTAGATAATGTTTGATTAATTATTTTCTTATTTTTTCTTAGGAAATACGCTTGGACCTTCTCTCAAACATGGAAGGGCAAAAGATCGAATCCGGGGATGCTGCGAAGACTCTATTGGACCAGGGATGGTATTCATAAAACAATGAGTATATTTTCAATGTAATATTAAAGCCACTATTATAAAAGTATCGTATATAGCGCGTTCTTTTAATTAACATATTGTTTCGGCTGTTACATAATGTTTGATTAATTATTTTCTTATTTTTTCTTCAGAAATACGCATGGACCTTCTCTCAAACATGGAAGGGCAAGAGATCGAATCCGGGGATGCTGCGAAGACTATATTGCACCAGGGATGGTATTCATAAAACAATGAGTATATTTACAATGTAATATTAAGGCTACTATTATAAAAGTATCGTATATAGCGCGTTCTTTTAATTAACATATTGTTTCGGCTGTAAGATAATGTTTGATTAATTATTTTCTAATTTTTTCTTAGGAAATACGCTTATACTTTCTCTTAAACATGGAAGGGCAAGAGATCGAATCCGGGGATGCTGCGAAGACTCTATTGGACCAGGGATGGTATTCATAAAACAATGAGTATATTTACAATGTAATATTAAGGCTCTTATTATAAAATTATCGTATATAGCGCGTTCTTTTAATGAACATATTGTTTCGGCTGTTAGATAATGTTTGATTAATTATTGTCTTATTTTCTCTTCAAAAATACGCTTGGACCTTCTCTCAAACATGGAAGAACAAGAGATCGAATCCGGGGATGCTGCGAAGACTCTATTGGACCAGGGATGGTATTCATAAAACAATGAGTATATTTTTAATGTAATATTAAGGCTACTATAATAAATGTATCGTATATAGCGCGTTCTTTTAATTAACATATTGTTTCGGCTGTTAGATAATGTTTGATTAATTATTTTCTTATATTTTCTTCAGAAATACGCTTGGACCTTCTCTCAAACATGGAAGGGCACGAGATCGAATCCGGGGATGCTGCGAAGACTCTATTGGACCAGGGATGGTATTCATAAAACAATGAGTATATTTTCAATGTAATATTAAGGTTTACTATTATAAAAGTATCGTATATAGCGTGCTCATTTAATTAACATATTGTTTCGGCTGTTAGATAATGTTTGATTAATTATTTTCTTATTTTTTCTTAGGAAATACGCTTGGACCATCTCTCAAACATGGAAGGGCAAGAGATCGAATCCGGATATGCTGCGAAGACTCTATTGGACCAGGGATGGTATTTATAAAACAATGAGTATATTTTCAATGTAATATTAAGGCTACTATTATAAAAGTATCGTATATAGCGCGTTCATTTAATTTACATATTGTTTTGGCTATTAGACAATGTTTGAATAATTATTGTCTTATTTTTTCTTCAAAAATACGCTCGGACCTTCCCTCAAACATGGAAGGGCAAGAGATCGAATCCGGGGATGCTGCGAGGACTCTATTGGACAAGGGATGGTATTCATAAAACAATGAGTTTATTTTCATTGTAATCTTAAGGCTACTATTATAAAAGTATCGTATATAGCGCGTTCTTTTAATTAACATATTGTTTCGGCTGTTAGATAATGTTTGATTAATTATTTTCTTATTTTTTCTTAGGAAATACGCTTGGACCTTCTCTCAAACATGGAAGGGCAAGAGATCGAATCCGGGGATGCTGCGAAGACTCTATTGGACCAGGGATGGTATTCATAAAACAATAAGTAGATTTTCAATGTAATATTAAGGCTACTATTATAAAAGTATCGTATATAGGGCGTTCTTTTAATTAACATATTGTTTCGGCTGTTAGATAATGTTTGAATAATTATTTTCTTATTTTTTCTTAGGAAATAGGCTCGGACCTTCTCTCAAACATGGAAGGGAGAGAGATAGAATCCAGGGATGCTGCGAAGACTCTATTGGACCAGGGATGGTATTCCTAATACATTCTGTATATTTTCAGTGTAATATTAAGGCTACTCTTATAATAGTATTGTATATAGCGTGTTCTTTTAATAAACATATTGTTTCTGCTGTTAGATAATGTTTGATTAATTATATTCTTATTTTTTCTTAGGAAATACGCTCGGACGTTCTCTCAAACATGGAAGGGCAAAAGATCGAATCCGGGGATGCTGCGAAGACTCTATTGGACCAGGGATGGTATTCATAAGGCAATGAGTATATTTTGAATGTAATATTAAGGCTACTATTATAAAAGTATCGTATATAGCGCGTTCTTTTAATTAACATATTGTTTCGGCTGTTAGATAATGTTTTAATAATTTTTTTCTTATTTTTTCTTAGGAAATACGCTTGGACCTTCTCTCAAACATGGAAGGGCAAGAGATCGAATCCGGGGATGCTGCGAAGACTCTATTGGACCAGGGATGGTATTCCTAATACATTCTGTATATTTTCAGTGTAATATTAAGGCTACTCTTATAATAGTATTGTATATAGCGTGTTCTTTTAATAAACATATTGTTTCTGCTGTTAGATAATGTTTGATTAATTATATTCTTATTTTTTCTTAAGAAATACTCTTGGACCTTCTCTCAAACATGGAAGGGCAAGAGATTGAATCCGGGGATGCTGCGAAGACTCTATTGGACCAGGGATGGTATTCATAAGGCAATGAGTATATTTTGAATGTAATATTAAGGCTACTATTATAAAAGTATCGTATATAGCGCGTTCTTTTAATTAACATATTGTTTCGGCTGTTAGATAATGTTTTAATAATTTTTTTCTTATTTTTTCTTAGGAAATACGCTTGGACCTTCTCTCAAACATGGAAGGGCAAGAGATCGAATCCGGGGATGCTGCGAAGACTCTATTGGACCAGGGATGGTATTCCTAATACATTCTGTATATTTTCAGTGTAATATTAAGGCTACTCTTATAATAGTATTGTATATAGCGTGTTCTTTTAATAAACATATTGTTTCGGCTGTTAGATAATGTTTGATTAATTATTTTCTTATTTTTTCTTAGGAAATACTCTTGGACCTTCTCTCAAACATGGAAGGGCAAGAGATCGAATCCGGGGATGCTGCGAAGACTCTATTGGACCAGGGATGGTATTCATAAAACAATAAGTATATTTTCAATGTAATATTAAGGCTACTATTATAAAAGTATCGTATATAGCGCGTTCTTTTAATTAACATATTGTTTCGGCTGTTAGATAATGTTTGAATAATTATTTTCTTATTTTTTCTTAGGAAATAGGCTCGGACCTTCTCTCAAACATGGAAGGGCAAGAGATCGAATCCAGGGATGCTGCGAAGACTCTATTGGACCAGGGATGGTATTCCTAATACATTCTGTATATTTTCAGTGTAATATTAAGGCTACTCTTATAATAGTATTGTATATAGCGTGTTCTTTTAATAAACATATTGTTTCTGCTGTTAGATAATGTTTGATTAATTATATTCTTATTTTTTCTTAGGAAATACGCTCGGACGTTCTCTCAAACATGGAAGGGCAAAAGATCGAATCCGGGGATGCTGCGAAGACTCTATTGGACCAGGGATGGTATTCATAAGGCAATGAGTATATTTTGAATGTAATATTAAGGCTACTATTATAAAAGTATCGTATATAGCGCGTTCTTTTAATTAACATATTGTTTCGGCTGTTAGATAATGTTTTAATAATTTTTTTCTTATTTTTTCTTAGGAAATACGCTTGGACCTTCTCTCAAACATGGAAGGGCAAGAGATCGAATCCGGGGATGCTGCGAAGACTCTATTGGACCAGGGATGGTATTCATAAAACAATGAGTATATTTACAATGTAATATTAAGGCTACTATTATAAAAGTATCGTATATAGCGCGTTCTTTAATTAACATATTGTTTCGGCTGTTAGATAATGTTTGAATAATTATTTTCTTATTTTTTCTTCTGAAATACGCTTGGACCTTCTCTCAAACTTGGAAGGGCAAGAGATCGAATCCGGGGATGCTGCGAAGACTCTATTGGACCAGGGATGGTATTCATAAAAGAATGAGTATATTTAAAATGTAATATTAAGGCTACTATTATAAAAGTATCGTATATAGCGCGTTCTTTTAATTAACATATTGTTTCGGCTGTTAGATAATGTTTGATTAATTATTTTCTTATTTTTTCTTAGGAAATACGCTTGGACCTTCTCTCAAACATGGAAGGGCAAGAGATCGAATCCGGGGATGCTGCGAAGACTCTATTGGACCAGGGATGGTATTCATAAAACAATGAGTATATTTAAAATGTAATATTAAGGCTACTATTATAAAAGTATCGTATATAGCGCGTTCTTTTAATTAACATATTGTTTCGGCTGTTAGATAATGTTTGATTAATTATTTTCTTATTTTTGCTTAGGAAATACGCTTGGACCTTCTCTCAAACATGGAAGGGCAAGAGATCGAATCCGGGGATCCTGCGAATTCACTATTTTACCAGGGATGGTATTCATAAAACAATGAGTATATTTACAATGTAATATTAAGGCTACTATTATAAAAGTATCGTATATAGCGCGTTCATTTAATTAACATATTGTTTCGGATGTTAGATAATGTTTGATTAATTATTTTCTTATTTTTTCTTAGGAAATACGCTTGGACCTTCTCTCAAACATGGAAGGGCAAGAGATCGAATCCGGGGATGCTGCGAAGACTCTATTGGACCAGGGATGGTATTCATAAAAGAATGAGTATATTTTCAATGTAACATTAAGGCTACTATAATAAAATATCGTATATAGCGCGTTCTTTTAATTAACATATTGTTTCGGCTGTTAGATAATGTTTGAATAATTATTTTCTTTTTTTTCTTAGGAAATACGCTTGGACATTCTCTCAAACATGGAAGGGCAAGAGATAATATCCGGGGATGCTGCGAAGACTCTATTTGACCAGGGATGGAATTCATAAAACAATGAGTATATTTACAATGTAATATTAAGGATAATATTATAAAAGTATCGTATATAGCGCGTTCTTTTAATTAACATATTGTTTCGGCTGTTAGATAATGTTTGAATAATTATTTTCTTATGTTTTCTTCAGAAATACGCTTGGACCTTCTCTCAAACTTCGAAGGGCAAGAGATCGAATCCGGGGATGCTGCGAAGACTCTATTGCACCAGGGATGGTATTTATAAAACAATGAGTATATTTACAATGTAATATTAAGGCTACTATTATAAAAGTATCGTATATAGCGCGTTCTTTTAATTAACATATTGTTTCGGCTGTTAGATAATGTTTGATTAATTATTTTCTTATTTTTTCTTAGGAGATACGCTTGGACCTTCTCTCAAACATAAAAGGGCAAGAGATCGAATCTGGGGATGCTGCGAAGACTCTATTGGACCAGAGATGGTATTTATAAAACAATGAGTATATTTACAATGTAATATTAAGGCTACTATTATAAAAATATCGTATATAGCGCGTTCTTTAATTAACATATTGTTTCGGCTGTTAGATAATGTTTGAATAACTATTTTCTTATTTTTTCTTCAAAAATACGCTTGGACCTTCTCTCAAACTTGGAAGGGCAAGAGATCGAATCCGGGGATGCTGCGAAGACTCTATTGGACCAGGGATGGTATTCATAAAACAATGAGTATATTTAAAATGTAATATTAAGGCTACTATTATAAAAGTATCGTATATAGCCTGTTCATTTAATTAACATATTGTTTCGGCTGTTACATAATTTTTGATTAATTATTTTCTTATTTTTTCTTCAGAAATACGCTTGGACCTTCTCTCAAACATGGAAGGGCAAGAGATCGAATCCGGGGATGCTGCGAAGACTCTATTGGACCAGGGATGGTATTCATTAAACAATGAGTATATTTACAATGTAATATTAAGGCTACTATTATAAAAGTATCGTATATAGCGCGTTCTTTTTATTAACAAATTGTTTCGGCTGTTAGATAATGTTTGATTAATTATTTTCTTATTTTTTCTTAGGAAATACGCTTGGACCTTCTCTCAAACATGGAAGGGCAAGAGATCGAATCCGGGGATGCTGCGAAGACTCTATTGGACCAGGGATAGTATTCATAAAACAATGAGTTTATTTACAATGTAATATTAAGGCTACTATTATAAAAGTATCGTATATAGCGCGTTCTTTTAACTTACATATTGTTTCGGCTGTTACATAATGTTTGATAAATTATTTTCTTATTTTTTCTTCAGAAATACGCTTGGACCTTCTCTCAAACATGGAAGGGCAAGAGATCGAATCCGGGGATGCTGCGAAGACTCTATTGGACCAGGGATGGTATTCATAAAACAATGAGTATATTTAAAATGTAATATTAAGGCTACTATTATAAAAGTATCGTATATAGCGCGTTCTTTTAATTAACATATTGTTTCGGCTGTTACATAATGTTTGATTAATTATTTTCTTATTTTTTCTTCAGAAATACGCTAGGACCTTCTCTCAAACATGGAAAGGGAAGAGATCGAATCCGGGGATGCTGCGAAGACTCTATTGGACCAGGGATGGTATTCATAAAACAATTAGTATATTTACAATGTAATATTAAGGCTACTATTATAAAAGTATCGTATATAGCGCGTTCTTTCAATTAACATATTTATTCGGCTGTTAGATAATGTTTGAATAATTATTTTCTTATTTTTTCTTAAGAAATATGCTTGGACCTTCTCTCAAACATGGAAGGGCAAGAGATCGAATCCGGGGATGCTGCGAAGACTCTATTGGACCAGGGATGGTATTCATAAAACAATGAGTATATTTACAATGTAATATTAAGGCTACTATTATAAAAGTATCGTATATAGCGCGTTCTTTTAATTAACATATTGTTTCGGCTGTTAGATAATGTTTGATTAATTATTTTCTTATTTTTTCTTAGGAAATACGCTTGGACCTTCTCTCAAACATGGAAGGGCAAGAGATCGAATCCGGGGATGCTGCGAAGACTCTATTGGACCAGGGATGGTATTCATAAAACAATGAGTATATTTTAATGTAATATTAAGGCTACTATTATTAAAGTATCGTATATAGAGCGTTCTTTTAATTAACATATTGTTTCGGCTGTTAGATAATGTTTGAATAATAATTTTCTTATTTTTTCTTAGGAAATACGCTTGGACCTTCTCTCAAACATGGAAGGGCAAGAGATCGAATCCGGGGATGCTGCGAAGACTCTATTGGACCAGGGATGGTATTCATAAAACAAAGAGTATATTTACAATGTAATATTAAGGCTACTATTATAAAAGTATCGTATATAGCTCGTTCTTTTAATTAACATATTGTTTCGGCTGTTAGATAATGTTTGATTAATTATTTTCTTATTTTTTCTTAGGAAATATGCTTGGACATTCTCTCAAACATGGAAGGGCAAGAGATCGAATCCGGGGATGCTGCGAAGACTCTATTGGACCAAGGATGGTATTCATAAAACAATGAGTATATTTTCAATGTAATATTAAGGCTACTATTATAAAAGTATCGTATATAGCGCGTTTCTTTAATTAACATATTGTTTCGGCTGTTAGATAATGTTTGATTAATAATTTTCTTATTTTTTCTTAGGAAATACGGTTGGACCTTCTCTCAAACATGGAAGGGCAAGAGATCGAATCCGGGGATGCTGCGAAGACTCTATTGGACCAGGCATGGTATTCATAAAACAATGAGTATATTTACAATGTAATATTAAGGCTACTATTATAAAAGTATCGTACATAGCGCGTTCTTTTAATTAACATATTGTTTCAACAGTTAGATAATGTTTGAATAATTATATTCTTATTTTTTCTTACGAAATACGCTTGGACCTTCTCTCAAACATGGAAGGGCAAAAGATCGAATCCGGGGATGCTGCGAAGACTCTATTGGACCAGGGATGGCATTCATAAAACAATGAGTATATTTTCAATGTAATATTAAGCATACTATTATAAAAGTATCGTATATAGCGCGTTCTTTTAATTAACATATTGTTTCGGCTGTTAGATAATGTTTGAATAATTATTTTCTTATTTTTTCTTCAGAAATACGCTTGGACCATCTCTCAAACATCGAAGAGCAAGAGATCGAATCCGGGGATGCTACGAAGACTCTATTGCACCAGGGATGGTATTCATAAAACAATGAGTATATTTACAATGTAATATTAATGCTACTGTTATAAAAGTAGCGTATATAGCGCGTTCTTTTAATTAACATATTTTTTTGGCTGTTACATAATGTTTGAATAATTATTTTCTTATTTTTTCTTACGAAATACGCTTGGACCTTCTCTCAAACATGGAAGGGCAAGAGATCGAATCCGGGGATGCTGCGAAGACTCTATTGGACCAGGGATGGTATTCATAAAACAATGAGTATATTTACAATGTAATATTAAGGCTACTATTATAAAAGTATCGTTTATAGCGCGTTCTTTTAATTAACATATTGTTTCGGCTGTTAGATAATGTTTGATTAATTATTTTCTTATTTTTTCTTCAGAAATACGCTTGGACCTTCTCTCAAACATGGAAGGGCAAGAGATCGAATCCGGGGATGCTGCGAAGACTCTAATGGACCAGGGATGGTATTCATAAAACAATGAGTATATTTTCAATGTAATATTAAGGCTACTATTATAAAAGTATCGTATATAGCGCGTTCTTTTAATTAACATATTGTATCAGCTGTTAGATAATGTTTGATTAATTATTTTCTTATTTTTTTTAGGAAATACGCTTGGACCTTCTCTCAAACATGGAAGGGCAAGAGATCGAATCCGGGGATGCTGCGATGACTCTATTGCACCAGGGATGGTATTTATAAAACAATGAGTATATATACAATGTAATATTAAGGCTACTATTATAAAAGTATCGTATATAGCGCGTTCTTTTAATTAACATATTGTTTTGGCTGTTAGATAATGTTTGATTAATTATTTTCTTATTTTTTCTTAGGAAATACGCTTGGACCTTCTCTCAAACATGGAAGGGCAAAAGATCGAATCCGGGGATGCTGCGAAGACTCTATTGGACCAGGGATGGTATTCATAAAACAATGAGTATATTTTCAATGTAATATTAAAGCCACTATTATAAAAGTATCGTATATAGCGCGTTCTTTTAATTAACATATTGTTTCGGCTGTTACATAATGATTGATTAATTATTTTCTTATTTTTTCTTCAGAAATACGCTTGGACCTTCTCTCAAACATGGAAGCCCAAGCGATCGAATCCGGGGATGCTGCGAAGACTATATTGCACCAGGGATGGTATTCATAAAACAATGAGTATATTTACAATGTAATATTAAGGCTACTATTATAAAAGTATCGTATATAGCGCGTTCGTTTAATTAACATATTGTTTCGGCTGTTAGATAATGTTTGATTAATTATTTTCTAATTTTTTCTTAGGAAATACGCTTATACTTTCTCTTAAACATGGAAGGGCAAGAGATCGAATCCGGGGATGCTGCGAAGACTCTATTGGACCAGGGATGGTATTCATAAAACAATGAGTATATTTACAATGTAATATTAAGGCTCTTATTATAAAATTATCGTATATAGCGCGTTCATTTAATGAACATATTGTTTCGGCTGTTAGATAATGTTTGATTAATTATTGTCTTATTTTTTCTTCAAAAATACGCTTGGGCCTTCTCTCAAACATGGAAGGGCAAGAGATCGAATCCGGGGATTCTGTGAAGACTCTATTGGACCAGGGATGGTATTCATAAAACAATGAGTATATTTTTAATGTAATATTAAGGCTACTATAATAAAAGTATCCTTTATAGCGCGTTCTTTTAATTAACATATTGTTTCGGCTGTTAGATAATGTTTGATTAATTATTTTCTTATTTTTTCTTCAGAAATACGCTTGGACCTTCTTTCAAACATGGAAGGGCACGAGATCGAATCCGGGGATGCTGCGAAGACTCTATTGGACCAGGGATGGTATTCATAAAACAATGAGTATATTTTCAATGTAATATTAAGGTTTACTATTATAAAAGTATCGTATATAGCGTGCTCATTTAATTAACATATTGTTTCGGCTGTTAGATAATGTTTGATTAATTATTTTCTTATTTTTTCTTAGGAAATACACTTGGACCATCTCTCAAACATGGAAGGGAAAGAGATCGAATCCGGATATGCTGCGAAGACTCTATTGGACCAGGGATGGTATTCATAAAACAATGAGTATATTTTCAATGTAATATTAAGGCTACTATTATAAAAGTATCGTATATAGCAAGTTCATTTAATTAACATATTGTTTTGGCTGTTAGATAATGTTTGAATAATTATTGTCTTATTTTTTCTTCAAAAATACGCTCGGACCTTCCCTCAAACATGGAAGGGCAAGAGATCGAATCCGGGGATGCTGCGAAGACTCTATTGGACAAGGGATGGTATTCATAAAACAATGAGTATATTTTCATTGTAATCATAAGGCTACTATTATAAAAGTATCGTATATAGCGCGTTCTTTTAATTATCATATTGTTTCGGCTGTTAGATAATGTTTCAATAATTATTTTCTTATTTTTTCTTAGGAAATACTCTTGGACCTTCTCTCAAACATGGAAGGGCAAGAGATCGAATCCGGGGATGCTGCGAAGACTCTATTGGACCAGGGATGGTATTCATAAAACAATGAGTACATTTTGAAAGTAATATTAAGGCTACTATTATAAAAGTATCGTATATAGCGCGTTCTTTTAATTAACATATTGTTTCGGCTTTTAGATAATGTTTCAATAATTATTTTCTTATTTTTTCTTAGGAAATACGTTTGGACCTTCTCTCAAACATGGAAGGGCAAGAGATCGAATCCGGGGATGCTGCGAAGACTCTATTGGACCAGGGATGGTATTCATAAAACAATAAGTATATTTTCAATGTAATATTAAGGCTACTATTATAAAAGTATCGTATATAGCGCGTTCTTTTAATTATCATATTGTTTCGGCTGTTAGATAATGTTTGAATAATTATTTTCTTATTTTTTCTTAGGAAATAGGCTCGGAACTTCTCTCAAACATGGAAGGGCAAGAGATCGAATCCAGGGATGCTGCGAAGACTCTATTGGACCAGGGATGGTATTCCTAATACATTCTGTATATTTTCAGTGTAATATTAAGGCTACTCTTATAATAGTATTGTATATAGCGTGTTCTTTTAATAAACATATTGTTTCTGCTGTTTGATAATATTTGATTAAATATATTCTTATTTTTTCTTAGGAAATACGCTTGGACCTTCTCTCAAACATGGAAGGGCAAGAGATCGGATCCGGGGATCCTGCGAAGACTCTATTGGACCAGGGATGGTATTCATAAAACAGTGAGTATATTATCAATCTAATATTAAGGCTACTATTATAAAAGTATCGTATATAGCGCGTTCTTTTAATTAACATATTGTTTCGGCTGTTAGATAATGTTTGATTAATTATTTTCTTATTTTTTCTTTGGAAATACGCTTGAACTTTCTCCCAAACATGGAAGGGCAAGAGATCGAATCCGGGGATGCTGCGAAGACTCTATTGGACCAGGGATGGTATTCATAAAGCAATGAGTATATTTTCAATGTTATATTAAGGCTACTATTATAAAAGTATCGTATATAGCGCGTTCTTTTAATTAACATATTGTTTCGGCTGTTAGATAACGTTTGATTAATTATTTTCTTAATTTTTCTTAGGAAATACGCTTGGACCATCTCTCAAACATGGAAGGGCAAGAGATAATATCCGGGGATGCTGCGAAGACTCTATTGGACCAGGGATGGTATTCATAAAACAATGAGTATATTTATAATGTAATATTAAGGCTACTATTATAAAAGTATCGTATATAGCGCGTTCTTTTAATTAACATATTGTTTCGGCTAATAGATAATGTTTGAATAATTATTTTCTTATTTTTTCTTCAGAAATACGCTCGGACCTTCTCTCAAACATGGAAGGGCAAGAGATCGAATCCGGGGATGCTGCGAAGACTCTTTTGGAGCAGGGATGGTATTCATAAAACAATGAGTATATTTACAATGTAATATTAATGCTACTATTATAAAAGTATCGTATATGGCGCGTTTATTCAATTAACATATCGTTTCGGCTGTTAGATAATGTTTGATTAATTATTTTCTTTTTTTTTTTCAGAAATACGCTTGGACCTTTTCTCAAACATGGAAGGGCAAGAGATCGAATCCGGGGATGCTGCGAAGACTCTATTGGACCAGGGATGGTATTCATAAAACAATGAGTATATTTACAATGTAATATTAAGGCTACTATTATAAAAGTATCGTATATAGCGCGTTCTTTTAATTAACATATTGTTTCGGCTGTTAGATAATGTTTGATTAATTATTTTCTTATTTTTTCTTAGGAAATACGCTTGGACCATCTCTAAAACATGAAAGGGCAAGAGATAATATCCGGGGATGCTGCGAAGATTCTATTGGACCAGGGATAGTATTCATAAAACAATGAGTATATTTACAATGTAATATTAAGGCTACTATTATAAAAGTATCGTATATAGCGAGTTCTTTTAATTAACATATTGTTTTGGCTGTTAGATAATGTTTGAATAATTATTTTCTTATTTTTTCTTCAGAAATACGCTTGGACCTTCTCTCAAACATGGAAGGGCAAGAGATCGAATCCGGGGATGCTGCGAAGACTCTATTGGACAAGGGATGGTATTCATAAAACAATGAGTATATTTACAATGTAATATTAAGGCTGATATTATAAAAGTATCGTATATAGCGCGTTCTTTTAATTAACATATTGTTTCGGCTGTTACATAATGTTTGATTAATTATTTTCTTATTTTTTCTTCAGAAATACGCTTGGACCTTCTCTCAAACATGGAAGGGCAAGAGATCGAATCCGGATATGCTGCGAAGACTCTATTGGACCAGGGATGGTATTCATAAAACAATGAGTATATTTACAATGTAATATTAAGGCTACTATTATAAAAGTATCGTATATAGCGCGTTCTATTGATTAACATATTGTTTCGGCTGTATGATAATGTTTGAATAATTATTTTCTTATTTTTTCTTAGGAAATACGCTTGGACCTTCTCTCAAACATGGAAGGGCAAGAGATCGAATCCGGGGATGCTGCGAAGACTCTATTGGACCAGGGATGGTATTCATAAAACAATGAGTATATTAACAATATAATAATTGGTCTACTATTATAAAAGTATCGTACATAGCGCGTTCTTTTAATTAACATATTGTTTCGGCTGTTAGATAATGTTTGATTAATTATTTTCTTATTTTTTCTTAGGAAATACGCTTAGACCTTCTCTCAAACATGGAAGGGAAAGAGATCATTTCTGGGGATGCTGCGAAGACTCTATTGGACCAGGGATGGTATTACTAAAACAATGAGTATATTTACAATGTAATATGAAGGCTACTATTATAAAAATTTCGTATATAGCGCGTTCTTTTAATTAACATATTGTTTCGGCTGTTAGATAATGTTTCAATAATTATTTTCTTATTTTTTCTTAGGAAATACTCTTGGACCTTCTCTCAAACATGGAAGGGCAAGAGATCGTATCCGGGGATGCTGCGAAGACTCTATTGGACCAGGGATGGTATTCATAAAACAATGAGTACATTTTGAAAGTAATATTAAGGCTACTATTATAAAAGTATCGTATATAGCGCGTTCTTTTAATTAACATATTGTTTCGGCTGTTAGATAATGTTTCAATAATTATTTTCTTATTTTTTCTTAGGAAATACGTTTGGACCTTCTCTCAAACATGGAAGGGCAAGAGATCGAATCCGGGGATGCTGCGAAGACTCTATTGGACCAGGGATGGTATTCATAAAACAATGAGTACATTTTGAAAGTAATATTAAGGCTACTATTATAAAAGTATCGTATATAGCGCGTTCTTTTAATTAACATATTGTTTCGGCTGTTAGATAATGTTTCAATAATTATTTTCTTATTTTTTCTTAGGAAATACTCTTGGACCTTCTCTCAAACATGGAAGGGCAAGAGATCGTATCCGGGGATGCTGCGAAGACTCTATTGGACCAGGGATGGTATTCATAAAACAATGAGTACATTTTGAAAGTAATATTAAGGCTACTATTATAAAAGTATCGTATATAGCGCGTTCTTTTAATTAACATATTGTTTCGGCTGTTAGATAATGTTTCAATAATTATTTTCTTATTTTTTCTTAGGAAATACTCTTGGACCTTCTCTCAAACATGGAAGGGCAAGAGATCGTATCCGGGGATGCTGCGAAGACTCTATTGGACCAGGGATGGTATTCATAAAACAATGAGTACATTTTGAAAGTAATATTAAGGCTACTATTATAAAAGTATCGTATATAGCGCGTTCTTTTAATTAACATATTGTTTCGGCTGTTAGATAATGTTTGAATAATTATTTTCTTATTTTTTCTTAGGAAATAGGCTCGGAACTTCTCTCAAACATGGAAGGGCAAGAGATCGAATCCAGGGATGCTGCGAAGACTCTATTGGACCAGGGATGGTATTCCTAATACATTCTGTATATTTTCAGTGTAATATTAAGGCTACTCTTATAATAGTATTGTATATAGCGTGTTCTTTTAATAAACATATTGTTTCTGCTGTTAGATAATATTTGATTAATTATATTCTTATTTTTTCTTAGGAAATACGCTCGGACGTTCTCACAAACATGGAAGGGCAAGAGATCGTATCCGGGGATGCTGCGAAGACTCTATTGGACCAGGGATGGTATTCATAAGGCAATGAGTATATTTTGAATGTAATATTAAGGCTACTATTATAAAAGTATCGTATATAGCGCGTTCTTTTAATTAACATATTGTTTCGGCTGTTAGATAATGTTTTAATAATTTTTTTCTTATTTTTTCTTAGGAAATACGCTTGGACCTTCTCTCAAACATGGAAGGGCAAGAGATCGAATCCGGGGATGCTGCGAAGACTCTATTGCTCCAGGGATGGTATTCATAAAACAATGAGTATATTTACAATGTAATATTACGGCTACTATTATAAAAGTATCGTATATAGCGCGTTCATTTAATAAACATATTGTTTCGGCTTTTAGATAATGTTTGATTAATTATTTTCTTATTTTTTCTTTAGAAACACGCTTGGACCTTCTCTCAAACATGGAAGGGCAAGAGATCGGATCCGGGGATCCTGCGAAGACTCTATTGGACCAGGGATGGTATTCATAAAACAGTGAGTATATTATCAATCTAATATTAAGGCTACTATTATAAAAGTATCGTATATAGCGCGTTCTTTTAATTAACATATTGTTTCGGCTGTTAGATAATGTTTGATTAATTATTTTCTTATTTTTTCTTTGGAAATACGCTTGAACTTTCTCCCAAACATGGAAGGGCAAGAGATCGAATCCGGGGATGCTGCGAAGACTCTATTGGACCAGGGATGGTATTCATAAAGCAATGAGTATATTTTCAATGTTATATTAAGGCTACTATTATAAAAGTATCGTATATAGCGCGTTCTTTTAATTAACATATTGTTTCGGCTGTTAGATAACGTTTGATTAATTATTTTCTTAATTTTTCTTAGGAAATACGCTTGGACCATCTCTCAAACATGGAAGGGCAAGAGATAATATCCGGGGATGCTGCGAAGACTCTATTGGACCAGGGATGGTATTCATAAAACAATGAGTATATTTATAATGTAATATTAAGGCTACTATTATAAAAGTATCGTATATAGCGCGTTCTTTTAATTAATATATTGTTTCGGCTAATAGATAATGTTTGAATAATTATTTTCTTATTTTTCTTCAGAAATACGCTCGGACCTTCTCTCAAACATGGAAGGGCAAGAGATCGAATCCGGGGATGCTGCGAAGACTCTTTTGGAGCAGGGATGGTATTCATAAAACAATGAGTATATTTACAATGTAATATTAATGCTACTATTATAAAAGTATCGTATATGGCGCGTTTATTCAATTAACATATCGTTTCGGCTGTTAGATAATGTTTGATTAATTATTTTCTTTTTTTTTTTCAGAAATACGCTTGGACCTTTTCTCAAACATGGAAGGGCAAGAGATCGAATCCGGGGATGCTGCGAAGACTCTATTGGACCAGGGATGGTATTCATAAAACAATGAGTATATTTACAATGTAATATTAAGGCTACTATTATAAAAGTATCGTATATAGCGCGTTCTTTTAATTAACATATTGTTTCGGCTGTTAGATAATGTTTGATTAATTATTTTCTTATTTTTTCTTAGGAAATACGCTTGGACCATCTCTAAAACATGAAAGGGCAAGAGATAATATCCGGGGATGCTGCGAAGACTCTATTGGACCAGGGATAGTATTCATAAAACAATGAGTATATTTACAATGTAATATTAAGGCTACTATTATAAAAGTATCGTATATAGCGAGTTCTTTTAATTAACATATTGTTTTGGCTGTTAGATAATGTTTGAATAATTATTTTCTTATTTTTTCTTCAGAAATACGCTTGGACCTTCTCTCAAACATGGAAGGGCAAGAGATCGAATCCGGGGATGCTGCGAAGACTCTATTGGACAAGGGATGGTATTCATAAAACAATGAGTATATTTACAATGTAATATTAAGGCTGATATTATAAAAGTATCGTATATAGCGCGTTCTTTTAATTAACATATTGTTTCGGCTGTTACATAATGTTTGATTAATTATTTTCTTATTTTTTCTTCAGAAATACGCTTGGACCTTCTCTCAAACATGGAAGGGCAAGAGATCGAATCCGGATATGCTGCGAAGACTCTATTGGACCAGGGATGGTATTCATAAAACAATGAGTATATTTACAATGTAATATTAAGGCTACTATTATAGAAGTATCGTATATAGCGCGTTCTATTGATTAACATATTGTTTCGGCTGTATGATAATGTTTGAATAATTATTTTCTTATTTTTTCTTAGTAAATACGCTTGGACCTTCTCTCAAACATGGAAGGGCAAGAGATCGAATCCGGGGATGCTGCGAAGACTCTATTGGACCAGGGATGGTATTCATAAAACAATGAGTATATTAACAATATAATAATTGGTCTACTATTATAAAAGTATCGTACATAGCGCGTTCTTTTAATTAACATATTGTTTCGGCTGTTAGATAATGTTTGATTAATTATTTTCTTATTTTTTCTTAGGAAATACGGTTAGACCTTCTCTCAAACATGGAAGGGAAAGAGATCATTTCCGGGGATGCTGCGAAGACTCTATTGGACCAGGGATGGTATTAATAAAACAATGAGTATATTTACAATGTAATATGAAGGCTACTATTATAAAAGTATCGTATATAGCGCGTTCTTTTAATTAACATATTGTTACGGCTGTTAGATAATGTTTGAATAATTATTTTTTTATTTTTTCTTCAGAAATACGCTTGGACCTTCTCTCAAACATGGAAGGGCAAGAGATCGAATCCGGGGATGCTGCGAAGACTCTATTGGACAAGGGATGGTATTCATAAAACAATGAATATATTTACAATGTAATATTAAGGCTAATATTATAAAAGTATCGTATATAGCGCGTTCTTTTAATTAACATATTGTTTCGGCTGTTACATAATGTTTGATTAATTATTTTCTTATTCTTTCTTCAGAAATACGCTTGGACCTTCTCTCAAACATGGAAGGGCAAGAGATCGAATCCGGATATGCTGCGAAGACTCTATTGGACCAGGGATGGTATTCATAAAACAATGAGTATATTTACAATGTAATATTAAGGCTACTATTATAAAAGTATCGTATATAGCGCGTTCTTTTAATTAACATATTGTTTCGGCTGTTAGATAATGTTTGAATAATTATTTTCTTATTTTTTCTTAGGAAATACGCTCGGACCTTCTCTCTTTCATGGAAGGGCAAGAGATCGAATCCGGGGATGCTGCGAAGACTCTATTGGACCAGGGATGGTATTCCTAATACATTGTGTATATTTTCAGTATAATATTAAGGCTACTCTTATAATAGTATTGTATATAGCTCGTTCCTTTAATTAACATATTGTATCGGCTGTTAGATAATGTTTGATTAATTATTTTCTTATTTTTTCTTAGGAAATACGCTCGGACCTTCTCTCAAACATGGAAGGGCAAGAGATTGAATCCGGGGATGCTGAGAAGACTCTTTTTGGACCAGGGATGGTATTTATAAAACAATGAGTATATTTACAATGTAATATTAAGGCTACTATTATAAAAGTATCGTATATACTGCGTTCTTTTAAATAACATATTGTTTTGGCTGTTAGATAAAGTTTGAATAATTATTTTCTTATTCTTTCTTCAGAAATACGCTTGGACCTTCTCTCAAACATGGAAGGGCAAGAGATCGAATCCGGGAATGCTGCGAAGACTCTATTGGACCAGGGATGGTATTCATAAAACAATGAGTATATTTACAATGTAATATTAAGGCTACTATTATAAAAGTATCGTATATAGCGCGTTATTTTAATTAACATATTGTTTCAGCTAGTAGATAATGTTTGATTAATTATTTTCTTATTTTTTCTTCAGAAATACGCTTGGACCTTCTCTCAATCATGGAAGTGCAAGAGATATAATCCGGGGATGCTGCGAAGACTCTATTGGGCCAGGGATGGTATTCATAAAACAATGAGTATATTTCAATATAATATTAAGGCTACTATTATAAAAGTATCGTATATACCGCGTTCTTTTAATTAACATAATGTTTCAGCTGTAAGATAATGTTTGAAAAATTATTTTCTTATTTTTTCTTAGGAAATACGCTTGGACCTTCTCTCAAACAAAGAAAGGCAAGAGATCGAATCCGGGGATGCTGCGAAGACTCTATTGCTCCAGGGATGGTATTCATAAAACAATGAGTATATTTACAATGTAATATTACGGCTACTATTATAAAAGTATCGTATATAGCGCGTTCATTTAATAAAAATATTGTTTCGGCTTTTAGATAATGTTTGATTAATTATTTTCTTATTTTTTCTTCAGAAACACGCTTGGACCTTCTCTCAAACATGGAAGGGCAAGAGATCGGATCCGGGGATGCTGCGAAGACTCTATTGGACCAGGGATGGTATTCATAAAACAGTGAGTATATTATCAATGTAATATTAAGGCTACTATTATTAAAGTATCGTATATAGCGCGTTCTTTTAATTAACATATTGTTTCGGCTGTTAGATAATGTTTGATTAATTATTTTCTTATTTTTTCTTTGGAAATACGCTTGAACTTTCTCCCAAACATGGAAGGGCAAGAGATCGAATCCGGGGATGCTGCGAAGACTCTATTGGACCAGGGATGGTATTCATAAAACAATGAGTATATTTACAATGTAATATTAAGGCTACTATTATAAAAGTATCGTATATAGCGCGTTCTTTTAATTAACATATTGTTTCGGCTGTTAGATAATGTTTGAATAATTATTTTCTTATTTTTTCTTAGGAAATACGCTCGGACCTTCTCTCTTTCATGGAAGGGCAAGAGATCGAATCCGGGGATGCTGCGAAGACTATATTGGACCAGGGATGGTATTCCTAATACATTGTGTATATTTTCAGTATAATATTAAGGCTACTCTTATAATAGTATTGTATATAGCTCGTTCCTTTAATTAACATATTGTATCGGCTGTTAGATAATGTTTGATTAATTATTTTCTTATTTTTTCTTAGGAAATACGCTCGGACCTTCTCTCAAACATGGAAGGGCAAGAGATTGAATCCGGGGATGCTGAGAAGACTCTTTTTGGACCAGGGATGGTATTTATAAAACAATGAGTATATTTACAATGTAATATTAAGGCTACTATTATAAAAGTATCGTATATACTGCGTTCTTTTAAATAACATATTGTTTTGGCTGTTAGATAAAGTTTGAATAATTATTTTCTTATTCTTTCTTCAGAAATACGCTTGGACCTTCTCTCAAACATGGAAGGGCAAGAGATCGAATCCGGGGATGCTGCGAAGACTCTATTGGACCAGGGATGGTATTCATAAAACAATGAGTATATTTACAATGTAATATTAAGGCTACTATTATAAAAGTATCGTATATAGCGCGTTATTTTAATTAACATATTGTTTCAGCTAGTAGATAATGTTTGATTAATTATTTTCTTATTTTTTCTTCAGAAATACGCTTGGACCTTCTCTCAATCATGGAAGTGCAAGAGATATAATCCGGGGATGCTGCGAAGACTCTATTGGGCCAGGGATGGTATTCATAAAACAATGAGTATATTTCAATATAATATTAAGGCTACTATTATAAAAGTATCGTATATACCGCGTTCTTTTAATTAACATAATGTTTCAGCTGTAAGATAATGTTTGAAAAATTATTTTCTTATTTTTTCTTAGGAAATACGCTTGGACCTTCTCTCAAACAAAGAAGGGCAAGAGATCGAATCCGGGGATGCTGCGAAGACTCTATTGCTCCAGGGATGGTATTCATAAAACAATGAGTATATTTACAATGTAATATTACGGCTACTATTATAAAAGTATCGTATATAGCGCGTTCATTTAATAAAAATATTGTTTCGGCTTTTAGATAATGTTTGATTAATTATTTTCTTATTTTTTCTTCAGAAACACGCTTGGACCTTCTCTCAAACATGGAAGGGCAAGAGATCGGATCCGGGGATGCTGCGAAGACTCTATTGGACCAGGGATGGTATTCATAAAACAGTGAGTATATTATCAATGTAATATTAAGGCTACTATTATTAAAGTATCGTATATAGCGCGTTCTTTTAATTAACATATTGTTTCGGCTGTTAGATAATGTTTGATTAATTATTTTCTTATTTTTTCTTTGGAAATACGCTTGAACTTTCTCCCAAACATGGAAGGGCAAGAGATCGAATCCGGGGATGCTGCGAAGACTCTATTGGACCAGGGATGGTATTCATAAAGCAATGAGTATATTTTCAATGTTATATTAAGGCTACTATTATAAAAGTATCGTATATAGCGCGTTCTTTTAATTAACATATTGTTTCGGCTGTTAGATAACGTTTGATTAATTATTTTCTTAATTTTTCTTAGGAAATACGCTTGGACCTTCTCTCAAACATGGAAGGGCAAGAGATCGAATCCGGGGATACTGCGAAGACTCTATTGGACCAGGGATGGTATTCATAAAGCAATGAGTATATTTTCAATGTTATATTAAGGCTACTATTATAAAAGTATCGTATATAGCGCGTTCTTTTAATTAACATATTGTTTCGGCTGTTAGATAATGTTTGATTAATTATTTTCTTATTTTTTCTTCAGAAATACGCTTGGACCTTCTCTCAAACATGGAAGGGCAAGAGATCGAATCCGGGGATGCTTCGAAGAATCTTTTGGAGCAGGGATGGTATTCATAAAACAATGAGTATATTTACAATGTAATATTAAGGCTACTATTATAAAAGTATCGTATATGGCGCGTTTATTCAATTAACATATCGTTTCGGCTGTTAGATAATGTTTGATTAAATATTTTCTTATTTTTTTTCAGAAATACGCTTGGACCTTCTCTCAAACATGGAAGGGCAAGAGATCGAATCCGGGGATGCTGCGAAGACTCTATTGGACCAGGGATGGTATTCATAAAACAATGAGTATATTTACAATGTAATATTAAGGCTACTATTATAAAAGTATTGTATATAGCGCGTTCTTTTAATTAACATATTGTTTCGGCTGTTAGATAATGTTTGATTAATTATTTTCTTATTTTTTCTTAGGAAATACGCTTGGACCATCTCTCAAACATGGAAGGGCAAGAGATAATATCCGGGGATGCTGCGAAGACTCTATTGGACCAGTGATGGTATTCCTAATACATTGTGTATATTTTCAGTGTAATATTAAGGCTACTCTTATAATAGTATTGTATATAGCTCGTTCCTTTAATTAACATATTGTATCGGCTGTTAGATAATGTTTGATTAATTATTTTCTTATTTTTTCTTAGGAAATACGCTCGGACCTTCTCTTAAACATGGAAGGGCAAGAGATCGAATCCGGGGATGCTGCGAAGACTCTATTGGACCAGGGATGGTATTCATAAAACAATGAGTATATTTATAATGTAATATTAAGGCTACTATTATAAAAGTATCGTATATAGCGCGTTCTTTTAATTAACATATTGTTACGGCTAATAGATAATGTTTGAATAATTATTTTCTTATTTTTTCTTCAGAAATACGCTCGGACCTTCTCTCAAACATGGAAGGGCAAGAGATCGAATCCGGGGATGCTGCGAAGACTCTTTTGGAGCAGGGATGGTATTCATAAAACAATGAGTATATTTACAATGTTATATTAAGGCTACTATTATAAAAGTATCGTATATGGCGCGTTTATTCAATTAACATATCGTTTCGGCTGTTAGATAATGTTTGATTAATTATTTTCTTTTTTTTTTTTTCAGAAATACGCTTGGACCTTTTCTCAAACATGGAAGGGCAAGAGATCGAATCCGGGGATGCTGAGAAGACTCTTTTTGGACCAGGGATGGTATTTATAAAACAATGAGTATATTTACAATGTAATATTAAGGCTACTCTTATAATAGTATTGTATATAGCTCGTTCCTTTAATTAACATATTGTATCGGCTGTTAGATAATGTTTGATTAATTATTTTCTTATTTTTTCTTAGGAAATACGCTCGGACCTTCTCTCAAACATGGAAGGGCAAGAGATTGAATCCGGGGATGCTGAGAAGACTCTTTTTGGACCAGGGATGGTATTTATAAAACAATGAGTATATTTACAATGTAATATTAAGGCTACTATTATAAAAGTATCGTATATACTGCGTTCTTTTAAATAACATATTGTTTTGGCTGTTAGATAAAGTTTGAATAATTATTTTCTTATTCTTTCTTCAGAAATACGCTTGGACCTTCTCTCAAACATGGAAGGGCAAGAGATCGAATCCGGGGATGCTGCGAAGACTCTATTGGACCAGGGATGGTATTCATAAAACAATGAGTATATTTACAATGTAATATTAAGGCTACTATTATAAAAGTATCGTATATAGCGCGTTATTTTAATTAACATATTGTTTCAGCTAGTAGATAATGTTTGATTAATTATTTTCTTATTTTTTCTTCAGAAATATGCTTGGACCTTCTCTCAATCATGGAAGGGCAAGAGATATAATCCGGGGATGCTGCGAAGACTCTATTGGGCCAGGGATGGTATTCATAAAACAATGAGTATATTTCAATATAATATTAAGGCTACTATTATAAAAGTATCGTATATACCGCGTTCTTTTAATTAACATAATGTTTCAGCTGTAAGATAATGTTTGAAAAATTATTTTCTTATTTTTTCTTAGGAAATACGCTTGGACCTTCTCTCAAACAAAGAAGGGCAAGAGATCGAATCCGGGGATGCTGCGAAGACTCTATTGCTCCAGGGATGGTATTCATAAAACAATGAGTATATTTACAATGTAATATTACGGCTACTATTATAAAAGTATCGTATATAGCGCGTTCATTTAATAAAAATATTGTTTCGGCTTTTAGATAATGTTTGATTAATTATTTTCTTATTTTTTCTTCAGAAACACGCTTGGACCTTCTCTCAAACATGGAAGGGCAAGAGATCGGATCCGGGGATGCTGCGAAGACTCTATTGGACCAGGGATGGTATTCATAAAACAGTGAGTATATTATCAATGTAATATTAAGGCTACTATTATTAAAGTATCGTATATAGAGCGTTCTTTTAATTAACATATTGTTTCGGCTGTTAGATAATGTTTGATTAATTATTTTCTTATTTTTTCTTTGGAAATACGCTTGAACTTTCTCCCAAACATGGAAGGGCAAGAGATCGAATCCGGGGATGCTGCGAAGACTCTATTGGACCAGGGATGGTATTCATAAAGCAATGAGTATATTTTCAATGTTATATTAAGGCTACTATTATAAAAGTATCGTATATAGCGCGTTCTTTTAATTAACATATTGTTTCGGCTGTTAGATAACGTTTGATTAATTATTTTCTTAATTTTTCTTAGGAAATACGCTTGGACCTTCTCTCAAACATGGAAGGGCAAGAGATCGAATCCGGGGATACTGCGAAGACTCTATTGGACCAGGGATGGTATTCATAAAGCAATGAGTATATTTTCAATGTTATATTAAGGCTACTATTATAAAAGTATCGTATATAGCGCGTTCTTTCAATTAACATATTGTTTCGGCTGTTAGATAATGTTTGATTAATTATTTTCTTATTTTTTCTTCAGAAATACGCTTGGACCTTCTCTCAAACATGGAAGGGCAAGAGATCGAATCCGGGGATGCTTCGAAGAATCTTTTGGAGCAGGGATGGTATTCATAAAACAATGAGTATATTTACAATGTAATATTAAGGCTACTATTATAAAAGTATCGTATATGGCGCGTTTATTCAATTAACATATCGTTTCGGCTGTTAGATAATGTTTGATTAAATATTTTCTTATTTTTTTTCAGAAATACGCTTGGACCTTCTCTCAAACATGGAAGGGCAAGAGATCGAATCCGGGGATGCTGCGAAGACTCCATTGGACCAGGGATGGTATTCATAAAACAATGAGTATATTTACAATGTAATATTAAGGCTACTATTATAAAAGTATCGTATATAGCGCGTTCTTTTAATTAACATATTGTTTCGGCTGTTAGATAATGTTTGAGTAATTATTTTCTTATTTTTTCTTAGGAAATACGCTTGGACCATCTCTCAAACATGGAAGGGCAAGAGATAATATCCGGGGATGCTGCGAAGACTCTATTGGACCAGTGATGGTATTCCTAATACATTGTGTATATTTTCAGTGTAATATTAAGGCTACTCTTATAATAGTATTGTATATAGCTCGTTCCTTTAATTAACATATTGTATCGGCTGTTAGATAATGTTTGATTAATTATTTTCTTATTTTTTCTTAGGAAATACGCTCGGACCTTCTCTTAAACATGGAAGGGCAAGAGATCGAATCCGGGGATGCTGCGAAGACTCTATTGGACCAGGGATGGTATTCATAAAACAATGAGTATATTTATAATGTAATATTAAGGCTACTATTATAAAAGTATCGTATATAGCGCGTTCTTTTAATTAACATATTGTTACGGCTAATAGATAATGTTTGAATAATTATTTTCTTATTTTTTCTTCAGAAATACGCTCGGACCTTCTCTCAAACATGGAAGGGCAAGAGATCGAATCCGGGGATGCTGCGAAGACTCTTTTGGAGCAGGGATGGTATTCATAAAACAATGAGTATATTTACAATGTAATATTAAGGCTACTATTATAAAAGTATCGTATATGGCGCGTTTATTCAATTAACATATCGTTTCGGCTGTTAGATAATGTTTGATTAATTATTTTCTTTTTTTTTTTTTCAGAAATACGCTTGGACCTTTTCTCAAACATGGAAGGGCAAGAGATCGAATCCGGGGATGCTGCGAAGACTCTATTGGACCAGGGATGGTATTCATAAAACAATGAGTATATTTACAATGTAATATTAAGGCTACTATTATAAAAGTATCGTATATAGCGCGTTCTTTTAATTAACATATTGTTTCGGCTGTTAGATAATGTTTGATTAATTATTTTCTTATTTTTTCTTAGGAAATACGCTTGGACCATCTCTCAAACATGAAAGGGCAAGAGATAATATCCGGGGATGCTGCGAAGACTCTATTGGACCAGGGATAGTATTCATAAAACAATGAGTATATTTACAATGTAATATTAAGGCTACTATTATAAAAGTATCGTATATAGCGAGTTCTTTTAATTAACATATTGTTTTGGCTGTTAGATAATGTTTGAATAATTATTTTCTTATTTTTTCTTCAGAAATACGCTTGGACCTTCTCTCAAACATGGAAGGGCAAGAGATCGAATCCGGGGATGCTGCGAAGACTCTATTGGACAAGGGATGGTATTCATAAAACAATGAGTATATTTACAATGTAATATTAAGGCTGATATTATAAAAGTATCGTATATAGCGCGTTCTTTTAATTAACATATTGTTTCGGCTGTTACATAATGTTTGATTAATTATTTTCTTATTTTTTCTTCAGAAATACGCTTGGACCTTCTCTCAAACATGGAAGGGCAAGAGATCGAATCCGGATATGCTGCGAAGACTCTATTGGACCAGGGATGGTATTCATAAAACAAAGAGTATATTTACATTGTAATATTAAGGCTACTATTATAAAATTATCGTATATAGCGCGTTCTTTTGATTAACATATTGTTTCGGCTGTATGATAATGTTTGAATAATTATTTTCTTATTTTTTCTTAGGAAATACGCTTGGACCTTCTCTCAAACATGGAAGGGAGGGAGATCGAATCCGGGGATGCTGCGAAGACTCTATTGGACCAGGGATGGTATTCATAAAACAATGAGTATATTAACAATATAATAATTGGGCTACTATTATAAAAGTATCGTATATAGCGCGTTCTTTTAATTAACATATTGTTTCGGCTGTTAGATAATGTTTGATTAATTATTTTCTTATTTTTTCTTAGGAAATACGCTTAGACCTTCTCTCAAACATGGAAGGGAAAGAGATCATTTCCGGGGATGCTGCGAAGACTCTATTGGACCAGGGATGGTATTAATAAAACAATGAGTATATTTACAATGTAATATGAAGGCTACTATTATAAAAGTATCGTATATAGCGCGTTCTTTTAATTAACATATTGTTACGGCTGTTAGATAATGTTTGATTAATTATTTTCTTATTTTTTCTTCAGAAATACAATTGGACCTTCTCTCAAACATGGAAGGGCAAGAGATCGAATCCGGGGATGCTTCGAAGACTCTATTGGACCAGGGATGGTATTCATAAAACAATGAGTATATTTATAATGTAATATTAAGGCTACTATTATAAAAGTTTCGTATATAGCGCGTTTTTTTAATTAACATATTGTTTCGGCTAATCGATAATGTTTGAATAATTATTTTCTTATTTTTTCTTCAGAAATACGCTTGGACCTTCTCTCAAACATGGAAGGGCAAGAGATCGAATCCGGGGATGCTGCGAAGACTCTATTGGACAAGGGATGGTATTCATAAAACAATGAGTATATTTACAATGTAATATTAAGGCTAATATTATAAAAGTATCGTATATAGCGCGTTCTTATAATTAACATATTGTTTCGGCTGTTACATAATGTTTGATTAATTATTTTCTTATTTTTTCTTCAGAAATACGCTTGGACCTTCTCTCAAACATGGAAGGGCAAGAGATCGAATCCGGATATGCTGCGAAGACTCTATTGGACCAGGGATGGTATTCATAAAACAATGAGTATATTTACAATGTAATATTAAGGCTACTATTATAAAAGTATCGTATATAGCGCGTTCTTTTAATTAACATATTGTTTCGGCTGTTAGATAATGTTTGAATAATTATTTTCTTATTTTTTCTTAGGAAATACGCTCGGACCTTCTCTCTTTCATGGAAGGGCAAGAGATCGAATCCGGGGATGCTGCGAAGACTCTATTGGACCAGGGATGGTATTCCTAATACATTGTGTATATTTTCAGTATAATATTAAGGCTACTCTTATAATAGTATTGTATATAGCTCGTTCCTTTAATTAACATATTGTATCGGCTGTTAGATAATGTTTGATTAATTATTTTCTTATTTTTTCTTAGGAAATACGCTCGGACCTTCTCTCAAACATGGAAGGGCAAGAGATTGAATCCGGGGATGCTGAGAAGACTCTTTTTGGACCAGGGATGGTATTTATAAAACAATGAGTATATTTACAATGTAATATTAAGGCTACTATTATAAAAGTATCGTATATACTGCGTTCTTTTAAATAACATATTGTTTTGGCTGTTAGATAAAGTTTGAATAATTATTTTCTTATTCTTTCTTCAGAAATACGCTTGGACCTTCTCTCAAACATGGAAGGGCAAGAGATCGAATCCGGGGATGCTGCGAAGACTCTATTGGACCAGGGATGGTATTCATAAAACAATGAGTATATTTACAATGTAATATTAAGGCTACTATTATAAAAGTATCGTATATAGCGCGTTATTTTAATTAACATATTGTTTCAGCTAGTAGATAATGTTTGATTAATTATTTTCTTATTTTTTCTTCAGAAATACGCTTGGACCTTCTCTCAATCATGGAAGGGCAAGAGATATAATCCGGGGATGCTGCGAAGACTCTATTGGGCCAGGGATGGTATTCATAAAACAATGAGTATATTTCAATATAATATTAAGGCTACTATTATAAAAGTATCGTATATACCGCGTTCTTTTAATTAACATAATGTTTCAGCTGTTAGATAATGTTTGAAAAATTATTTTCTTATTTTTTCTTAGGAAATACGCTTGGACCTTCTCTCAAACAAAGAAGGGCAAGAGATCGAATCCGGGGATGCTGCGAAGACTCTATTGCTCCAGGGATGGTATTCATAAAACAATGAGTATATTTACAATGTAATATTACGGCTACTATTATAAAAGTATCGTATATAGCGCGTTCATTTAATAAACATATTGTTTCGGCTTTTAGATAATGTTTGATTAATTATTTTCTTATTTTTTCTTCAGAAACACGCTTGGACCTTCTCTCAAACATGGAAGGGCAAGAGATCGGATCCGGGGATGCTGCGAAGACTCTTTTGGACCTGGGATGGTATTCATAAAACAGTGAGTATATTATCAATGTAATATTAAGGCTACTATTATAAAAGTATCGTATATAGCGCGTTCTTTTAATTAACATATTGTTTCGGCTGTTAGATAATGTTTGATTAATTATTTTCTTATTTTTTCTTTGGAAATACGCTTGAACTTTCTCCCAAACATGGAAGGGCAAGAGATCGAATCCGGGGATGCTGCGAAGACTCTATTGGACCAGGGATGGTATTCATAAAGCAATGAGTATATTTTCAATGTTATATTAAGGCTACTATTATAAAAGTATCGTATATAGCGCGTTCTTTTAATTAACATATTGTTTCGGCTGTTAGATAACGTTTGATTAATTATTTTCTTAATTTTTCTTAGGAAATACGCTTGGACCTTCTCTCAAACATGGAAGGGCAAGAGATCGAATCCGGGGATACTGCGAAGACTCTATTGGACCAGGGATGGTATTCATAAAGCAATGAGTATATTTTCAATGTTATATTAAGGCTACTATTATAAAAGTATCGTATATAGCGCGTTCTTTTAATTAACATATTGTTTCGGCTGTTAGATAATGTTTGATTAATTATTTTCTTATTTTTTCTTCAGAAATACGCTTGGACCTTCTCTCAAACATGGAAGGGCAAGAGATCGAATCCGGGGATGCTTCGAAGAATCTTTTGGAGCAGGGTTGGTATTCATAAAACAATGAGTATATTTACAATGTAATATTAAGGCTACTATTAAAAAAATTTCGTATATGGCGCGTTTATTCAATTAACATATCGTTTCGGCTGTTAGATAATGTTTGATTAAATATTTTCTTATTTTTTTTTCAGAAATACGCTTGGACCTTCTCTCAAACATGGAAGGGCAAGAGATCGAATCCGGGGATGCTGCGAAGACTCTATTGGACCAGGGATGGTATTCATAAAACAATGAGTATATTTACAATGTAATATTAAGGCTACTATTATAAAAGTATCGTATATAGCGCGTTCTTTTAATTAACATATTGTTTCGGCTGTTAGATAATGTTTGATTAATTATTTTCTTATTTTTTCTTAGGAAATACGCTTGGACCATCTCTCAAACATGGAAGGGCAAGAGATAATATCCGGGGATGCTGCGAAGACTCTATTGGACCAGTGATGGTATTCCTAATACATTGTGTATATTTTCAGTGTAATATTAAGGCTACTCTTATAATAGTATTGTATATAGCTCGTTCCTTTAATTAACATATTGTATCGGCTGTTAGATAATGTTTGATTAATTATTTTCTTATTTTTTCTTAGGAAATACGCTCGGACCTTCTCTTAAACATGGAAGGGCAAGAGATCGAATCCGGGGATGCTGCGAAGACTCTATTGGACCAGGGATGGTATTCATAAAACAATGAGTATATTTATAATGTAATATTAAGGCTACTATTATAAAAGTATCGTATATAGCGCGCTCTTTTAATTAACATATTGTTACGGCTAATAGATAATGTTTGAATAATTATTTTCTTATTTTTTCTTCAGAAATACGCTCGGACCTTCTCTCAAACATGGAAGGGCAAGAGATCGAATCCGGGGATGCTGCGAAGACTCTTTTGGAGCAGGGATGGTATTCATAAAACAATGAGTATATTTACAATGTAATATTAAGGCTACTATTATAAAAGTATCGTATATGGCGCGTTTATTCAATTAACATATCGTTTCGGCTGTTAGATAATGTTTGATTAATTATTTTCTTTTTTTTTTTTTCAGAAATACGCTTGGACCTTTTCTCAAACATGGAAGGGCAAGAAATCGAATCCGGGGATGCTGCGAAGACTCTATTGGACCAGGGATGGTATTCATAAAACAATGAGTATATTTACAATGTAATATTAAGGCTACTATTATAAAAGTATCGTATATAGCGCGTTCTTTTAATTAACATATTGTTTCGGCTGTTAGATAATGTTTGATTAATTATTTTCTTATTTTTTCTTAGGAAATACGCTTGGACCATCTTTCAAACATGAAAGGGCAAGAGATAATATCCGGGGATGCTGCGAAGACTCTATTGGACCAGGGATAGTATTCATAAAACAATGAGTATATTTACAATGTAATATTAAGGCTACTATTATAAAAGTATCGTATATAGCGAGTTCTTTTAATTAACATATTGTTTTGGCTGTTAGATAATGTTTGAATAATTATTTTCATATTTTTTCTTCAGAAATACGCTTGGACCTTCTCTCAAACATGGAAGGGCAAGAGATCGAATCCGGGGATGCTGCGAAGACTCTATTGGACAAGGGATGGTATTCATAAAACAATGAGTATATTTACAATGTAATATTAAGGCTGATATTATAAAAGTATCGTATATAGCGCGTTCTTTTAATTAACATATTGTTTCGGCTGTTACATAATGTTTGATTAATTATTTTCTTATTTTTTCTTCAGAAATACGCTTGGACCTTCTCTCAAACATGGAAGGGCAAGAGATCGAATCCGGATATGCTGCGAAGACTCTATTGGACCAGGGATGGTATTCATAAAACAATGAGTATATTTACAATGTAATATTAAGGCTACTATTATAAAATTATCATATATAGCGCGTTCTTTTGATTAACATATTGTTTCGGCTGTATGATAATGTTTGAATAATTATTTTCTTATTTTTTCTTAGGAAATACGCTTGGACCTTCTCTCAAACATGGAAGGGAGGGAGATCGAATCCGGGGATGCTGCGAAGACTCTATTGGACCAGGGATGGTATTCATAAAACAATGAGTATATTAACAATATAATAATTGGGCTACTATTATAATATTATCGTATATAGCGCGTTCTTTTAATTAACATATTGTTTCGGCTGTTACATAATGTTTGATTAATTATTTTCTTATTTTTTCTTCAGAAATACGCTTGGACCTTCTCTCAAACATGGAAGGGCAAGAGATCGAATCCGGATATGCTGCGAAGACTCTATTGGACCAGGGATGGTATTCATAAAACAATGAGTATATTTACAATGTAATATTAAGGCTACTATTATAAAAGTATCGTATATAGCGAGTTCTTTTAATTAACATATTGTTTCGGCTGTTAGATAATGTTTGAATAATTATTTTCTTATTTTTTCTTCAGAAATACGCTTGGACCTTCTCTCAAACATGGAAGGGCAAGAGATCGAATCCGGGGATGCTGCGAAGACTCTATTGGACCAGGGATGGTATTCATAAAACAATGAGTATATTTACAATGTAATATTAAGGCTGATATTATAAAAGTATCGTATATAGCGCGTTCTTTTAATTAACATATTGTTTCGGCTGTTAGATAATGTTTGATTAATTATTTTCTTATTTTTTCTTCAGAAATACGCTTGGACCTTCTCTCAAACATGGAAGGGCAAGAGATCGAATCCGGGGATGCTGCGAAGACTCTATTGGACCAGGGATGGTATTCATAAAACAATGAGTATATTTACAATGTAATATTAAGGCTACTATTATAAAAGTATCGTATACAGCGCGTTCTTTTGATTAACATATTGTTTCGGCTGTTAGATAATGTTTGAATAATTATTTTCTTATTTTTTCTTAGGAAATACGCTTGGACCTTCTTTCAAACATGGAAGGGCAAGAGATCGAATCCGGGGATGCTGCGAAGACTCTATTGGACCAGGGATGGTATTCATAAAACAATGAGTATATTTACAATATAATAATTAGGCTACTATTATAAAAGTATCGTAAATAGCGCGTTCTTTTAATTAACATATTGTTTCGGCTGTTAGATAATGTTTGATTAATTATTTTATTATTTTTTCTTAGGATACGCTTGGATCTTCTCTCAAACATGGAAGGGCAAGAGATCGAATCCGGGGATGCTGCGAAGACTCTATTGGACCAGGGATGGTATTCATAAAACAATGAGTATATTTTCAATGTAATATTAAGGCTACTATTATAAAAGTATCGTATATAGCGCGTTCTTTTAATTAACATATTGTTTCGGCTGTTTGATAATGTATGAATAATAATTTTCTTATTTTTTCTTAGGATACGCTTGGACATTCTCTCAAACATGGAAGGGCAAGAGATCGAATCCTGGGATGCTTCGAAGACTCCATTGGACCAGGGATGGTATTCATAAAACAATGAGTATATGTACAATGTAATATTAAGGCTGATATTATAAAAGTATCGTATATAGCGCGTTCTTTTAATTAACATATTGTTTCGGCTGTTACATAATGTTTGATTAATTATTTTCTTATTTTATTTTCAAAAATACGCTTAAACCATCTCTCAAACATGGAAGGGCAAGAGATCGAATCCGGGGATGCTGCGAAGACTCCATTGGACCAGGGATGGTATTCATAAAACAAAGAGTGTATTTTCAATGGAATATTAAGGCTATTATTTTAAAAGTATCGTATATATATAGCGCGTTCATTTAATTAACATATTGTTTCGGCTGTTAGATAATGTTTGAATAATTATTTTCTTATTTTTTCTTAGGAAATACGCTCGGACCTTCTCTCAAACATGGAAGGGAAAGAGATCGAATCCGGGGATGCTACGAAGACTCTATTGGACCAGGGATGATATTCCTGATACATTGTGTATATTTTCAGTGTAATATTAAGGCTACTCTTATAATAGTATTGTATATAGCGCGTTCTTTTAAATAACATATTTTTTGTGCTTTTAGATAATTTTTGATTAATTTTTTTCTTATTTTTTCTTAGGAAATACGCTCGGACCTTCTCTCAAACATGGAAGGGCAAGAGATCGAATCCGGGGATGCTGCGAAGACTCTATTGGACCATGGATGGTATTCATAAAACAATGAGTATATTTTCAATGTAATATTAAGGCTACTATTATAAAAGTATCGTATATAGCGCGTTCTTTTAATTAACATATTGTTTCTGCTGTTAGATAATGTTTGATTTATTATTTTCTTATTTTCTCTTAGGAAATACGCTTGGACCTTCTGTCACACATGGAAGGGCTAGAGATCGAATCCGGGGATGCTGCGAAGACTCTATTGGACCAGGGATGGTATTCATAACACAATGAGTATATTTATAATGTAATATTAAGGCTACTATTGTAAAAGTATCGTATATAGCGCGTTCTTTTAATTAACATATTGTTTCGGCTAACAGATAATGTTTAAATAATTATTTTCTTATTTTTTCTTCAGAAATACGCTCGGACCTTCTCTCAAACATGGAAGGGCAAGAGATCGAATCCGGGGATGCTGCGAAGACTCTTTTGGAGCAGGGATGGTATTCATAAAACAATGAGTATATTTACAATGTAATATTAAGGCTACTATTATAAAAGTATCGTATATGGCGCGTTTATTCAATTAACATATCGTTTCGGCTGTTAGATAATGTTTGATTAATTATTTTCTTTTTTTTTTTTCAGAAATACGCTTGGACCTTTTCTCAAACATGGAAGGGCAAGAGATCGAATCCGGGGATGCTGCGAAGACTCTATTGGACCAGGGATGGTATTCATAAAACAATGAGTATATTTACAATGTAATATTAAGGCTACTATTATAAAAGTATCGTATATAGTGCGTTCTTTTAATTAACATATTGTTTCGGCTGTTAGATAATGTTTGATTAATTATTTTCTTATATTTCTTAGGAAATACGCTTGGACCATCTCTCAAACATGAAAGGGCAAGAGATAATATCCGGGGATGCTGCGAAGACTCTATTGGACCAGGGATAGTATTCATAAAACAATGAGTATATTTACAATGTAATATTAAGGCTACTATTATAAAAGTATCGTATATAGCGAGTTCTTTTAATTAACATATTGTTTTGGCTGTTAGATAATGTTTGAATAATTATTTTCTTATTTTTTCTTCAGAAATACGCTTGGACCTTCTCTCAAACATGGAAGGGCAAGAGATCGAATCCGGGGATGCTGCGAAGACTCTATTGGACAAGGGATGGTATTCATAAAACAATGAGTATATTTACAATGTAATATTAAGGCTGATATTATAAAAGTATCGTATATAGCGCGTTCTTTTAATTAACATATTGTTTCGGCTGTTACATAATGTTTGATTAATTATTTTCTTATTTTTTCTTCAGAAATACGCTTGGACCTTCTCTCAAACATGGAAGGGCAAGAGATCGAATCCGGATATGCTGCGAAGACTCTATTGGACCAGGGATGGTATTCATAAAACAATGAGTATATTTACAATGTAATATTAAGGCTACTATTATAAAATTATCGTATATAGCGCGTTCTTTTGATTAACATATTGTTTCGGCTGTATGATAATGTTTGAATAATTATTTTCTTATTTTTTCTTAGGAAATACGCTTGGACCTTCTCTCAAACATGGAAGGGAGGGAGATCGAATCCGGGGATGCTGCGAAGACTCTATTGGACCAGGGATGGTATTCATAAAACAATGAGTATATTAACAATATAATAATTGGGCTACTATTATAAAAGTATCGTATATAGCGCGTTCTTTTAATTAACATATTGTTTCGGCTGTTAGATAATGTTTGATTAATTATTTTCTTATTTTTTCTTAGGAAATACGCTTAGACCTTCTCTCAAACATGGAAGGGAAAGAGATCATTTCCGGGGATGCTGCGAAGACTCTATTGGACCAGGGATGGTATTAATAAAACAATGAGTATATTTACAATGTAATATGAAGGCTACTATTATAAAAGTATCGTATATAGCGCGTTCTTTTAATTAACATATTGTTACGGCTGTTAGATAATGTTTGATTAATTATTTTCTTATTTTTTCTTCAGAAATACGCTTGGACCTTCTCTCAAACATGGAAGGGCAAGAGATCGAATCCGGGGATGCTTCGAAGACTCTATTGGACCAGGGATGGTATTCATAAAACAATGAGTATATTTATAATGTAATATTAAGGCTACTATTATAAAAGTTTCGTATATAGCGCGTTTTTTTAATTAACATATTGTTTCGGCTAATAGATAATGTTTGAATAATTATTTTCTTATTTTTTCTTCAGAAATACGCTTGGACCTTCTCTCAAACATGGAAGGGCAAGAGATCGAATCCGGGGATGCTGCAAAGACTCTTTTGGAGCAGGGATGGTATTCATAAAACATTGAGTATATTTACAATGTAATATTAAGGCTACTATTATAAAAGTATCGTATATAGCGCGTTTATTCAATTAACATATTGTTTCGGCTGTTAGATAATGTTTGATTAATTATTTTCTTATTTTTTTTTCAGAAATACGCTTGGACCTTCTCTCAACATGGAAGGGCAAGATATCGAATCCGGGGTTGCTGGGAAGACTCTATTGGACCAGGGATGGTATTCATAAAACAATGAGTATATTTACAATGTAATATTAAGGCTACTATTATAAAAGTATCGTATATAGCGCGTTCTTTTAATTAACATATTGTTTCGGCTGTTAGATAATGTTTGATTAATTATTTTCTTATTTTTTCTTAGGAAATACGCTTGGACCATCTCTCAAACATGGAAGGGCAAGAGATAATATCCGGGGATGCTGCGAAGACTCTATTGGACCAGGGATGGTATTCATAAAACAATGAGTATATTTACAATGTAATATTAAGGCTACTATTATAAAAGTATCGTATATAGCGAGTTCTTTTAATTAACATATTGTTTCGGCTGTTAGATAATGTTTGAATAATTATTTTCTTATTTTTTCTTCAGAAATACGCTTGGACCTTCTCTCAAACATGGAAGGGCAAGAGATCGAATCCGGGGATGCTGCGAAGACTCTATTGGACCAGGGATGGTATTCATAAAACAATGAGTATATTTACAATGTAATATTAAGGCTGATATTATAAAAGTATCGTATATAGCGCGTTCTTTTAATTAACATATTGTTTTGGCTGTTAGATAATGTTTGATTAATTATTTTCTTATTTTTTCTTCAGAAATACGCTTGGACCTTCTCTCAAACATGGAAGGGCAAGAGATCGAATCCGGGGATGCTGCGAAGACTCTATTGGACCAGGGATGGTATTCATAAAACAATGAGTATATTTACAATGTAATATTAAGGCTACTATTATAAAAGTATCGTATACAGCGCGTTCTTTTGATTAACATATTGTTTCGGCTGTTAGATAATGTTTGAATAATTATTTTCTTATTTTTTCTTAGGAAATACGCTTGGACCTACTCTCAAACATGGAAGGGCAAGAGATCGAATCCGGGGATGCTGCGAAGACTCTATTGGACCAGGGATGGTATTCATAAAACAATGAGTATATTAACAATATAATAATTGGGCTACTATTATAAAAGTATCGTATATAGCGCGTTCTTTTAATTAACATATTGTTTCGGCTGTTAGATAATGTTTGATTAATTATTTTCTTATTTTTTCTTAGGAAATACGCTTAGACCTTCTCTCAAACATGGAAGGGAAAGAGATCATTTCCGGGGATGCTGCGAAGACTCTATTGGACCAGGGATGGTATTAATAAAACAATGAGTATATTTACAATGTAATATGAAGGCTACTATTATAAAAGTATCGTATATAGCGCGTTCTTTTAATTAACATATTGTTTCGGCTGTTACATAATGTTTGATTAATTATTTTCTTATTTTTTCTTCAGAAATACGCTTGGACCTTCTCTCAAACATGGAAGGGCAAGAGATCGAATCCGGATATGCTGCGAAGACTCTATTGGACCAGGGATGGTATTCATAAAACAATGAGTATATTTTCAATGTAATATTAAGGCTACTATTATAAAATTATCGTATATAGCGCGTTCTTTTGATTAACATATTGTTTCGGCTGTATGATAATGTTTGAATAATTATTTTCTTATTTTTTCTTAGGAAATACGCTTGGACCTTCTCTCAAACATGGAAGGGAGGGAGATCGAATCCGGGGATGCTGCGAAGACTCTATTGGACCAGGGATGGTATTCATAAAACAATGAGTATATTAACAATATAATAATTGGGCTACTATTATAAAAGTATCGTATATAGCGCGTTCTTTTAATTAACATATTGTTTCGGCTGTTAGATAATGTTTGATTAATTATTTTCTTATTTTTTCTTAGGAAATACGCTTGGACCTTCTCTCAAACATGGAAGGGAAAGAGATCATTTCCGGGGATGCTGCGAAGACTCTATTGGACCAGGGATGGTATTAATAAAACAATGAGTATATTTACAATGTAATATTAAGGCTACTATTATAAAAGTATCGTATATAGCGCGTTCTTTTAATTAACATATTGTTTCGGCTGTTAGATAATGTTTGATTAATTATTTTCTTATTTTTTCTTAGGAAATACGCTTGGACCATCTCTCAAACATGGAAGGGCAAGAGATCGAATCCGGGGATGCTTCGAAGACTCTATTGGACCAGGGATGGTATTCATAAAACAATGAGTATATTTATAATGTAATATTAAGGCTACTATTATAAAAGTTTCGTATATAGCGCGTTTTTTTAATTAACATATTGTTTCGGCTAATCGATAATGTTTGAATAATTATTTTCTTATTTTTTCTTCAGAAATACGCTTGGACCTTCTCTCAAACATGGAAGGGCAAGAGATCGAATCCGACGAAGACTCTATTGGACCAGGGATGGTATTCATAAATGAATGAGTATATTTACAATGTAATATTAAGGCTACTATTATAAAAGTATCGTATACAGCGCGTTCTTTTGATTAACATATTGTTTCGGCTGTTAGATAATGTTTGATTAATTATTTTCTTATTTTTTCTTAGGAAATACGCTTGGACCATCTCTCAAACATGGAAGGGCAAGAGATAATATCCGGGGATGCTGCGAAGACTCTATTGGACCAGGGATGGTATTCATAAAACAATGAGTATATTTACAATGTAATATTAAGGCTACTATTATAAAAGTATCGTATATAGCGAGTTCTTTTAATTAACATATTGTTTCGGCTGTTAGATAATATTTGAATAATTATTTTCTTATTTTTTCTTCAGAAATACGCTTGGACCTTCTCTCAAACATGGAAGGGCAAGAGATCGAATCCGGGGATGCTGCGAAGACTCTATTGGACCAGGGATGGTATTCATAAAACAATGAGTATATTTACAATGTAATATTAAGGCTGATATTATAAAAGTATCGTATATAGCGCGTTCTTTTAATTAACATATTGTTTCGGCTGTTAGATAATGTTTGATTAATTATTTTCTTATTTTTTCTTCAGAAATACGCTTGGACCTTCTCTCAAACATGGAAGGGCAAGAGATCGAATCCGGGGATGCTGCGAAGACTCTATTGGACCAGGGATGGTATTCATAAAACAATGAGTATATTTACAATGTAATATTAAGGCTACTATTATAAAAGTATCGTATACAGCGCGTTCTTTTGATTAACATATTGTTTCGGCTGTTAGATAATGTTTGAATAATTATTTTCTTATTTTTTCTTAGGAAATACGCTTGGACCTTCTTTCAAACATGGAAGGGCAAGAGATCGAATCCGGGGATGCTGCGAAGACTCTATTGGACCAGGGATGGTATTCATAAAACAATGAGTATATTTACAATATAATAATTAGGCTACTATTATAAAAGTATCGTATATAGCGCGTTCTTTTAATTAACATATTGTTTCGGCTGTTAGATAATGTTTGATTAATTATTTTATTATTTTTTCTTAGGATACGCTTGGATCTTCTCTCAAACATGGAAGGGCAAGAGATCGAATCCGGGGATGCTGCGAAGACTCTATTGGACCAGGGATGGTATTCATAAAACAATGAGTATATTTTCAATGTAATATTAAGGCTACTATTATAAAAGTATCGTATATAGCGCGTTCTTTTAATTAACATATTGTTTCGGCTGTTTGATAATGTATGAATAATAATTTTCTTATTTTTTCTTAGGATACGCTTGGACATTCTCTCAAACATGGAAGGGCAAGAGATCGAATCCTGGGATGCTTCGAAGACTCTATTGGACCAGGGATGGTATTCATAAAACAATGAGTATATGTACAATGTAATATTAAGGCTGATATTATAAAAGTATCGTATATAGCGCGTTCTTTTAATTAACATATTGTTTCGGCTGTTACATAATGTTTGATTAATTATTTTCTTATTTTATCTTCAAAAATACGCTTAAACCATCTCTCAAACATGGAAGGGCAAGAGATCGAATCCGGGGATGCTGCGAAGACTCCATTGGACCAGGGATGGTATTCATAAAACAATGAGTGTATTTTCAATGGAATATTAAGGCTATTATTTTAAAAGTATCGTATATATATAGCGCGTTCATTTAATTAACATATTGTTTCTGCTTTTAGATAATTTTTGATTAATTTTTTTTTTTATTTTTTCTTAGGAAATACGCTCGGACCCTCTCTCAAACATGGAAGGGCAAGAGATCGAATCCGGGGATGCTGCGAAGACTCTATTGGACCAGGGAAGGTATTCATAAAACAATGAGTATATTTTCAATGTAATATTAAGGCTACTATTATAAAACTATCGTATATAGCGCGTTCTTTTAATTAACATATTGTTTTGGCTGTTAGATAATGTTTGATTAATTATTTTTTTATTTTTTCTTCAGAAATACGCTCGGACCTTCTCTCAAACATGGAACGGCAAGAGATCGAATCCATGGACACTGCGAAGAGGCTATTGGACCAGGGATGGTATTCATAAAACAATGAGTATATTTTCAATGTAATATTAAGGCTACTATTATAAAAGTATCGTATATAGCGCGTTCGTTTAATTAAAATATTGTTTCGGCTGTTAGATAATGTTTGATTAATTATTTTCTTATTTTTTCTTAGGAAATACGCTTGGACCTTTTCTCAAACATGGAAGGGCAAGAGATCGAATTCGGGGATGCTGCGAAGACTCTATTAAACCAGGGATGGTATTCATAAAACAATGAGTATATTTACAATGTAATATTAAGGTTACTATAATAAAAGTATCGTATATAGCGCGTTCTTTTAATTAACATATTGTTTCGGCTGTTAAATAATGTTTGAATAATTATTTTCTTATTTTTTCTTAGGAAATACCCCTGGACCTTCTCTCAAACATGGAAGGCCAAGAGATCGAATACGGGGATGCTGCGACGACTCTATTGGACCAGGGATGGTATTCATAAAACAATGAGTATATTTTCAATGTAATATTAAGGCTACTATTATAAAAGTATCGTATATAGCGCGTTCATTTAATTAACATATTGTTTCGGCTGTTAGATAATGTTTGATTAATTATTTTCTTATTTTTTCTTAGGCAGTACGCCTTGACCTTCTCTCAAACATGGAAGGGCAAGAGATCGAATCCGGGGATGCTGCGAAGACTCTATTGGACCAGGGATGGTATTCATAAAACAATGAGTATATTTACAATGTAATATTAAGGCTACTATTATAAAAGTATCGTATATAGCGAGTTCTTTTAATTAACATATTGTTTTGGCTGTTAGATAATGTTTGAATAATTATTTTCTTATTTTTTCTTCAGAAATACGCTTGGACCTTCTCTCAAACATGGAAGGGCAAGAGATCGAATCCGGGGATGCTGCGAAGACTCTATTGGACAAGGGATGGTATTCATAAAACAATGAGTATATTTACAATGTAATATTAAGGCTGATATTATAAAAGTATCGTATATAGCGCGTTCTTTTAATTAACATATTGTTTCGGCTGTTACATAATGTTTGATTAATTATTTTCTTATTTTTTCTTCAGAAATACGCTTGGACCTTCTCTCAAACATGGAAGGGCAAGAGATCGAATCCGGATATGCTGCGAAGACTCTATTGGACCAGGGATGGTATTCATAAAACAATGAGTATATTTACAATGTAATATTAAGGCTACTATTATAAAATTATCGTATATAGCGCGTTCTTTTGATTAACATATTGTTTCGGCTGTATGATAATGTTTGAATAATTATTTTCTTATTTTTTATCTTAGGAAATACGCTTGGACCTTCTCTCAAACATGGAAGGGAGGGAGATCGAATCCGGGGATGCTGCGAAGACTCTATTGGACCAGGGATGGTATTCATAAAACAATGAGTATATTAACAATATAATAATTGGGCTACTATTATAAAAGTATCGTATATAGCGCGTTCTTTTAATTAACATATTGTTTCGGCTGTTAGATAATGTTTGATTAATTATTTTCTTATTTTTTCTTAGGAAATACGCTTAGACCTTCTCTCAAACATGGAAGGGAAAGAGATCATTTCCGGGGATGCTGCGAAGACTCTATTGGACCAGGGATGGTATTAATAAAACAATGAGTATATTTACAATGTAATATGAAGGCTACTATTATAAAAGTATCGTATATAGCGCGTTCTTTTAATTAACATATTGTTACGGCTGTTAGATAATGTTTGATTAATTATTTTCTTATTTTTTCTTCAGAAATACGCTTGGACCTTCTCTCAAACATGGAAGGGCAAGAGATCGAATCCGGGGATGCTTCGAAGACTCTATTGGACCAGGGATGGTATTCATAAAACAATGAGTATATTTATAATGTAATATTAAGGCTACTATTATAAAAGTTTCGTATATAGCGCGTTTTTTTAAATAACATATTGTTTCGGCTAATTGATAATGTTTGAATAATTATTTTCTTATTTTTTCTTCAGAAATACGCTTGGACCTTCTCTCAAACATGGAAGGGCAAGAGATCGAATCCGGGGATGCTGCAAAGACTCTTTTGGAGCAGGGATGGTATTCATAAAACAATGAGTATATTTACAATGTAATATTAAGGCTACTATTATAAAAGTATCGTATATAGCGCGTTTATTCAATTAACATATTGTTTCGGCTGTTAGATAATGTTTGATTAATTATTTTCTTATTTTTTTTTCAGAAATACGCTTGGACCTTCTCTCAAACATGGAAGGGCAAGAGATCGAATCCGGGGTTGCTGGGAAGACTCTATTGGACCAGGGATGGTATTCATAAAACAATGAGTATATTTACAATGTAATATTAAGGCTACTATTATAAAAGTATCGTATATAGCGCGTTCTTTTAATTAACATATTGTTTCGGCTGTAAGATAATGTTTGATTAATTATTTTCTTATTTTTTCTTAGGAAATACGCTTGGACCATCTCTCAAACATGGAAGGGCAAGAGATAATATCCGGGGATGCTGCGAAGACTCTATTGGACCAGGGATGGTATTCATAAAACAATGAGTATATTTACAATGTAATATTAAGGCTACTATTATAAAAGTATCGTATATAGCGAGTTCTTTTAATTAACATATTGTTTCGGCTGTTAGATAATGTTTGAATAATTATTTTCTTATTTTTACTTCAGAAATACGCTTGGACCTTCTCTCAAACATGGAAGGGCAAGAGATCGAATCCGGGGATGCTGCGAAGACTCTATTGGACCAGGGATGGTATTCATAAAACAATGAGTATATTTACAATGTAATATTAAGGCTGATATTATAAAAGTATCGTATATAGCGCGTTCTTTTAATTAACATATTGTTTCGGCTGTTAGATAATGTTTGATTAATTATTTTCTTATTTTTTCTTCAGAAATACGCTTGGACCTTCTCTCAAACATGGAAGGGCAAGAGATCGAATCCGGGGATGCTGCGAAGACTCTATTGGACCAGGGATGGTATTCATAAAACAATGAGTATATTTACAATGTAATATTAAGGCTACTATTATAAAAGTATCGTATACAGCGCGTTCTTTTGATTAACATATTGTTTCGGCTGTTAGATAATGTTTGAATAATTATTTTCTTATTTTTTCTTAGGAAATACGCTTGGACCTACTCTCAAACATGGAAGGGCAAGAGATCGAATCCGGGGATGCTGCGAAGACTCTATTGGACCAGGGATGGTATTCATAAAACAATGAGTATATTTTCAATGTAATATTAAGGCTACTATTATAAAAGTATCGTATATAGCGCGTTCTTTTAATTAACATATTGTTTCGGATGTTAGATAATGTTTGATTAATAATTTTCTTATTTTTTCTTAGGAAATACGCTTAGACCTTCTCTCAAACATGGAAGGGAAAGAGATCGAATCCGGGGATGCTGCGAAGACTCTATTGGACCAGGGATGGTATTCATAAAACAATGAGTATATTTTCAATGTAATATTAAGGCTACTATTATAAAAGTATTGTATATAGCGCGTTCTTTTAATAAACATATTGTTTCGGCTGTTTGATAATGTATGAATAATAATTTTCTTATTTTTTCTTAGGAAATACGCTTGGACCTTCTCTCAAACATGGAAGGGCAAGAGATCGAATCCGGGGATGCTGAGAAGACTGTATTGGACCAGGGATGGTATTCATAAAAAAATGAGTATATTTACAATGTAATATTAAGGCTGATATTATAAAAGTATCGTATATAGCGCGTTCTTTTAATTAACATATTGTTTCGGCTGTTAGATAATGTTTGATTAATTATTTTCTTATTTTATCTTCAGAAATACGCTTGGACCATCTCCCAAACATGGAAGGGCAAGAGATTGAATCCGGGGATGCTGCGAAGACTCTATTGGACCAGGGATGGTATTCATAAAACAATGAGTATATTTTCAATGTAATATTAAGGCTACTATTATAAAAGTATCGTATATATAGCGCGTTCATTTAATTAACATATTGTTTCGGCTGTTAGATAATTTTGATTAATTATATTCTTATTTTTTTTTAGGAAATACGCTTGGACCTTCTCTCAAACATGGAAGGGCAAGAGATTGAATCCGGGGATGCTGCGAAGACTCTATTGGACCAGGGATGGTATTCATAAAACAATAAGTATATTATGGTTGTAATATTAAGGCAACTATTATAAAAGTATCGTATATAGTATGTTCTTTTAATTAACATATTGTTTCGGCTGTTAGATAATGTTTGAATAATTATTTTCTTAGTTTTTCATAGGATATACGCTCGGACCTTCTCTCAAACATGGAAGGGCAAGAGATCGAATCCAGGGATGCTACGAAGACTCTACTGGATCAGGGATGGTATTCCTAATACATTGTGTATATTTTCAGCGTAATATTAAGGCTACTCTTATAATAGTATTGTATATAGCGCGTTCTTTTAAATAACATATTGTTTCTGCTTTTAGATAATTTTTGATTAATTTTTTCTTATTTTTTCTTAGGAAATACGCTCGGACCTTCTCTCAAACATGGAAGGGCAAGAGATCGAATCCGGGGATGCTGCGAAGACTCTATTGGACCAGGGATGGTATTCATAAAACAATGAGTATATTTTCAATGTAATATTAAGGCTACTATTATAAAACTATCGTATATAGCGCGTTCTTTTAATTAACATATTGTTTCGGCTGTTAGATAATGTTTGATTAATTATTTTCTTATTTTTCTTAGGAAATACGCGTGGCCCATTTCTCAAACATGGAAGGGCAAGAGATCGAATCCGTGGATGCTGCGAAGACTCTATTGGACCAGGGATGGTATTCATAAAACAATGAGTATATTCTCAATGTAATATTAAGGCTACTATTATAAAAGTATCGTATATAGCGTGTTCTTTTAATAAACATATTTTTTCGGCTGTTAGATAATGTTTTAATAATTTTTTTCTTATTTTTTCTTCGGAAATACGCTTGGACCTTCTCTCAAACATGGAAGGGCAAGAGATCGAATCCGGGGATGCTGCGAAGACTCTATTGGACCAGGGATGGTATTCATAGAACAATGAGTATATTTTCAATGTAATATTAAGGCTTTTATTATAAAAGTATCGTATATAGCGCGTTATTTTAATTAACATATTGTTTCGGCTTTTAGATAATGTTTGATTAATTATTTTCTTATTTTTTCTTCAGAAACACGCTTGGACCGTCTCTCAAACATGGAAGGGCAAGAGATCGAATCCGGGGATGCTGCGAAGACTGTATTGGACCAGGGATGGTATTCATAAAACAATGAGTATATTATCAATGTAATATTAAGGCTACTATTTAAAAAGTATCGTATATAGCGCGTTCTTTTAATTAACATATTGTTTCGGCTGTTAGATAATGTTTGATTAATTATTTTCTTATTTTTTCTTAGGAAATACGCTTGGACCTTCTCTCAAACATGGAAGGGCAAGAGATCGAATCCGGGGATGCTGCGAAGACTCTATTGGACCAAGGATTGTATTCATAAAACAATGAGTATATTTACAATGTAATATTAAGGCTACTATTATAAAAGTATCGTATATAGCGCGTTATTTTAATTAACATATTGTTTCGGCTGTTAGATAATGTTTGATTAATTATTTTCTTATTTTTTCTTAGGAAATACGCTTGGACCTTCTCTCAAACATGGAAGGGCAAGAGATCGAATCCGGGGATGATGCGAAGACTCTATTGGACCAGGGATGGTATTCATAAAACAATGAGTATATTTTCAATGTAATATTAAGGCTACTATTATAAAAGTATCGTATATAGCGCGTTCTTTTAATTAACATATTGTTTCGGCTGTCAGATAATGTTTGATTAATTATTTTCTTATTTTTTCTTAGGTAATTCGCTTGGACCTTCTCTCAAACATGGAAGGGAAAGAGATCAATTCCGGGGATGCTGCGAAGACTCTATTGGACCAGGGATGGTATTCATAAAACAATGAGTATATTTACAATGTAATATAAAGGCTACTATTATAAAAGTATCGTATATAGCGCGTTCTTTTAATTAACATAATGTTTCGGCTGTTAGATAATGTTTGATTAATTATTTTCTTATTTTTTCTTCAGAAATACGCTTGGACCTTCTCTCAAAAATGGAAGGGCAAGAGATCGAATCCGGGGATGCTGAGAAGACTCTTTTGGAGCACGGATGGTATTCATAAAACAATGAGTATATTTACAATGTAATATTAAGGCTACTATTATAAAAATATCGTATATAGCGCGTTTATTCAATTAACATATTGTTTCGGCTGTTAGATAATGTTTGATTAATTATTTTCTTATTTTTTTTTCGGAAATACGCTTGGACCTTCTCTCAAACATGGAAGGGCAAGAGATCGAATCCGGGGATGCTGCGAAGACTCTATTGGACCAGGGATGGTATTCATAAAACAATGAGTATATTTACAATGTAATATTAAGGCTACTATTATAAAACTATCGTATATAGCGCGTTCTTTTAATTAACATATTGTTTCGGCTGTTAGATAATGTTTGATTAATTATTTTCTTATTTTTTCTTAGGAAATACGCTTGGACCATCTCTCAAACATGGAAGGGCAAGAGATAATGTCCGGGGATGCTGCGAAGACTCTATTGGACCAGGGATGGTATTCATAAAACAATGAGTATATTTACAATGTAACATTAAGGCTACTATTATAAAAGTATCGTATATAGCGAGTTCTTTTAATTAACATATTGTTTCGGCTGTTAGATAATGTTTGAATAATTATTTTCTTATTTTTTCTTCAGAAATACGCTTGGACCTTCTCTCAAACATGGAAGGGCAAGAGATCGAATCTGGGGATGCTGCGAAGACTCTATTGGACCAGGGATGATATTCATAAAACAATGAGTATATTTACAATGTAATATTAAGGCTGATATTATAAAAGTATCGTATATAGCGCGTTCTTTTAATTAACATATTGTTTCGGCTGTTACATAATGTTTGATTAATTATTTTCTTATTTTTTCTTCAGAAATACGCTTGGACATTTTCTCAAAAATGGAAGGGCAAGAGATCGAATCCGGGGATGCTGCGAAGACTCTATTGGACCAGGGATGGTATTCATAAAACAATGAGTATATTTACAATGTAATATTAAGGCTACTATTATAAAAGTATCGTATATAGGGCGTTCTTTTAATTAACATATTGTTTCGGCTAATAGATAATGTTTGAATAATTATTTTCTTATTTTTTCTTAGGAAATACGCTCGGACCTTCTCTCAAACATGGAAGGGCAAGAGATCGAATCCAGGGATGCTACGAAGACTCTATTGGACCAGGGATGGTATTCCTTATACATTGTGTATATTTTCAGTGTAATATTAAGGCTACTCTTATAATAGTATTGTATATAGCGCGTTCTTTTAAATAACATATTGTTTCTGCTTTTAGATAATTTTTGATTAATTTTTTTCTTATTTTTTCTTAGGAAATACGCTCGGACCTTCTCTCAAACATGGAAGGGCAAGAGATCGAATCCGGGGATGCTGCGAAGACTCTATTGGACCAGGGAAGGTATTCATAAAACAATGAGTATATTTTCAATGTAATATTAAGGCTACTATTATAAAACTATCGTATATAGCGCGTTCTTTTAATTAACATATTGTTTCGGCTGTTAGATAAAGTTTGATTAATTATTTTCTTATTTTTTCTTAGGAAATACGCTTGGACCATTTCTCAAACATGGAAGGGCAAGAGATCGAATCCGGGGATGCTGCGAAGACTCTATTGGACCAGGGATGGAATTCATAAAACAATGAGTATATTTTCAATGTAATATTAAGGCTACTATTATAAAAGTATCGTATATAGCGCGTTCTTTTAATAAACATATTGTTTCGGCTGTTTGATAATGTATGAATAATAATTTTCTTATTTTTTCTTAGGAAATACGCTTGGACCTTCTCTCAAACATGGAAGGGCAAGAGATCGAATCCGGGGATGCTGAGAAGACTCTATTGGACCAGGGATGGTATTCATAAAAAAATGAGTATATTTACAATGTAATATTAAGGCTGATATTATAAAAGTATCGTATATAGCGCGTTCTTTTAATTAACATATTAATTCGGCTGTTAGATAATGTTTGATTAATTATTTTCTTATTTTATCTTCAGAAATACGCTTGGACCATCTCCCAAACATGGAAGGGCAAGAGATCGAATCCGGGGATGCTGCGAAGACTCTATTGGACCAGGGATGGAATTCATAAAACAATGAGTATATTTTTAATGTAATATTAAGGCTACTATTATAAAAGTATCGTATATAGCGCGTTCTTTTAATAAACATATTGTTTCGGCTGTTTGATAATGTATGAATAATAATTTTCTTATTTTTTCTTAGGAAATACGCTTGGACCTTCTCTCAAACATGGAAGGGCAAGAGATCGAATCCGGGGATGCTGAGAAGACTCTATTGGACCAGGGATGGTATTCATAAAAAAATGAGTATATTTACAATGTAATATTAAGGCTGATATTATAAAAGTATCGTATATAGCGCGTTCTTTTAATTAACATATTAATTCGGCTGTTAGATAATGTTTGATTAATTATTTTCTTATTTTTTCTTCAGAAATACGCTTGGACCATCTCCCAAACATGGAAGGGCAAGAGATCGAATCCGGGGATGCTGCGAAGACTCTATTGGACCAGGGATGGTATTCATAAAACAATGAGTATATCTTCAATGTAATATTAAGGCTACTATTATAAAAGTATCGTATATAGCGCGTTCTTTTAATAAACATATTGTTTCGGCTGTTTGATAATGTATGAATAATAATTTTCTTATTTTTTCTTAGGAAATACGCTTGGACCTTCTCTCAAACATGGAAGGGCAAGAGATCGAATCCGGTGATGCTGAGAAGACTCTATTGGACCAGGGATGGTATTCATAAAACAATGAGTATATTTTCAATGTAATATTAAGGCTACTATTATAAAAGTATCGTATATAGCGCGTTCTATTAATTAAAATATTGTTTCGGCTGTTAGATAATGTTTGATTAATTATTTTCTTATTTTTTCTTAGGAAATACGCTTGGACCTTTTCTCAAACATGGAAGGGCAAGAGATCGAATTCGGGGATGCTGCGAAGACTCTATTAAACCAGGGATGGTATTCATAAAACAATGAGTATATTTTCAATGTAATATTAAGGCTACTATAATAAAAGTATCGTATATAGCGCGTTCTTTTAATTAACATATTGTTTCGGCTGTTAGATAATGTTTGAGCAATTATTTTCTTATTTTTTCTTAGGCAGTACGCCTTGACCTTCTCTCAAACATGGAAGGGCAAGAGATCGAATCCGGGGATGCTGCGAAGACTCTATTGGACCAGGGATGGTATTCATAAAACAATGAGTATATTTACAATGTAATATAAAGGCTACTATTATAAAAGTATCGTATATAGCGCGTTCTTTTAATTAACATAATGTTTCGGCTGTTAGATAATGTTTGATTAATTATTTTCTTATTTTTTCTTCAGAAATACGCTTGGACCTTCTCTCAAACATGGAAGGGCAAGAGAACAAATCCGGGGATGCTGCGAAGACTCTATTGGACCAGGGATGGTATTCATAAAACAATGAGTATATTTATAATGTAATATTAAGGCTACTATTATAAAAGTATCGTATATAGCGCGTTCTTTTAATTAACATATTATTTCGGCTAATAGATAATGTTTGAATAATTATTTTCTTATTTTTTCATCAGAAATACGCTTGGACCTTCTCTAAAAAATGGAAGGGCAAGAGATCGAATCCGGGGATGCTGAGAAGACTCTTTTGGAGCACGGATGGTATTCATAAAACAATGAGTATATTTACAATGTAATATTAAGGCTACTATTATAAAAGTATCATATATAGCGCGTTTATTCAATTAACATATTGTTTCGGCTGTTAGATAATGTTTGATTAATTATTTTCTTATTTTTTTTTCGGAAATACGCTTGGACCTTCTCTAAAACATGGAAGGGCAAGAGATCGAATCCGGGGATGCTGCGAAGACTCTATTGGACCAGGGATGGTATTCATAAAACAATGAGTATATTTACAATGTAATATTAAGGCTACTATTATAAAACTATCGTATATAGCGCGTTCTTTTAATTAACATATTGTTTCGGCTGTTAGATAATGTTTGATTAATTATTTTCTTATTTTTTCTTAGGAAATACGCTTGGACCATCTCTCAAACATGAAAGGGCAAGAGATAATGTCCGGGGATGCTGCGAAGACTCTATTGGACCAGGGATGGTATTCATAAAACAATGAGTATATTTACAATGTAACATTAAGGCTACTATTATAAAAGTATCGTATATAGCGAGTTCTTTTAATTAACATATTGTTTCGGCTGTTAGATAATGTTTGAATAATTATTTTCTTATTTTTTCTTCAGAAATACGCTTGGACCTTCTCTCAAACATGGAAGGGCAAGATATCGAATCTGGGGATGCTGCGAAGACTCTATTGGACCAGGGATGATATTCATAAAACAATGAGTATATTTACAATGTAATATTAAGGCTACTATTATAAAAGTATCGTATATAGCGCGTTCTTATGATTAACATATTGTTTCGGCTGTTAGATAATGTTTGAATAATTATTTTCTTATTTTTTCTTAGGAAATACGCTTGGACCTTCTCTCAAACATGGAAGGGCAAGAGATCGAATCCGGGGATGCTGCGAAGACTCTATTGGACCAGGGATGGTATCATAAAACAATGAGTATATTTACAATATAATAATTGGGCTACTATTATAAAAGTATCGTATATAGAGCGTTCTTTTAATTAACATATTGTTTCGGCTGTTAGATAATGTTTGATAATTAATTTTCTTATTTTTTCTTAGGAAATACGCTTGGACCTTCTCTCAAACATGGAAGGGCAAGAGATCGAATCCGGGGATGCTGCGAAGACTCTATTGGACCAGGGATGGTATTCATAAAACAATGAGTATATTTTCAATGTAATATTAAGGCTACTATTATAAAAGTATCGTATATAGCGCATTCTTTTAATTAACATATTGTTTGGGCTGTTTGATAATGTATGAATAATAAATTTCTTATTTTTTCTTAGGAAATACACTTAGACCTTCTCTCAAACATGGAAGGGCAAGAGATCGAATCCGGGGATGCTGCGAAGACTCTATTGGACCAGGGATGGTATTCAGAAAACAATGAGTATATTTTCAATGTAATATTAAGGCTACTATTATAAAAGTATCGTATATATAGCGAGTTCATTTAATTAACATATTGTTTCGGCTGTTAGATAATTTTGATTAATTATATTCTTATTTTTTCTTAGGAAATACGCTTGGACCTTCTCTCAAATATGGAAGGGCAAGAGATTGAATCCGGGGATGCTGCGAAGACTCTATTGGACCAGGGATGGTATTCATAAAACAATAAGTATATTTTCAATGTAATATTAAGGCAACCATTATAAAAGTATCGTATATAGGGCGTTCTTTTAATTATCATATTGTTTCGGCTGTTAGATAATGTTTGAATAATTATTTTCTTATTTTTTCTTAGGAAATACGCTCGGACCTTCTCTCAAACATGGAAGGGCAAGAGATCGAATCCAGGGATGCTTCGAAGACTCTATTGGACCAGGGATGGTATTCCTAATACATTGTGTAAATTTTCAGTGTAATATTAAGGCTACTCTTATAATAGTATTGTATATAGCGCGTTCTTTTTAATAACATATTGTTTCTGCTTTTAGATAATTTTTGATTAATTTTTTTTTTTATTTTTTCTTAGGAAATACGCTCGGACCTTCTCTCAAACATGGAAGGGCAAGAGATCGAATCCGGGGATGCTGCGAACACTCTATTGGACCAGGGAAGGTATTCAAAAAACAATGAGTATATTTTCAATGTAATATTAAGGCTACTATTATAAAACTATCGTATATAGCGCGTTCTTTTAATTAACATATTGTTTCGGCTGTTAGATAATGTTTGATTAATTATTTTTTTATTTTTTCTTCAGAAATACGCTCGGACCTTCTCTCAAACATGGAACGGCAAGAGATCGAATCCATGGACACTGCGAAGAGACTATTGGACCATGGATGGTATTCATAAAACAATGAGTATATTTTCAATGTAATATTAAGGCTACTATTATAAAAGTATCGTATATAGCGCGTTCTTTTAATTAAAATATTGTTTCGGCTGTTAGATAATGTTTGATTAATTATTTTCTTATTTTTTCTTAGGAAATACGCTTGGACCTTTTCTCAAACACGGAAGGGCAAGAGATCGAATTCGGGGATGCTGCGAAGACTCTATTAAACCAGGGATGGTATTCATAAAACAATGAGTATATTTTCAATGTAATATTAAGGCTACTATAATAAAAGTATCGTATATAGCGCGTTCTTTTAATTAACATATTGTTTCGGCTGTTAAATAATGTTTGAATAATTATTTTCTTATTTTTTCTTAGGAAATACCCCTGGACCTTCTCTCAAACATGGAAGGCCAAGAGATCGAATACGGGGATGCTGCGAAGACTCTATTGGACCAGGGATGGTATTCATAAAACAATGAGTATATTTTCAATGTAATATTAAGGCTACTATTATAAAAGTATCGTATATAGCGCGTTCATTTAATTAAAATATTGTTTCGGCTGTTAGATAATGTTTGATTAATTTTTTCTTATTTTTTCTTTGGAAATACGCTTGGACCTTCTCTCAAACATGGAAGGGTAAGAGATCGAATCCGGGGATGCTGCGAAGACTCTATTGCACCAGGGATGGTATTCATTAAACAATGAGTATATTTACAATGTAATATTAAGGCTACTATTATAAAATTATCGTATATAGCGCGTTCATTTAATTAACATATTGTTTCGGCTGTTAGATAATGTTTGAGCAATTATTTTCTTATTTTTTCTTAGGCAGTACGCCTTGACCTTCTCTCAAACATGGAAGGGCAAGAGATCGAATCCGGGGATGCTGCGAAGACTCTATTGGACCAGGGATGGTATTCATAAAACAATGAGTATATTTACAAAGTAATATTAAGGCTACTATTATAAAAGTATCGTATATAGCGCGTTCTTTTAATTAACATTTTGTTTCGGCTGTTAGATAATGTTTGATTAATTATTTTCTTATTTTCCTTAGGAAATACGCTTGGACCTTCTCTCAAACATGGAAGGGCAAGAGATCGAATCCGGGGATGCTGCGAAGACTCTATTGGATCAGGGATGGTATTCATAAAACAATGAGTATATTTTCAATGTAATATTAAGGCTACTATTATAAAAGTATCGTATATAGCGCGTTCATTTAATTAAAATATTGTTTCGGCTGTTAGATAATGTTTGATTAATTTTTTCTTATTTTTTCTTTGGAAATACGCTTGGACCTTCTCTCAAACATGGAAGGGTAAGAGATCGAATCCGGGGATGCTGCGAAGACTCTATTGCACCAGGGATGGTATTCATTAAACAATGAGTATATTTACAATGTAATATTAAGGCTACTATTATAAAATTATTGTATATAGCGCGTTCATTTAATTAACATATTGTTTCGGCTGTTAGATAATGTTTGAGCAATTATTTTCTTATTTTTTCTTAGGCAGTACGCCTTGACCTTCTCTCAAACATGGAAGGGCAAGAGATCGAATCCGGGGATGCTGCGAAGACTCTATTGGACCAGGGATGGTATTCATAAAACAATGAGTATATTTACAAAGTAATATTAAGGCTACTATTATAAAAGTATCGTATATATAGCGAGTTCATTTAATTAACATATTGTTTCGGCTGTTACATAATTTTGATTAATTATATTCTTATTTTTTCTTAGGAAATACGCTTGGACCTTCTCTCAAACATGGAAGGGCAAGAGATTGAATCCGGGGATGCTGCGAAGACTCTATTGGACCAGGGATGGTATTCATAAAACAATAAGTATATTTTCAATGTAATATTAAGGCAACCATTATAAAAGTATCGTATATAGGGCGTTCTTTTAATTAACATATTGTTTCGGCTGTTAGATAATGTTTGAATAAAAATTTTCTTATTTTATCTTAGGAAATACGCTCGGACCTTCTCTCAAACATGGAAGGGCAAGAGATCGAATCCAGGGATGCTACGAAGACTCTATTGGACCAGGGATGGTATTCCTTATACATTGTGTAAATTTTCAGTGTAATATTAAGGCTACTCTTATAATAGTATTGTATATAGCGCGTTCTTTTTAATAACATATTGTTTCTGCTTTTAGATAATTTTTGATTAATTTTTATTTTTATTTTTTCTTAGGAAATACGCTCGGACCTTCTCTCAAACATGGAAGGGCAAGAGATCGAATCCGGGGATGCTGCGAAGACTCTATTGGACCAGGGAAGGTATTCATAAAACAATGAGTATATTTTCAATGTAATATTAAGGCTACTATTATAAAACTATCGTATATAGCGCGTTCTTTTAATTAACATATTGTTTCGGCTGTTAGATAATGTTTGATTAATTATTTTCTTATTTTTTCTTAGAAAATACGCTTGGACCATTTCTCAAACATGGAAGGGCAAGAGATCGAATCCGGGGATGCTGCGAAGACTCTATTTGACCAGGGATGGTATTCATAAAACAATGAGTATATTTTCAATGTAATATTAAGGCTACTATTATAAAAGTATCGTATATAGCACGTTCTTTTAATTAACATATTGTTTTGGCTGTTAGATAATGTTTGATTAATTATTTTCTTATATTTTCTTCAGAAATACATTCGGACCTTCTCTCAAACATGAAAGGGCAAAAGATCGAATTCAGGGATACTGCGAAGACTCTATTGGACCAGGGATGGTATTCCTAATACATTGTGTATTTTTTCAATGTAATATTAAGGCTACTATTATAAAAGTATCGTATATAGCGCGTTCTTATAATTAACATATTGTTTCGGCTGTTAGATATTGTTTGATTAATTATTTTCTTATTTTTTCTTTGGAAATACGCTTGGACCTTCTCTCAAACATGGAAGGGCGAGAGATTGAATCCGGGGATGCTGCGAAGACTCTATTGGACCAGGGATGGTATTCATAAAACAATGAGCATATTTACAATGTAATATTAAGGCTACTATTATAAAAGTATCGTATATAGCGCGTTCTTTTAATTAACATATTGTTTCGGCTGTTAGATAATGTTTGATTATTTATTTTTTTATATTTTTCTTCAGAAATACGCTCGGACCTTCTCTCAAACATGGAACGGCAAGAGATCGATTCCATGGACACTGCGAAGAGTCTATTGGACCAGGGATGGTATTCATAAAACAATGAGTATATTTTCAATGTAATATTAAGGCTACTATTATAAAAGTATCGAATATAGCGCGTTCTTTTAATTAAAATATTGTTTCGGCTGTTAGATAATGTTTGATTAATTATTTTCTTATTTTTTCTTAGGAAATACGCTTGGACCTTTTCTCAAACATGGAAGGGCAAGAGATCGAATTCGGGGATGCTGCGAAGACTCTATTAAACCAGGGATGGTATTCATAAAACAATGAGTATATTTTCAATGTAATATTAAGGCTACTATTATAAAAGTATCCTATATATAGCGCGTTCTTTTAATTAACATATTGCTTCGCCTGTTAGATAATGTTTGAATAATTATTTTCTTATATTTTCTTAGGAAATACGCTCGGACCTTCTCTCAAACATAGAAGGGCAAGAGATCGAAACCAGGGATGCTGCGAAGACTCTATTGAACCAGGGATGGTATTCCTAATACATTGTGTATATTTTCAGTGTAATATTAAGGCTACTCTTATCATAGTATTGTATATAGCGTGTTCTTTTAATTAACATATTGTTTTTGCTGTTAGATATTTTTTGATTAATTATTTTCTTATTTTTTCTTAGGAAATACGCTTGGACCTTCTCTCAAACATGGAAGGGCAAGAGATTGAATTCGGGGATGCTGCGAAGACTCTATTGGACCAGGGATGGTATTCATAAAACATTGAGTATATTTTCAATGTAATATTAAGGCTACTATTCTAATAGTATCGTATATAGCGCGTTCTTTTAATTAACATATTGTTTCGGCTGTTAGATAATGTTTGATTTATTATTTTCTTATTTTTTCTTAGGAAATACGCTTGGACCTTCTCTCAAACATGGAAGGGCAAGAGATCGAATCCGGGGATGCTGCGAAGACTCTATTGGACCAGGGATGGTATTCATAAAACAATGAGTATATTTACAATGTAATATTAAGGCTACTATTATAAAAGTATCGTATATAGCGCGTTCATTTAATTAACATATTTTTTCGGCTGTTAGATAATGTTTGATTAATTATTTTCTTATTTTTTCTTAGGAAATACGCTGGGACCTTCTCTCAAACATGGAAGGGCAAGAGATCGAATCCGGGGATGCTGCGAAGACTCTATTGGACCAGGGATGGTATTCATAAAACAATGAGTATATTTACAAAGTAATATTAAGGCTACTATTATAAAAGTATCGTATATAACGCGTTCTTTTAATTAACATATTGTTTCGGCTGTTAGATAATGTTTGATTAATTATTTTCTTATTTTTTTTTAGGAAATACGCTTGGACCTTCTCTCAAACATGGAAGGGCAAGAGATCGAATCCGACGATGCTGCGAAGACTCTATTGGACCAGGGATGGTATTCATAAAACAATGAGTATATTTTCAATGTAATATTAAGGCTACTATTATAAAAGTATCGTATATAGCGTGTTCTTTTAATTAACATATTGTTTCGGCTGTTAGATAATGTTTGATTAAATTTTTTCTTATTTTTTCTTCAGAAACACGCTTGGACCTTCTCTCAAACATGGAAGGGCAAGAGATCCAATCCGGGGATGCTGCGAAGACTCTATTGGACCAGGGATGGTATTCATAAAACAATGAGTATATTTTCAATGTAATATTAAGGCTACTATTATAAAAGTATCGTATATAGCGCGTTCTTTTAATTAACATATTGTTTCGGCTGTTAGATAATGTTTGATTAATTATTTTCTTATTTTTTCTACAGAAATACGATTGGACCTTCTCTCAAACATGGATGGGCAATAGATCGAATCCGGGGATGCTGCGAAGACTCTATTGGACCAGGGATGGTATTCATAAAACAATGAGTATATTTATAATGTAATATTAAGGCTACTATTATAAAAGTATCGTATATTGCGCGTTTATTCAATTAACATATTGTTTCGGCTGTTAGATAATGTTTGATTAATTATTTTCTTATTTTTTTTCAGAAATACGCTTGGACCTTCTCTCAAACATGGAAGGGCAAGAGATCGAATCCGGGGATGCTGCGAAGACTCTATTGGACCAGGGATGGTATTCATAAAACAATGAGTATATTTACAATGTAATATTAAGGCTACTATTATAAAAGTATCGTATATAGCGCGTTCTTTTAATTAACATATTGTTTCGGCTGTTAGATTATGTTTGATTAATTATTTTCTTATTTTTTCTTCAGAAATACGCTTGGACCTTCTTTCAAACATGGAAGGGCAAGAGATCGAATCCGGGGATGCTGCGAAGACTCTATTGGAACAGGGATGGTATTCATAAAACAATGAGTATATTTACAATGTAATATTTAGGCTGATATTATAAAAGTATCGTATATAGCGCGTTCTTTTAATTAACATATTGTTTCGGCTGTTACATAATGTTTGATTTATAATTTTCTTATTTTTTCTTAGGAAATACGCTTGGACCTTCTCTCAAACATGGAAGGGCAAGAGATCGAATCCGGGGATGCTGCGAAGACTCTATTGGACCAGGGATGGTATTCATAAAACAATGAGTATATTTACAATGTAATATTAAGCCTACTATTATAAAAGTATCGTATATAGCGCGTTCTTTTAATTAACATATTGTTTCGGCTGATAGATAATGTATGAATAATTATTTTCTTATTTTTTCTTAGGAAATAATCTTGGACCTTCTCTCAAACATGGAAGGGCAAGAGATCGAATCCGGGGATGCTGCGAAGACTCTATTGGACCAGGGATGGTATTCATAAAACAATGAGTATATTTACAATGTAATATTAAGGCTACTATTATAAAAGTATCGTATATAGCGCGTTCTTTTAATTAACATATTGTTTCGGCTGTTAGATAATGTTTTATTAATTATTTTCATATTTTTTCTTAGGAAATACGCTTGGACCTTCTCTCAAACATGGAAGGGCAAGAGGTCGAATCCGGGGATGCTGCGAAGACTCTATTGGACCAGGGATGGTATTCATAAAACAATGAGTATATTTTCTATGTAATATTAAGGCTACTATTATAAAAGTATCGTATATAGCGCGTTCTTTTAATAAACATATTGTTTCGGCTGTTAGATAATGTTTGATTAATTATTTTCTTATTTTTTCTTCAGAAATACGCTTGGACCTTCTCTAAAAAAAAACATGGAAGGGCAAGAGATCGAATCCGAGGATGCTGCGAAGACTCTATTGGACCAGGGATGGTATTCATAAAACAATGAGTATATTTTCAATGTAATATTAAGGCTACTATTATAAAAGTATCGTATATAGCGCGTTCGTTTAATAAACATATTGTTTCGGCTGTTAGATAATGTTTGATTAATTATTTTCTTATTTTTTCTTCAGAAATACGCTTGGACCTTCTTTCAAACATGGAAGGGCAAGAGATCGAATCCAGGGATGCTGCGAAGACTCTATTGCACCAGGGATGGTATTCATAAAACAATGAGTATATTTACAATGTAATATTAAGGCTACTATTATAAAGGTATCGTATATAGCGCGCTCCTTTAATTAACATATTGTTTCGGCTGTTAGATAATGTTTGATTAATTATTTTCTTATTTTATCTTCAGAAATACGCTTGGACATTCTCTCAAACATGGAAGGGCAAGAGATCGAATCCGGGGATGCTGCGAAGACTCTATTGGACCAGGGATGGTATTCATAAATTAATGAGTATATTTACAATGTAATATTAAGCCTACTATTATAAAAGTATCGTATATAGCGCGTTCTTTTAATTAACATATTGTTTCGGCTGATAGATAATGTATGAATAATTATTTTCTTATTTTATCTTAGGAAATAATCTTGGACCTTCTCTCAAACATGGAAGGGCAAGAGATCGAATCCGGGGATGCTGCGAAGACTCTATTGGACCAGGGATGGTATTCATTAAACAATGAGTATATTTACAATGTAATATTAAGGCTACTATTATAAAAGTATCGTATATAGCGCGTTCTTTTAATTAACATATTGTTTCGGCTGTTAGATAATGTTTTATTAATTATTGTCTTATTTTTTCTTCAGAAATACGCTTCGACCTTCTCTCAAACATAGAAGGGCAAGAGATCGAATCCGGGGATGCTGCGAAGACTCTATTGGACCAGGAATGGTATTCATAAAACAATGAGTATATTTACAATGTAATATTAAGGCTACTATTATAAAAGTATCGTATATTGCGCGTTCTTTTAATTAACATATTGTTTCGGCTGTTAGATAATGTTTGATTAATTATTTTCTTATTTTTTCTTCAGAAATACGCTTGGACCTTCGCTCAAACATGGAAGGGCAAGAGATCGAATCCGGGGATGCTGCGAAGACACTATTGGACCATGGATGGTATTCATAAAACAATGAGTATATTTACAATGTAATATTAAGGCTACTATTATAAAAGTATCGTATATAGTGCGTTCTTTTAATTAACATATTTTTTCGGCTGTTAGATAATGTTTGATTAATTATTTTCTTATAATTCTTCAGAAATACGCTTGGACCTTCTGTCAAACATGGAAGGGCAAGAGATCGAATCCGGGGATGCTGCAAAGACTCTATTGGACCGGGGATGTTATTCATAATACAATGTGTATATTTTCAATGTAAGATTAAGGCTACTACTATAAAAGTATCGTTTATTGCACGTTCTTTTAATTAACATAATGTTTCGGCTGATAGATAATGTTTGATTAATTATTTTCTTAGTTTTCTTAGGAAATACGCTTGGACCTTCTGTCAAACATGGAAGGGCAAGAGATCGAACCCGGGGATGCTGCGAAGACTCTATTGGACCGGGGATGGTATTCATAAAACAATGTGTATATTTACATTGTAATATTAAGGCTACTATTATAAAAGTATCGTATATAGCGTGTTCTTTTAATTAACATATTGTTTCGGCTGTTAGATAATGTTTGATTAATTATTGTCTTATTTTTTCTTCAGAAATAAGCTTGGACCTTCTCTCAAACATGGAAGGGCAAGAGATCGAATCCGGGGATGCTGCAAAGACTCTATTGGACCAGGGATGGTATTCATAAAACAATGAGTATATTTACAATGTAATATTAAGGCTACTATTATAAAAGTATCGTATATAGCGCGTTCTATTAATTAACATATTGTTTCGGCTGTTAGATAATGTTTGATTAATTATTTTCTTATTTTTTCTTAGGAAATACGCTTGGACCTTCTCTCAAACATGGAAGGGCAAGAGATCGAATCCGGGGATGCTGCGAAGACTCTATTGGACCAGGGATGGTAATCATAAAACAATGAGTATATTTTCAATGTAATATTAAGGCTACTATTATAAAAGTATCGTATATAGCGCGTTCTTTTAATTAACATATTGTTTCGGCTGTTAGATAATGTTTGAATAATTATTTTCTTATTTTTTTTTAGGAAATACGCTTGGACCTTCTCTCAAACAGCGAAGGGCAAGTGATCGAATCCGGGGATGCAGCGAAGACTCTATTGGACAAGGAATGGTATTCATAAAACAATGAGTATATTTACAATGTAATATTAAGGCTACTATTATAAAAGTATCGTATATAGCGCGTTCTTTTAATTAACATATTGTTTCGGCTGTTAGATAATGTTTGATTAATTATTTTCTTATTTTTTCTTAGGAAATACGCTTGGACCTTCTCTCAAACATGGAAGGGCAAGAGATCGAATCCGGGGATGCTGCGAAGACTCTATTGGACCAGGGATGGTACTCATAAAACAATGAGTATATTTTCAATGTAATATTAAGGCTACTATTATAAAAGTATCGTATATAGCTTGTTCATTTAATTAACATATTGTATCGGCTGTTAGATAATGTTTGATTAATTATTTTCTTATTTTTTCTTCAGTAATACGCTTGGACCTTCTCTCAAACATGGAAGGGCAAGAGATCGAATCCAGGGACACTACGAAGACTCTATTGGACCAGATATGGTATTCATAAAACAATGAGTATATTTACAATGTAATATTAAGGCTCTTATTATAAAAGTATCGTATATAGCTTGTTCATTTAATTAACATATTGTATCGGCTGTTAGATAATGTTTTATTAATTATTTTCTTATTTTTTCTTCAGTAATACGCTTGGACCTTCTCTCAAACATGGAAGGGCAAGAGATCGAATCCGGGGATGCTGCGAAGACACTATTGGACCAGGGATGGTATTCATAAAACAATGAGTATATTTACAATGTAATATTAAGGCTACTATTATAAAAGTATCGTATATAGTGCGTTCTTTTAATTAACATATTTTTTCGGCTGTTAGATAATGTTTGATTAATTATTTTCTTATAATTCTTCAGAAATACGCTTGGACCTTCTGTCAAACATGGAAGGGCAAGAGATCGAATCCGGGGATGCTGCGAAGACTCTATTGGACCGGGGATGTTATTCATAATACAATGTGTATATTTTCAATGTAAGATTAAGGCTACTATTATAAAAGTATCGTATATAGCACGTTCTTTTAATTAACATAATGTTTCGGCTGTTGGATAATGTTTGATTAATTATTTTCTTATTTTTCTTAGGAAATACGCTTGGACCTTCTGTCAAACATGGAAGGGCAAGAGATTGAATCCGGGGATGCTGCGAAGACTCTATTGGACCGGGGATGGTATTCATAAAACAATGTGTATATTTTCAATGTAAGATTAAGGCTACTATTATAAAAGTATCGTATATAGCGCGTTCTTTTAATTAACATATTGTTTCGGCTGTTAGATAATGTTTGATTAATTATTGTCTTATTTTTTCTTCAGAAATAAGCTTGGACCTTCTCTCAAACATGGAAAGGCAAGAGATCGAATCCGGGGATGCTGCGAAGACTCTATTGGACCAGGGATGGTATTCATAAAACAATGAGTATATTTACAATGTAATATTAAGGCTACTATTATTAAAGTATCCTATATAGCGCGTTCTTTTAATTAACATATTGTTTCGGCTGTTAGATAATGTTTGATTAATTATTTTCTTATTTTTTCTTAGGAAATACGCTTGGACCTTCTCTCAAACATGGAAGGGCAAGAGATCGAATTCGGGGATGCTGCGAAGACTCTATTTGACCAGGGATGGTATTCATAAAACAATGAGTATATTTTCAATTTAATATTAAGGCTACTATTATAAAAGTATCGTATATAGCGCGTTCTTTTAATTAACATATTGTTTCGGCTGTTAGATAATGTTTGATTAATTATTTTCTTATTTTTTCTTCAGAAATACGCTCGGACCTACTCTCAAACATGGAAGGGCAAGAGATCGAATCCGGGGATGCTGCGAAAACTCTATTGGACAAGGGATGGTATTCATAAAACAATGAGTATATTTTCAATGTAATATTAAGGCTACTATTATAAAAGTATCGTATATAGCGAGTTCTTTTAATTAACATATTGTTTCGGCTGTTAGATAATGTTTGATTAATTATTTTCTTATTTTTTCTACAGAAATACGCTCGGACCTTCTCTCAAACATGGAAGGGCAAGAGATCGAATCCGGGGATGCTGCGAAGACTCTATTGGACCAGGGATGGTATTCATAAAACAATGAGTATATTTACAATGTAATATTAAGGCTACTATTATAAAAGTATCGTATATAGCGCGTTCTTTTAATTAACATATTGTTTCGGCTGTTAGATAATGTTTTATTAATTATTTTCATATTTTTTCTTAGGAAATACGCTTGGACCTTCTCTCAAACATGGAAGGGCAAGAGGTCGAATCCGGGGATGCTGCGAAGACTCTATTGGACCAGGAATGGTATTCATAAAACAATGAGTATATTTTCTATGTAATATTAAGGCTACTATTATTTAAGTATCGTATATAGCGCGTTCTTTTAATAAACATATTGTTTCGGCTGTTAGATAATGTTTGATTAATTATTTTCTTATTTTTTCTTCAGAAATACGCTTGGACCTTCTCTAAAAAAAAACATGGAAGGGCAAGAGATCGAATCCGAGGATGCTGCGTAGACTCTATTGGACCAGGGATGGTATTCATAAAACAATGAGTATATTTTCAATGTAATATTAAGGCTACTATTATAAAAGTATCGTATATAGCGCGTTCGTTTAATAAACATATTGTTTCGGCTGTTAGATAATGTTTGATTAATTATTTTCTTATTTTTTCTTCAGAAATACGCTTGGACCTTCTTTCAAACATGGAAGGGCAAGAGATCGAATCCGGGGATGCTGCGAAGACTCTATTGCACCAGGGATGGTATTCATAAAACAATGAGTATATTTACAATGTAATATTAAGGCTACTATTATAAAGGTATCGTATATAGCGCGCTCCTTTAATTAACATATTGTTTCGGCTGATAGATAATGTATGAATAATTATTTTCTTATTTTATCTTAGGAAATAATCTTGGACCTTCTCTCAAACATGGAAGGGCAAGAGATCGAATCCGGGGATGCTGCGAAGACTCTATTGGACCAGGGATGGTATTCATTAAACAATGAGTATATTTACAATGTAATATTAAGGCTACTATTATAAAAGTATCGTATATAGCGTGTTCTTTTAATAAACATATTGTTTCGGCTGTTAGATAATGTTTGATTAATTATTTTCTTATTTTTTCTTCAGAAATACGCTTGGACCTTCTCTCAAACATGGAAGGGCAAGAGATCGAATCCGGGGATGCTGCGAAGACTCTATTGGACCAGGGATGGTATTCATAAAACAATGAGTATATCTTCAATGTAATATTAAGGATACTATTATAAAAGTATCGTATATAGCGCGTTCTTTTAATTAACATATTTTTTTGGCTTTTAGATAATGTTTGATTAATTATTTTCTTATTTTTTCTTCAGAAATACGCTTGGACCTTCTGTCAAACATGGAAGGGCAAGAGATCGAATCCGGGGATGCCGCGAAGACTCTATTGGACCAGGGATGGTATTCATAAAACAATGAGTATATATACAATGTAATATTAAGGCTACTATTATAAAAGTATCGTATATAGCGCGTTCTTTTAATTAACATATTGTTTCGGCTGTTAGATAATGTTTGATTAATTATTTTCTTATTTTTTCTTAGGAAATACGCTTGGACCTTCTCTCAAACATGGAAGGGCAAGAGATCGAATCCGGGGATGCTGCGAAGACTCTATTGGACCAGGGATGGTATTCATAAAACAATGAGTATATTTACAGTTTAATATTAAGGCTACTATTATAAAAGTATCGCATATAGTGCGTTCTTTTAATTAACATATTGTTTCGGCTGTTAGATAATGTTTGATTAATTATTGTCTTATTTTTTCTTCAAAAATACGCTTGGACCTTCTCTCAAACATGGAAGGGCAAGAGATCGAATCCGGGGATGCTGCAAGACTCTATTGGACCAGGGATGGTATTCATAAAACAATGAGTATATTTACAATGTAATATTAAGGCTACTATTATAAAAGTATCGTATATAGCGCGTTCTATTAATTAACATATTGTTTCGGCTGTTAGATAATGTTTGATTAATTATTTTCTTATTTTTTCTTAGGAAATACGCTTGGACCTTCTCTCAAACATGGAAGGGCAAGAGATCGAATCCGGGGATGCTGCGAAGACTCTATTGGACCAGGGATGGTATTCATAAAACAATGAGTATATTTACAATGTCATATTAAGGCTACTATTATAAAAGTATCGTATATAGCGCGTTCTTTTAATTTACATATTGTTTCGGCTGTTAGATAATGTTTGAATAATTATTTTCTTATTTTTTCTTCAGAAATACGCTTGGACCTTCTCTCAAACATGGATGGGCTAGAGATCGAATCCGGGGATGCTGCGAAGACTCTATTGGACCAGGGATGGTATTTATAAAACAATGAGTATATTTACAATGTAATATTAAGGCTACTATTATAAAAGTATCGTATATAGCGCGTTCTTTTAATTAACATATTGTTTCGGCTGTTAGATAATGTTTGATTAATTATTGTCTTATTTTTTCTTCAGAAATAAGCTTGGACCTTCTCTCAAACATGGAAGGGCAAGAGATCGAATCCGGGGATGCTGCGAAGACTCTATTGGACCAGGGATGGTATTCATAAAACAATGAGTATATTTACAATGTAATATTAAGGCTACTATTATAAAAGTATCGTATATAGCGCGTTCTATTAATTAACATATTGTTTCGGCTGTTAGATAATGTTTGATTAATTATTTTCTTATTTTTTCTTAGGAAATACGCTTGGACCTTCTCTCAAACATGGAAGGGCAAGAGATCGAATCCGGGGATGCTGCGAAGACTCTATTGGACCAGGGATGGTAATCATAAAACAATGAGTATATTTTCAATGTAATATTAAGGCTACTATTATAAAAGTATCGTATATAGCGCGTTCTTTTAATTAACATATTGTTTCGGCTGTTAGATAATGTTTGAATAATTATTTTCTTATTTTTTTTTAGGAAATACGCTTGGACCTTCTCTCAAACAGCGAAGGGCAAGTGATCGAATCCGGGGATGCAGCGAAGACTCTATTGGACAAGGAATGGTATTCATAAAACAATGAGTATATTTACAATGTAATATTAAGGCTACTATTATAAAAGTATCGTATATAGCGCGTTCTTTTAATTAACATATTGTTTCGGCTGTTAGATAATGTTTGATTAATTATTTTCTTATTTTTTCTTAGGAAATACGCTTGGACCTTCTCTCAAACATGGAAGGGCAAGAGATCGAATCCGGGGATGCTGCGAAGACTCTATTGGACCAGGGATGGTATTCATAAAACAATGAGTATATTTTCAATGTAATATTAAGGCTACTATTATAAAAGTATCGTATATAGCGAGTTCTTTTAATTAACATATTGTTTCGGCTGTTACATAATTTTGATTAATTATATTCTTATTTTTTCTTAGGAAATACGCTCGGACCTTCTCTCAAACATGGAAGGGCAAGAGATTGAATCCGGGGATGCTGCGAAGACTCTATTGGACCAGGGATGGTATTCATAAAACAATGAGTATATCTTCAATGTAATATTACGGCTACTATTATAAAGGTATCGTATATAGCGCGTTCTTTTAATTAACATATTGTTTCGGCTGTTAGATAATGTTTGATTAATTATTTTCTTATTTTTTCTTAGGGAATACGCTTGGACCTTCTCTCAAACATGGAAGGGCAAGAGATCGAATCCGGGGATGCTGCGAAGACTCTATTGGACCAGGGATGGTACTCATAAAACAATGAGTATATTTTCAATGTAATATTAAGGCTACTATTATAAAAGTATCGTATATAGCTTGTTCATTTAATTAACATATTGTATCGGCTGTTAGATAATGTTTGATTAATTATTTTCTTATTTTTTCTTCAGTAATACGCTTGGACCTTCTCTCAAACATGGAAGGGCTAGAGATCGAATCCAGGGACACTACGAAGACTCTATTGGACCAGATATGGTATTCATAAAACAATGAGTATATTTACAATGTAATATTAAGGCTACTATTATAAAAGTATCGTATATAGCTTGTTCATTTAATTAACATATTGTATCGGCTGTTAGATAATGTTTAATTAATTATTTTCTTATTTTTTCTTCAGTAATACGCTTGGACCTTCTCTCAAACATGGAAGGGCAAGAGATCGAATCCGGGGATGCTGCGAAGACACTATTGGACCAGGGATGGTATTCATAAAACAATGAGTATATTTACAATGTAATATTAAGGCTACTATTATAAAAGTATCGTATATAGTGCGTTCTTTTAATTAACATATTTTTTCGGCTGTTAGATAATGTTTGATTAATTATTTTCTTATAATTCTTCAGAAATACGCTTGGACCTTCTGTCAAACATGGAAGGGCAAGAGATCGAATCCGGGGATGCTGCGAAGACTCTATTGGACCGGGGATGTTATTCATAATACAATGTGTATATTTTCAATGTAAGATTAATGCTACTATTATAAAAGTATCGTATATAGCACGTTCTTTTAATAAACATAATGTTTCGGCTGTTAGATAATGTTTGATTAATTATTTTCTTATTTTTCTTAGGAAATACGCTTGGACCTTCTGTCAAACATGGAAGGGCAAGAGATTGAATCCGGGGATGCTGCGAAGACTCTATTGGACCGGGGATGGTATTCATAAAACAATGTGTATATTTTCAATGTAAGATTAAGGCTACTATTATAAAAGTATCGTATATAGCGCGTTCTTTTAATTAACATATTGTTTCGGCTGTTAGATAATGTTTGATTAATTATTGTCTTATTTTTTCTTCAGAAATAAGCTTGGACCTTCTCTCCAACATGGAAAGGCAAGAGATCGAATCCGGGGATGCTGCGAAGACTCTATTGGACCAGGGATGGTATTCATAAAACAATGAGTATATTTACAATGTTATATGAAGGCTACTATTATTAAAGTATCCTATATAGCGCGTTCTTTTAATTAACATATTGTTTCGGCTGTTAGATAATGTTTGATTAATTATTTTCTTATTTTTTCTTAGGAAATACGCTTGGACCTTCTCTCAAACATGGAAGGGCAAGAGATCGAATTCGAGGATGCTGCGAAGACTCTATTTGACCAGGGATGATATTCATAAAACAATGAGTATATTTTCAATGTTATATTAAGGCTACTATTATAAAAGTATCGTATATAGTGCGTTCTTTTAATTAACATATTGTTTCGGCTGTTAGATAATGTTTGATTAATTATTTTCTTATTTTTTCTTCAGAAATACGCTTGGACCTTCGCTCAAACATGGAAGGGCAAGAGATCGAATCCGGGGATGCTGCGAAGACTCTATTGGACCAGGGATGGTATTCATAAAACAATGAGTATATCTTCAATGTAATATTAAGGCTACTTTTATAAAGGTATCGTATATAGCGCGTTCTTTTAATTAACATATTGTTTCGGCTGTTAGATAATGTTTGATTAATTATTTTCTTATTTTTTCTTAGGGAATACGCTTGGACCTTCTCTCAAACATGGAAGGGCAAGAGATCGAATCCGGGGATGCTGCGAAGACTCTATTGGACCAGGGATGGTACTCATAAAACAATGAGTATATTTTCAATGTAATATTAAGGCTACTATTATAAAAGTATCGTATATAGCTTGTTCATTTAATTTACATATTGTATCGGCTGTTAGATAATGTTTGATTAATTATTTTCTTATTTTTCTTAGGAAATACGCTTGGACCTTCTGTCAAACATGGAAGGGCAAGAGATTGAATCCGGGGATGCTGCAAAGACTCTATTGGACCGGGGATGGTATTCATAAAACAATGTGTATATTTTCAATGTAAGATTAAGGCTACTATTATAAAAGTATCGTATATAGCGCGTTCTTTTAATTAACATATTGTTTCGGCTGTTAGATAATGTTTGATTAATTATTGTCTTATTTTTTCTTCAGAAATAAGCTTGGACCTTCTCTCAAACATGGAAAGGCAAGAGATCGAATCCGGGGATGCTGCGAAGACTCTATTGGACCAGGGATTGTATTCATAAAACAATGAGTATATTTACAATGTTATATGAAGGCTACTATTATTAAAGTATCCTATATAGCGCGTTCTTTTAATTAACATATTGTTTCGGCTGTTAGATAATGTTTGATTAATTATTTTCTTATTTTTTCTTAGGAAATACGCTTGGACCTTCTCTCAAACATGGAAGGGCAAGAGATCGAATTCGGGGATGCTGCGAAGACTCTATTTGACCAGGGATGGTATTCATAAAACAATGAGTATATTTTCAATGTTATATTAAGGCTACTATTATAAAAGTATCGTATATAGTGCGTTCTTTTAATTAACATATTGTTTCGGCTGTTAGATAATGTTTGATTAATTATTTTCTTATTTTTTCTTCAGAAATACGCTTGGACCTTCGCTCAAACATGGAAGGGCAAGAGATCGAATCCGGGGATGCTGCGAAGACTCTATTGGACCAGGGATGGTATTCATAAAACAATGAGTATATCTTCAATGTAATATTAAGGCTACTTTTATAAAGGTATCGTATATAGCGCGTTCTTTTAATTAACATATTGTTTCGGCTGTTAGATAATGTTTGATTAATTATTTTCTTATTTTTTCTTAGGGAATACGCTTGGACCTTCTCTCAAACATGGAAGGGCAAGAGATCGAATCCGGGGATGCTGCGAAGACTCTATTGGACCAGGGATGGTACTCGTAAAACAATGAGTATATTTTCAATGTAATATTAAGGCTACTATTATAAAAGTATCGTATATAGCTTGTTCATTTAATTAACATATTGTATCGGCTGTTAGATAATGTTTGATTAATTATTTTCTTATTTTTTCTTCAGTAATACGCTTGGACCTTCTCTCAAACATGGAAGGGCAAGAGATCGAATCCAGGGACACTACGAAGACTCTATTGGACCAGATATGGTATTCATAAAACAATGAGTATATTTACAATGTAATATTAAGGCTACTATTATAAAAGTATCGTATATAGCTTGTTCATTTAATTAACATATTGTATCGGCTGTTAGATAATGTTTAATTAATTATTTTCTTATTTTTTCTTCAGTAATACGCTTGGACCTTCTCTCAAACATGGAAGGGCAAGAGATCGAATCCGGGGATGCTGCGAAGACACTATTGGACCAGGGATGGTATTCATAAAACAATGAGTATATTTACAATGTAATATTAAGGCTACTATTATAAAAGTATCGTATATAGTGCGTTCTTTTAATTAACATATTTTTTCGGCTGTTAGATAATGTTTGATTAATTATTTTCTTATAATTCTTCAGAAATACGCTTGGACCTTCTGTCAAACATGGAAGGGCAAGAGATCGAATCCGGGGATGCTGCGAAGACTCTATTGGACCGGGGATGTTATTCATAATACAATGTGTATATTTTCAATGTAAGATTAATGCTACTATTATAAAAGTATCGTATATAGCACGTTCTTTTAATTAACATAATGTTTCGGCTGTTAGATAATGTTTGATTAATTATTTTCTTATTTTTCTTAGGAAATACGCTTGGACCTTCTGTCAAACATGGAAGGGCAAGAGATTGAATCCGGGGATGCTGCGAAGACTCTATTGGACCGGGGATGGTATTCATAAAACAATGTGTATATTTTCAATGTAAGATTAAGGCTACTATTATAAAAGTATCGTATATAGCGCGTTCTTTTAATTAACATATTGTTTCGGCTGTTAGATAATGTTTGATTAATTATTGTCTTATTTTTTCTTCAGAAATAAGCTTGGACCTTCTCTCCAACATGGAAAGGCAAGAGATCGAATCCGGGGATGCTGCGAAGACTCTATTGGACCAGGGATGGTATTCATAAAACAATGAGTATATTTACAATGTTATATGAAGGCTACTATTATTAAAGTATCCTATATAGCGCGTTCTTTTAATTAACATATTGTTTCGGCTGTTAGATAATGTTTGATTAATTATTTTCTTATTTTTTCTTAGGAAATACGCTTGGACCTTCTCTCAAACATGGAAGGGCAAGAGATCGAATTCGGGGATGCTGCGAAGACTCTATTTGACCAGGGATGATATTCATAAAACAATGAGTATATTTTCAATGTTATATTAAGGCTACTATTATAAAAGTATCGTATATAGTGCGTTCTTTTAATTAACATATTGTTTCGGCTGTTAGATAATGTTTGATTAATTATTTTCTTATTTTTTCTTCAGAAATACGCTTGGACCTTCGCTCAAACATGGAAGGGCAAGAGATCGAATCCGGGGATGCTGCGAAGACTCTATTGGACCAGGGATGGTATTCATAAAACAATGAGTATATCTTCAATGTAATATTAAGGCTACTTTTATAAAGGTATCGTATATAGCGCGTTCTTTTAATTAACATATTGTTTCGGCTGTTAGATAATGTTTGATTAATTATTTTCTTATTTTTTCTTAGGGAATACGCTTGGACCTTCTCTCAAACATGGAAGGGCAAGAGATCGAATCCGGGGATGCTGCGAAGACTCTATTGGACCAGGGATGGTACTCATAAAACAATGAGTATATTTTCAATGTAATATTAAGGCTACTATTATAAAAGTATCGTATATAGCTTGTTCATTTAATTTACATATTGTATCGGCTGTTAGATAATGTTTGATTAATTATTTTCTTATTTTTCTTAGGAAATACGCTTGGACCTTCTGTCAAACATGGAAGGGCAAGAGATTGAATCCGGGGATGCTGCAAAGACTCTATTGGACCGGGGATGGTATTCATAAAACAATGTGTATATTTTCAATGTAAGATTAAGGCTACTATTATAAAAGTATCGTATATAGCGCGTTCTTTTAATTAACATATTGTTTCGGCTGTTAGATAATGTTTGATTAATTATTGTCTTATTTTTTCTTCAGAAATAAGCTTGGACCTTCTCTCAAACATGGAAAGGCAAGAGATCGAATCCGGGGATGCTGCGAAGACTCTATTGGACCAGGGATTGTATTCATAAAACAATGAGTATATTTACAATGTTATATGAAGGCTACTATTATTAAAGTATCCTATATAGCGCGTTCTTTTAATTAACATATTGTTTCGGCTGTTAGATAATGTTTGATTAATTATTTTCTTATTTTTTCTTAGGAAATACGCTTGGACCTTCTCTCAAACATGGAAGGGCAAGAGATCGAATTCGGGGATGCTGCGAAGACTCTATTTGACCAGGGATGGTATTCATAAAACAATGAGTATATTTTCAATGTTATATTAAGGCTACTATTATAAAAGTATCGTATATAGTGCGTTCTTTTAATTAACATATTGTTTCGGCTGTTAGATAATGTTTGATTAATTATTTTCTTATTTTTTCTTCAGAAATACGCTTGGACCTTCGCTCAAACATGGAAGGGCAAGAGATCGAATCCGGGGATGCTGCGAAGACTCTATTGGACCAGGGATGGTATTCATAAAACAATGAGTATATCTTCAATGTAATATTAAGGCTACTTTTATAAAGGTATCGTATATAGCGCGTTCTTTTAATTAACATATTGTTTCGGCTGTTAGATAATGTTTGATTAATTATTTTCTTATTTTTTCTTAGGGAATACGCTTGGACCTTCTCTCAAACATGGAAGGGCAAGAGATCGAATCCGGGGATGCTGCGAAGACTCTATTGGACCAGGGATGGTACTCGTAAAACAATGAGTATATTTTCAATGTAATATTAAGGCTACTATTATAAAAGTATCGTATATAGCTTGTTCATTTAATTAACATATTGTATCGGCTGTTAGATAATGTTTGATTAATTATTTTCTTATTTTTTCTTCAGTAATACGCTTGGACCTTCTCTCAAACATGGAAGGGCAAGAGATCGAATCCAGGGACACTACGAAGACTCTATTGGACCAGATATGGTATTAATAAAACAATGAGTATATTTACAATGTAATATTAAGGCTACTATTATAAAAGTATCGTATATAGCTTGTTCATTTCATTAACATATTGTATCGGCTGTTAGATAATGTTTAATTAATTATTTTCTTATTTTTTCTTCAGTAATACGCTTGGACCTTCTCTAAAACATGGAAGGGCAAGAGATCGAATCCGGGGATGCTGCGAAGACACTATTGGACCAGGGATGGTATTCATAAAACAATGAGTATATTTACAATGAAATATTAAGGCTTCTATTATAAAAGTATCGTATATAGTGCGTTCTTTTAATTAACATATTTTTTCGGCTGTTAGATAATGTTTGATTAATTATTTTCTTATAATTCTTCAGAAATACGCTTGGACCTTCTGTCAAACATGGAAGGGCAAGAGATCGAATCCGGGGATGCTGCGAAGACTGTATTGGACCGGGGATGTTATTCATAATACAATGTGTATATTTTCAATGTAAGATTAAGGCTACTATTATATAAGTATCGTATATAGCACGTTCTTTTAATTAACATAATGTTTCGGCTGTTAGATAATGTTTGATTAATTATTTTCTTATTTTTCTTAGGAAATATGCTTGGACCTTCTGTCAAACATGGAAGGGCAAGAGATTGAATCCGGGGATGCTGCGAAGACTCTATTGGACCGGGGATGGTATTCATAAAACAATGTGTATATTTTCAATGTAAGATTAAGGCTACTATTATAAAAGTATCGTATATAGCGCGTTCTTTTAATTAACATATTGTTTCGGCTGTTAGATAATGTTTGATTAATTATTGTCTTATTTTTTCTTCAGAAATAAGCTTGGACCTTCTCTCAAACATGGAAGGGCAAGAGATCGAATCCGGGGATGCTGCGAAGACTCTATCGGACCAGGGATGGTATTCATAAAACAATGAGTATATTTTCAATGTAATATTAAGGCAACTATTATAAAAGTATCGTATATAGCGCGTTTTTTTAATTAACATATTGTTTCGGCTGTTAGATAATGTTTGAATAATTATTTTCTTATTTTTTCTTAGGAAATACGCATGGACCTTCTCTCAAACATGGAAGGGCAAGAGATCGAATCCGGGGATGCTGCGAAGACTCTATTGGACCAGGGATTGTATTCATAAAACAATGAGTATATTTAGAATGTAATATTAAGGCTACTATTATAAAAGTATCGTATATAGCGCGTTCTTTTAATTAACATATTGTTTCGGCTGTTAGATAATGTTTGATTAATTATTTTCTTATTTTTTCTTAGAAAATACGCTTGGACCTTCTCTCAAACATTTAAGGGCAAGAGATAGAATCAGGGGATGCTACGAAGACTCTATTGGACCAGATATGGTATTCATAAAACAATGAGTATATTTTCAATGTAATATTAAGGCTACTATTATAAAAGTATTGTATATAGGGCGTTCATTTAATTAACTTATTGTTTTGGCTGTTAGATAATGTTTGATTAATTATTTTCTTATTTTTTCTTAGGAAATACGCTTGGACCCTCTATCAAACATGGAAGGGCAAGAGATCGAATCCGGGGATGCTGCGAAGACTCTATTGGACCAGGGATGGTATACATAAAACAATGAGTATATTTTTAATGTAATATTAAGGCTACTATTATAAAAGTATCGTATATAGCGCGTTCTTTTAATTAACATATTGTTTCGGCTGTTAGATAATGTTTGATTAATTATTTTCTTATTTTTTCTTCAGAAATACGCTTGGACCTTCTCTCAAAAATGGAAGGGCAAGAGATCGAATCCGGGGATGCTGCGAAGACTCTATTGGACCAGGGATTGTATTCATAAAACAATGAGTATATTTACAATGTAATATTAAGGCTACTATTATAAAAGTATCGTATATAGCGCGTTCTTTTAATTAACATATTGTTTCGGCTGTTAGATAATGTTTGATTAATTATTTTCTAATTTTTTTCTTAGAAAATACGCTTGGACCTTCTCTCAAACATTTAAGGGCAAGAGATAGAATCAGGGGATGCTACGAAGACTCTATTGGACCAGATATGGTATTCATAAAACAATGAGTATATTTTCAATGTAATATTAAGGCTACTATTATAAAAGTATTGTATATAGGGCGTTCTTTTAATTAACATATTGTTTTGGCTGTTAGATAATGTTTGATTAATTATTTTCTTATTTTTTCTTAGGAAATACGCTTGGACCCTCTATCAAACATGGAAGGGCAAGAGATCGAATCCGGGGATGCTGCGAAGACTCTATTGGACCAGGGATGGTATTCATAAAACAATGAGTATATTTTTAATGTAATATTAAGGCTACTATTATAAAAGTATCGTATATAGCGCGTTCTTTTAATTAACATATTGTTTCGGCTGTTAGATAATGTTTGATTAATTATTTTCTTATTTTTTCTTCAGAAATACGCTCGGACATTCTCTCAAACATGGAAGGGCAAGAGATCGAATCCGGGGATGCTGCGAAAACTCTATTGGACCAGGGATGGTATTCATAAAACAATGAGTATATTTTCAATGTAATATTAAGGCAACTATTATAAAAGTATCGTATATAGCGCGTTCTTTTAATTAACATATTTTTTCGGCTGTTAGATAATGTTTGAATAATTATTTTCTTATTTTTTCTTAGGAAATACGCTTGGACCTTCTCTCAAACATGGAAGGGCAAGAGATCGAATCCGGGGATGCTGCGAAGACTCTATTGGACCAGGGATTGTATTCATAAAACAATGAGTATATTTTTAACGTAATATTAAGGCTACTATTATAAAAGTATATTATATAGCGCGTTCTTTTAATTAACATATTGTTTCGGCTGTTAGATAATGTTTGATTAATTATTTTCTTATTTTTTCTTAGAAAATACGCTTGGACCTTCTCTCAAACATGGAAGGGCAAGAGATCGAATCAGGGATGCTGCGAAGACTCTATTGGACCAGGGATGGTATTCATAAAACAATGAGTATATTTTCATTGTAATATTAAGGCTATTATTATAAAAGTATCGTATATAGCGCGTTCTTTTAATTAACATATTGTTTCGGCTGTTAGATAATGTTTGATTAATTATTTTCTTATTTTTTCTTCAGAAATACGCTCGGACCTTCTCTCAAACATGGAAGGGCAAGAGATAATATCCGGGGATGCTGCGAAGACTCTATTGGACCAGGGATGGTATTCATAAATCAATCAGTATATTTACAATGTAATGTTAAGGCAACTATTATAAAAGTATCGTATATAGCGCGTTCTTTTAATTAACATATTGTTTCGGCTGTTAGATAATGTTATAATAATTATTTTCTTATTTTTTCTTCAGAAATACGTTTGGACCTTCTCTCAAACATGGAAGGGCAAGAGATCGAATCCGGGGATGCTGCGAAGACTCTATTGGACCAGGGATGGTATTCATAAAACAATGAGTATATTTTCAATGTAATATTAAGGCTACTATTATAAAAGTATCGTATATAGCGCGTTCTTTTAATTAACATATTGTTTCGGCTGTTAGATAATGTTTGATTAATTATTTTCGTATTTTTTCTTAGGAAATACGCTTGGACCTTCTCTCAAACATTGATGGGCAAGAGATCGAATCCGGGGATGCTGCGAAGACTCTATTGGACCAGGGATGGTATTCATAAAACAATGAGTATATTTTCAATGTAATAATAAGGCTACTATTATAAAAGAATTGTATATAGCGCGTTCTTTTTAATAACATATTGTTTCGGCTGTTAGATAATGTTTGATTAATTATTGTCTTATTTTTTCTTAGGAAATACGCTTGGACCTTCTCTCAAACATAGAAGGGCAAGAGATCGAATCCGGGGATGCTGCGATGACTCTATTGGACCAGGGATGGTATTCATAAAACAATGAGTATATTTTCAATGTAATATTAAGGCTTCTATTATAAAAGTATCGTATGTAGCGCGTTCTTTTAATTAACATATTGTTTCGGCTGTTAGATAATGTTTGATTAATTATTTTCTTATTTCTTCTTCAGAAATACGCTCGGACCTTCTCTCAAACATGGAAGGGCACGAGATCGAATCCGGGGATGCTGCGAAGACTCTATTGGACCAGGGATGGTATTTATAAAACAATGAGTATATCTTCAATGTAATATTAAGGCTACTATTATAAAAGTATTGTATATAGCGCGTTCTTTTAATTAACATATTGTTTCGCCTGTTAGATAATGTTTATTAATTATTTTCTTATTTTTTCTTAGGAAAGACGCTTGGACCTTCTCTCAAACATGGAAGGGCAAGAGATCGAATCCGGGGATGCTGCGAAGACTCTATTGGACAAGGGATGGTATTCATAAAACAATGAGTATATCTTCAATGTAATATTAAGGCTACTATTATAAAAGTATCGTATATAGCGCGTTCTTTTAATTAACATTTTGTTTCGGCTGTTAGATAATGTTTGATTAATTATTTTCTTATTTTTTCTTCAAAAATACGCTCGGACCTTCTCTCAAACATGGAAGGGCAAGAGATCGAATCCGGGGATGCTGCGAAGACTCTATTGGACCAGGGATGGTATTCATAAAACAATGAGTATATCTTCAATGTAATATTAAGGCTACTATTATAAAAGTATCGTATATAGCGTGTTATTTTAATTAACATATTGTTTCGGCTGTTAGATAATGTTTGAATAATTATTTTCTTATTTTTTCTTCAGAAATACGCTTGGACCTTCTCTCAAACATGGAAGGGCAAGAGATCAAATCCGGGGATGCTGCGAAGACTCTATTGGACCAGGTATGGTATTCATAAAACAATGAGTATATTTACAATGTAATATTAAGGCTACTATTATAAACGTATCGTATATAGCGAGTTCTTTTAATTAAATTATTGTTTCGGCTGTTAGATAATGTTTGATTAATTATTTTCATATTTTTTCTTCAGAAATACGCTTGGACTTCTCTCAAACATGGAAGGGCAAGAGATCGAATCCAGGGATGCTGCGAAGACTCTATTGGACCAGGGATGGTATTCATAAAACAATGAGTATATTTACAATTTAATATTAAGGCTACTATTATAAAAGTATCGTATATAGCGCGTTTTTTTAATTAACATATTGTTTCAGCTGTTAGATAATTTTTGAATAATTATTTTCTTATTTTTTCTTAGGAAATACGCTTGGACCTTCTCTCAAACATGGAAGGGCAAGAGATAATATCCGGGGATGCTGCGTAGACTCTATTGGACCAGGGATGGTATTCATAAAACAATGAGTATATTTACAATGTAATATTAAGGCTACTATTATAAAAGTATCGTATATAGCGCGTTCTTTTAATTAACATATTGTTTCAGCTGTTAGATAATGTTTGAATAATTATTTTCTTATTTTTTCTTAGGAAATACGCTTGGACCTTCTCTCAAACATGGAAGGGCAAGAGATAATATCCGGGGATGCTGCGCAGACTCTATTGGACCAGGGATGGTATTCATAAAACAATGAGTATATTTACAATGTAATATTAAGGCTACTATTATAAAAGTATCGTATATAGCGCGTTCTTTAAATTAACATATTGTTTCGGCTGATAGATAATGTTTGAATAATTATTTTCTTATTTTTTCTTAGGAAATACGCTTGGACGTTCTCTCAAACATGGAAGGGCAAGAGATCGAATCCGGGGATGCTGCGATGACTCTATTGGACCAGGGATGGTATTCATAAAACAATGAGTATATTTTTAATGTAATATTAAGGCTACTATTATAAAAGTATCGTATATAGCGCGTTCTTTTAATTAACATATTGTTTCGGCTGTTAGATAATGTTTGATTAATTATTTTCTTATTTTTTCTTCAGAAATACGCTCGGACCTTCTCTCAAACATGGAAGGGCAAGAGATCGAATCCGGGGATGCTGCGAAGACTCTATCGGACCAGGGATGGTATTCATAAAACAATGAGTATATTTTCAATGTAATATTAGGGCAACTATTATAAAAGTATCGTATATAGCGCGTTCTTTTAATTAACATATTGTTTCGGCTGTTAGATAATGTTTGAATAATTATTTTCTTATTTTTTCTTAGGAAATACGCTTGGACCTTCTCTCAAACATGGAAGGGCAAGAGATCGAATCCGGGGATACTGCGAAGACTCTATTGGACCAGGGATTGTATTCATAAAACAATGAGTATATTTACAATGTAATATTAAGGCTACTATTATAAAAGTATCGTATATAGCGCGTTCTTTTAATTAACATATTGTTTCGGCTGTTAGATAATGTTTGATTAATTATATTCTTATTTTTTTCTTAGAAAATACGCTTGGACCTTCTCTAAAACATTTAAGGGCAAGAGATAGAATCAGGGGATGCTACGAAGACTCTATTGGACCAGATATGGTATTCATAAAACAATGAGTATATTTTCAATGTAATATTAAGGCTACTATTATAAAAGTATTGTATATAGGGCGTTCTTTTAATTAACATATTGTTTTGGCTGTTAGATAATGTTTGATTAATTATTTTCTTATTTTTTCTTAGGAAATACGCTTGGACCCTCTATCAAACATGGAAGGGCAAGAGATCGAATCCGGGGATGCTGCGATGACTCTATTGGACCAGGGATGGTATTCATAAAACACTGAGTATATTTTTAATGTAATATTAAGGCTACTATTATAAAAGTATCGTATATAGCGCGTTCTTTTAATTAACATATTGTTTCGGCTGTTAGATAATGTTTGATTAATTATTTTCTTATTTTTTCTTCAGAAATACGCTCGGACCTTCTCTCAAACATGGAAGGGCAAGAGATCGAATCCGGGGATGCTGCGAAGACTCTATTGGACAAGGGATGGTATTCATAAAACAATGAGTATATTTTCAATGTAATATTAAGGCAACTATTATAAAAGTATCGTATATAGCGCGTTCTTTTAATAAACATATTGTTTCGGCTGTTAGATAATGTTTGAATAATTATTTTCTTATTTTTTCTTAGGAAATACGCATGGACCTTCTCTCAAATTTGGAAGGGCAAGAGATCGAACTCGGGGATGCTGTGAAGACTCTATTGGACCAGGGATTGTATTCATAAAACAATGAGTATATTTTTAACGTAATATTAAGGCTACTATTATAAAAGTATCGTATATAGCGCGTTCTTTTAATTAACATATTGTTTCGGCTGTTAGATAATGTTTGATTAATTATTTTCTTATTTTTTCTTAGAAAATACGCTTGGACCTTCTCTCAAACGTGGAAGGGCAAGAGATCGAATCAGGGATGCTGCGAAGACTCTATTGGACCAGGGATGGTATTCATAAAACAATGAGTATATTTTCATTGTAATATTATGGCTACTATTATAAAAGTATCGTATATAGCGCGTTCTTTTAATTAACATATTGTTTCGGCTGTTAGATAATGTTTGATTAATTATTTTCTTATTTTTTCTTCAGAAATACGCTTGGACCTTCTCTCAAAAATGGAAGGGCAAGAGATCGAATCCGGGGATGCTGCGAAGATTCTATTGGACCAGGGATGGTATTCATAAAACAATGAGTATATTTTCAATGCAATATTAAGGCTACTATTATAAAAGTATCGTATATAGTGCGTTCTTTTAATTAACATATTGTTTCGGCTGTTAGATAATGTTTGATTAATTATTTTCTTATTTTTTCTTCAGAAATACGTTTGGACCTTCTCTCAAACATGGAAGGGCAAGAGATCGAATCCGGGGATGCTGCGAAGACTCTATTGGACCAGGGATTGTATTCATAAAACAATGAGTATATTTTCAATGTAATATTAAGGCTACTATTATAAAAGTATCGTATATAGCGCGTTCTTTTAATTAACATATTGTTTCGGCTGTTAGATAATGTTTGATTAATTATTTTCGTATTTTTTCTTAGGAAATTCGCTTGGACCTTCTCTCAAACATTGAAGGGCAAGAGATCGAATCCGTGGATGCTGCGAAGACTCTATTGGACCAGGGATGGTATTCATAAAACAATGAGTATATTTTCAATGTAATAATAAGGCTACTATTATAAAAGTATCGTATATAGCGCGTTCTTTTAATTAACATATTGTTTCGGCTGTTAGATAATGCTTATTAATTATTTTCTTATTTTTTCTTAGGAAATACGCTTGGACCATCTCTCAAACATGGAAGGGCAAGAGATCGAATCCGGGGATGCTGCGAAGACTCTATTGGACCAGGGATGGTATTCATAAAACAATGAGTATATCTTCAATGTAATATTAAGGCTACTATTATAAAAGTATCGTATATAGCGCGTTATTTTAATTAACATATTGTTTCGGCTGTTAGATAATGTTTGAATAATTATTTTCTTATTTTTTCTTCAGAAATACGCTTGGACCTTCTCTCAAACATGGAAGGGCAAGATATCAAATCCGGGGATGCTGCGAAGACTCTATTGGACCAGGTATGGTATTCATAAAACAATGAGTATATTTACAATGTAATATTAAGGCTACTATTATAAACGTATCGTATATAGCGAGTTCTTTTAATTAAATTATTGTTTCGGCTGTTAGATAATGTTTGATTTATTATTTTCATATTTTTTCTTCAGAAATACGCTTGGACTTCTCTCAAACATGGAAGGGCAAGAGATCGAATCCGGGGATGCTGCGAAGACTCTATTGGACCAGGGATGGTATTCATAAAACAATGAGTATATTTACAATGTAATATTAAGGCTACTATTATAAAAGTATCGTATATAGCGCGTTTTTTTAAATAACATAATGTTTCAGCTGTTAGATAATGTTTGAATAATTATTTTCTTATTTTTTCTTAGGAAATACGCTTGGACCTTTTCTCAAACATGGAAGGGCAAGAGATAATATCCGGGGATGCTGCGTAGACTCTATTGGACCAGGGATGGTATTCATAAAACAATGAGTATATTTACAATGTAATATTAAGGCTACTATTATAAAAGTATCGTATATAGCGCGTTCTTTTAATTAACATATTTTTTCAGCTGTTAGATAATGTTTGAATAATTATTTTCTTATTTTTTCTTAGGAAATACGCTTGGACCTTCTCTCAAACATGGAAGGGCAAGAGATAATATACGGGGATTCTGCAAAGACTCTATTGGACCAGATATGGTATTCATAAAACAATGAGTATATTTTCAATGTAATATTAAGGCTACTATTATAAAAGTATTGTATATAGGGCGTTCTTTTAATTAACCTATTGTTTTGGCTGTTAGATAATGTTTGATTAATTATTTTCTTATTTTTTCTTAGGAAATACGCTTGGGCCCTCTATCAAACATGGAAGGGCAAGAGATCGAATCCGGGGATGCTGCGATGACTCTATTGGACCAGGGATGGTATTCATAAAACAATGAGTATATTTTTAATGTAATATTAAGGCTACTATTATAAAAGTATCGTATATAGCGCGTTCTTTTAATTAACATATTGTTTCGGCTGTTAGATAATGTTATAATAATTATTTTCTTATTTTTTCTTAGGAAATACGCTTGGACCTTCTCTCAAACATGGAAGGGCAAGAGATCGAATCCGGGGATGCTGCGAAGACTCTATTGGACCAGGGATGGTATTCATAAAACAATGAGTATATTTTCAATGTAATATTAAGGCAACTATTATAAAAGTATCGTATATAGCGCGTTCTTTTAATTAACATATTGTTTCGGCTGTTAGATAATGTTTGAATAATTATTTTCTTATTTTTTCTTAGGAAATACGCTTGGACCTTCTCTCAAACATGGAAGGGCAAGAGATCGAATCCGGGGATGCTGCGAAGACTCTATTGGACCACGGATTGTATTCATAAAACAATGAGTATATTTTTAACGTAATATTAAGGCTACTATTATAAAAGTATCGTATATAGCGCGTTCTTTTAATTAACATATTGTTTCGGCTGTTAGATAATGTTTGATTAATTATTTTCATATTTTTTCTTAGAAAATACGCTTGGACCTTCTCTCAAACATGGAAGGGCAAGAGATCGAATCAGGGATGCTGCGAAGACTCTATTGGACCAGGGATGGTATTCATAAAACAATGAGTATATTTTCATTGTAATATTAAGGCTATTATTATAAAAGTATCGTATATAGCGCGTTCTTTTAATTAACATATTGTTTCGGCTGTTAGATAATGTTTGATTAATTATTTTCTTATTTTTTCTTCAGAAATACGCTTGGACCTTCTCTCAAACATGGAAGGGCAAGAGATAATATCCGGGGATGCTGCGAAGACTCTATTGGACCAGGGATGGTATTCATAAATCAATGAGTATATTTACAATGTAATGTTAAGGCTACTATTATAAAAGTATCGTATATAGCGCGTTCTTTTAATTAACATATTGTTTCGGCTGTTAGATAATGTTTGATTAATTATTTTCTTATTTTTTCTTCAGAAATACGTTTGGACCTTCTCTCAAACATGGAAGGGCAAGAGATCGAATCCGGGGATGCTGCGAAGACTCTATTGGACCAGGGATTGTATTCATAAAACAATGAGTATATTTTCAATGTAATATTAAGGCTACTATTATAAAAGTATCGTATATAGCGCGTTCTTTTAATTAACATATTGTTTCGGCTGTTAGATAATGTTTGATTAATTATTTTCGTATTTTTTCTTAGGAAATACGCTTGGACCTTCTCTCAAACATTGATGGGCAAGAGATCGAATCCGGGGATGCTGCGAAGACTCTATTGGACCAGGGATGGTATTCATAAAACAATGAGTATATTTTCAATGTAATAATAAGGCTACTATTATAAAAGAATTGTATATAGCGCGTTCTTTTTAATAACATATTGTTTCGGCTGTTAGATAATGTTTGATTAATTATTGTCTTATTTTTTCTTAGGAAATACGCTTGGACCTTCTCTCAAACATAGAAGGGCAAGAGATCGAATCCGGGGATGCTGCGATGACTCTATTGGACCAGGGATGGTATTCATAAAACAATGAGTATATTTTCAATGTAATATTAAGGCTTCTATTATAAAAGTATCGTATGTAGCGCGTTCTTTTAATTAACATATTGTTTCGGCTGTTAGATAATGTTTGATTAATTATTTTCTTATTTCTTCTTCAGAAATACGCTCGGACCTTCTCTCAAACATGGAAGGGCACGAGATCGAATCCGGGGATGCTGCGAAGACTCTATTGGACCAGGGATGGTATTTATAAAACAATGAGTATATCTTCAATGTAATATTAAGGCTACTATTATAAAAGTATTGTATATAGCGCGTTCTTTTAATTAACATATTGTTTCGCCTGTTAGATAATGTTTATTAATTATTTTCTTATTTTTTCTTAGGAAAGACGCTTGGACCTTCTCTCAAACATGGAAGGGCAAGAGATCGAATCCGGGGATGCTGCGAAGACTCTATTGGACAAGGGATGGTATTCATAAAACAATGAGTATATCTTCAATGTAATATTAAGGCTACTATTATAAAAGTATCGTATATAGCGCGTTCTTTTAATTAACATTTTGTTTCGGCTGTTAGATAATGTTTGATTAATTATTTTCTTATTTTTTCTTCAAAAATACGCTCGGACCTTCTCTCAAACATGGAAGGGCAAGAGATCGAATCCGGGGATGCTGCGAAGACTCTATTGGACCAGGGATGGTATTCATAAAACAATGAGTATATCTTCAATGTAATATTAAGGCTACTATTATAAAAGTATCGTATATAGCGTGTTATTTTAATTAACATATTGTTTCGGCTGTTAGATAATGTTTGAATAATTATTTTCTTATTTTTTCTTCAGAAATACGCTTGGACCTTCTCTCAAACATGGAAGGGCAAGAGATCAAACCCGGGGATGCTGCGAAGACTCTATTGGACCAGGTATGGTATTCATAAAACAATGAGTATATTTACAATGTAATATTAAGGCTACTATTATAAACGTATCGTATATAGCGAGTTCTTTTAATTAAATTATTGTTTCGGCTGTTAGATAATGTTTGATTAATTATTTTCATATTTTTTCTTCAGAAATACGCTTGGACTTCTCTCAAACATGGAAGGGCAAGAGATCGAATCCGGGGATGCTGCGAAGACTCTATTGGACCAGGGATGGTATTCATAAAACAATGAGTATATTTACAATTTAATATTAAGGCTACTATTATAAAAGTATCGTATATAGCGCGTTTTTTTAATTAACATATTGTTTCAGCTGTTAGATAATTTTTGAATAATTATTTTCTTATTTTTTCTTAGGAAATACGCTTGGACCTTCTCTCAAACATGGAAGGGCAAGAGATAATATCCGGGGAAGCTGCGTAGACTCTATTGGACCAGGGATGGTATTCATAAAACAATGAGTATATTTACAATGTAATATTAAGGCTACTATTATAAAAGTATCGTATATAGCGCGTTCTTTTAATTAACATATTGTTTCAGCTGTTAGATAATGTTTGAATAATTATTTTCTTATTTTTTCTTAGGAAATACGCTTGGACCTTCTCTCAAACATGGAAGGGCAAGAGATAATATCCGGGGATGCTGCGCAGACTGTATTGGACCAGGGATGGTATTCATAAAACAATGAGTATATTTACAATGTAATATTAAGGCTACTATTATAAAAGTATCGTATATAGCGCGTTCTTTAAATTAACATATTGTTTCGGCTGATAGATAATGTTTGAATAATTATTTTCTTATTTTTTCTTAGGAAATACGCTTGGACGTTCTCTCAAACATGGAAGGGCAAGAGATCGAATCCGGGGATGCTGCGATGACTCTATTGGACCAGGGATGGTATTCATAAAACAATGAGTATATTTTTAATGTAATATTAAGGCTACTATTATAAAAGTATCGTATATAGCGCGTTCTTTTAATTAACATATTGTTTCGGCTGTTAGATAATGTTTGATTAATTATTTTCTTATTTTTTCTTCAGAAATACGCTCAGACCTTCTCTCAAACATGGAAGGGCAAGAGATCGAATCCGGGGATGCTGCGAAGACTCTATCGGACCAGGGATGGTATTCATAAAACAATGAGTATATTTTCAATGTAATATTAGGGCAACTATTATAAAAGTATCGTATATAGCGCGTTCTTTTAATTAACATATTGTTTCGGCTGTTAGATAATGTTTGAATAATTATTTTCTTATTTTTTCTTAGGAAATACGCTTGGACCTTCTCTCAAACATGGAAGGGCAAGAGATCGAATCCGGGGATACTGCGAAGACTCTATTGGACCAGGGATTGTATTCATAAAACAATGAGTATATTTACAATGTAATATTAAGGCTACTATTATAAAAGTATCGTATATAGCGCGTTCTTTTAATTAACATATTGTTTCGGCTGTTAGATAATGTTTGATTAATTATATTCTTATTTTTTTCTTAGAAAATACGCTTGGACCTTCTCTAAAACATTTAAGGGCAAGAGATAGAATCAGGGGATGCTACGAAGACTCTATTGGACCAGATATGGTATTCATAAAACAATGAGTATATTTTCAATGTAATATTAAGGCTACTATTATAAAAGTATTGTATATAGGGCGTTCTTTTAATTAACATATTGTTTTGGCTGTTAGATAATGTTTGATTAATTATTTTCTTATTTTTTCTTAGGAAATACGCTTGGACCCTCTATCAAACATGGAAGGGCAAGAGATCGAATCCGGGGATGCTGCGATGACTCTATTGGACCAGGGATGGTATTCATAAAACACTGAGTATATTTTTAATGTAATATTAAGGCTACTATTATAAAAGTATCGTATATAGCGCGTTCTTTTAATTAACATATTGTTTCGGCTGTTAGATAATGTTTGATTAATTATTTTCTTATTTTTTCTTCAGAAATACGCTCGGACCTTCTCTCAAACATGGAAGGGCAAGAGATCGAATCCGGGGATGCTGCGAAGACTCTATTGGACCAGGGATGGTATTCATAAAACAATGAGTATATTTTCAATGTAATATTAAGGCAACTATTATAAAAGTATCGTATATAGCGCGTTCTTTTAATTAACATATTGTTTCGGCTGTTAGATAATGTTTGAATAATTATTTTCTTATTTTTTCTTAGGAAATACGCATGGACCTTCTCTCAAATTTGGAAGGGCAAGAGATCGAACTCGGGGATGCTGTGAAGACTCTATTGGACCAGGGATTGTATTCATAAAACAATGAGTATATTTTTAACGTAATATTAAGGCTACTATTATAAAAGTATCGTATATAGCGCGTTCTTTTAATTAACATATTGTTTCGGCTGTTAGATAATGTTTGATTAATTATTTTCTTATTTTTTCTTAGAAAATACGCTTGGACCTTCTCTCAAACGTGGAAGGGCAAGAGATCGAATCAGGGATGCTGCGAAGACTCTATTGGACCAGGGATGGTATTCATAAAACAATGAGTATATTTTCATTGTAATATTATGGCTACTATTATAAAAGTATCGTATATAGCGCGTTCTTTTAATTAACATATTGTTTCGGCTGTTAGATAATGTTTGATTAATTATTTTCTTATTTTTTCTTCAGAAATACGCTTGGACCTTCTCTCAAAAATGGAAGGGCAAGAGATCGAATCCGGGGATGCTGCGAAGATTCTATTGGACCAGGGATGGTATTCATAAAACAATGAGTATATTTTCAATGCAATATTAAGGCTACTATTATAAAAGTATCGTATATAGTGCGTTCTTTTAATTAACATATTGTTTCGGCTGTTAGATAATGTTTGATTAATTATTTTCTTATTTTTTCTTCAGAAATACGTTTGGACCTTCTCTCAAACATGGAAGGGCAAGAGATCGAATCCGGGGATGCTGCGAAGACTCTATTGGACCAGGGATTGTATTCATAAAACAATGAGTATATTTTCAATGTAATATTAAGGCTACTATTATAAAAGTATCGTATATAGCGCGTTCTTTTAATTAACATATTGTTTCGGCTGTTAGATAATGTTTGATTAATTATTTTCGTATTTTTTCTTAGGAAATTCGCTTGGACCTTCTCTCAAACATTGAAGGGCAAGAGATCGAATCCGTGGATGCTGCGAAGACTCTATTGGACCAGGGATGGTATTCATAAAACAATGAGTATATTTTCAATGTAATAATAAGGCTACTATTATAAAAGTATCGTATATAGCGCGTTCTTTTAATTAACATATTGTTTCGGCTGTTAGATAATGCTTATTAATTATTTTCTTATTTTTTCTTAGGAAATACGCTTGGACCATCTCTCAAACATGGAAGGGCAAGAGATCGAATCCGGGGATGCTGCGAAGACTCTATTGGACCAGGGATGGTATTCATAAAACAATGAGTATATCTTCAATGTAATATTAAGGCTACTATTATAAAAGTATCGTATATAGCGCGTTATTTTAATTAACATATTGTTTCGGCTGTTAGATAATGTTTGAATAATTATTTTCTTATTTTTTCTTCAGAAATACGCTTGGACCTTCTCTCAAACATGGAAGGGCAAGAGATCAAATCCGGGGATGCTGCGAAGACTCTATTGGACCAGGTATGGTATTCATAAAACAATGAGTATATTTACAATGTAATATTAAGGCTACTATTATAAACGTATCGTATATAGCGAGTTCTTTTAATTAAATTATTGTTTCGGCTGTTAGATAATGTTTGATTTATTATTTTCATATTTTTTCTTCAGAAATACGCTTGGACTTCTCTCAAACATGGAAGGGCAAGAGATCGAATCCGGGGATGCTGCGAAGACTCTATTGGACCAGGGATGGTATTCGTAAAACAATGAGTATATTTACAATGTAATATTAAGGCTACTATTATAAAAGTATCGTATATAGCGCGTTTTTTTAAATAACATAATGTTTCAGCTGTTAGATAATGTTTGAATAATTATTTTCTTATTTTTTCTTAGGAAATACGCTTGGACCTTTTCTCAAACATGGAAGGGCAAGAGATAATATCCGGGGATGCTGCGTAGACTCTATTGGACCAGGGATGGTATTCATAAAACAATGAGTATATTTACAATGTAATATTAAGGCTACTATTATAAAAGTATCGTATATAGCGCGTTCTTTTAATTAACATATTTTTTCAGCTGTTAGATAATGTTTGAATAATTATTTTCTTATTTTTTCTTAGGAAATACGCTTGGACCTTCTCTCAAACATGGAAGGGCAAGAGATAATATACGGGGATTCTGCAAAGACTCTATTGGACCAGATATGGTATTCATAAAACAATGAGTATATTTTCAATGTAATATTAAGGCTACTATTATAAAAGTATTGTATATAGGGCGTTCTTTTAATTAACCTATTGTTTTGGCTGTTAGATAATGTTTGATTAATTATTTTCTTATTTTTTCTTAGGAAATACGCTTGGGCCCTCTATCAAACATGGAAGGGCAAGAGATCGAATCCGGGGATGCTGCGATGACTCTATTGGACCAGGGATGGTATTCATAAAACAATGAGTATATTTTTAATGTAATATTAAGGCTACTATTATAAAAGTATCGTATATAGCGCGTTCTTTTAATTAACATATTGTTTCGGCTGTTAGATAATGTTATAATAATTATTTTCTTATTTTTTCTTAGGAAATACGCTTGGACCTTCTCTCAAACATGGAAGGGCAAGAGATCGAATCCGGGGATGCTGCGAAGACTCTATTGGACCAGGGATGGTATTCATAAAACAATGAGTATATTTTCAATGTAATATTAAGGCAACTATTATAAAAGTATCGTATATAGCGCGTTCTTTTAATTAACATATTGTTTCGGCTGTTAGATAATGTTTGAATAATTATTTTCTTATTTTTTCTTAGGAAATACGCTTGGACCTTCTCTCAAACATGGAAGGGCAAGAGATCGAATCCGGGGATGCTGCGAAGACTCTATTGGACCACGGATTGTATTCATAAAACAATGAGTATATTTTTAACGTAATATTAAGGCTACTATTATAAAAGTATCGTATATAGCGCGTTCTTTTAATTAACATATTGTTTCGGCTGTTAGATAATGTTTGATTAATTATTTTCATATTTTTTCTTAGAAAATACGCTTGGACCTTCTCTCAAACATGGAAGGGCAAGAGATCGAATCAGGGATGCTGCGAAGACTCTATTGGACCAGGGATGGTATTCATAAAACAATGAGTATATTTTCATTGTAATATTAAGGCTATTATTATAAAAGTATCGTATATAGCGCGTTCTTTTAATTAACATATTGTTTCGGCTGTTAGATAATGTTTGATTAATTATTTTCTTATTTTTTCTTCAGAAATACGCTTGGACCTTCTCTCAAACATGGAAGGGCAAGAGATAATATCCGGGGATGCTGCGAAGACTCTATTGGACCAGGGATGGTATTCATAAATCAATGAGTATATTTACAATGTAATGTTAAGGCTACTATTATAAAAGTATCGTATATAGCGCGTTCTTTTAATTAACATATTGTTTCGGCTGTTAGATAATGTTTGATTAATTATTTTCTTATTTTTTCTTCAGAAATACGTTTGGACCTTCTCTCAAACATGGAAGGGCAAGAGATCGAATCCGGGGATGCTGCGAAGACTCTATTGGACCAGGGATTGTATTCATAAAACAATGAGTATATTTTCAATGTAATATTAAGGCTACTATTATAAAAGTATCGTATATAGCGCGTTCTTTTAATTAACATATTGTTTCGGCTGTTAGATAATGTTTGATTAATTATTTTCGTATTTTTTCTTAGGAAATACGCTTGGACCTTCTCTCAAACATTGATGGGCAAGAGATCGAATCCGGGGATGCTGCGAAGACTCTATTGGACCAGGGATGGTATTCATAAAACAATGAGTATATTTTCAATGTAATAATAAGGCTACTATTATAAAAGAATTGTATATAGCGCGTTCTTTTTAATAACATATTGTTTCGGCTGTTAGATAATGTTTGATTAATTATTGTCTTATTTTTTCTTAGGAAATACGCTTGGACCTTCTCTCAAACATAGAAGGGCAAGAGATCGAATCCGGGGATGCTGCGATGACTCTATTGGACCAGGGATGGTATTCATAAAACAATGAGTATATTTTCAATGTAATATTAAGGCTTCTATTATAAAAGTATCGTATGTAGCGCGTTCTTTTAATTAACATATTGTTTCGGCTGTTAGATAATGTTTGATTAATTATTTTCTTATTTCTTCTTCAGAAATACGCTCGGACCTTCTCTCAAACATGGAAGGGCACGAGATCGAATCCGGGGATGCTGCGAAGACTCTATTGGACCAGGGATGGTATTTATAAAACAATGAGTATATCTTCAATGTAATATTAAGGCTACTATTATAAAAGTATTGTATATAGCGCGTTCTTTTAATTAACATATTGTTTCGCCTGTTAGATAATGTTTATTAATTATTTTCTTATTTTTTCTTAGGAAAGACGCTTGGACCTTCTCTCAAACATGGAAGGGCAAGAGATCGAATCCGGGGATGCTGCGAAGACTCTATTGGACAAGGGATGGTATTCATAAAACAATGAGTATATCTTCAATGTAATATTAAGGCTACTATTATAAAAGTATCGTATATAGCGCGTTCTTTTAATTAACATTTTGTTTCGGCTGTTAGATAATGTTTGATTAATTATTTTCTTATTTTTTCTTCAAAAATACGCTCGGACCTTCTCTCAAACATGGAAGGGCAAGAGATCGAATCCGGGGATGCTGCGAAGACTCTATTGGACCAGGGATGGTATTCATAAAACAATGAGTATATCTTCAATGTAATATTAAGGCTACTATTATAAAAGTATCGTATATAGCGTGTTATTTTAATTAACATATTGTTTCGGCTGTTAGATAATGTTTGAATAATTATTTTCTTATTTTTTCTTCAGAAATACGCTTGGACCTTCTCTCAAACATGGAAGGGCAAGAGATCAAACCCGGGGATGCTGCGAAGACTCTATTGGACCAGGTATGGTATTCATAAAACAATGAGTATATTTACAATGTAATATTAAGGCTACTATTATAAACGTATCGTATATAGCGAGTTCTTTTAATTAAATTATTGTTTCGGCTGTTAGATAATGTTTGATTAATTATTTTCATATTTTTTCTTCAGAAATACGCTTGGACTTCTCTCAAACATGGAAGGGCAAGAGATCGAATCCGGGGATGCTGCGAAGACTCTATTGGACCAGGGATGGTATTCATAAAACAATGAGTATATTTACAATTTAATATTAAGGCTACTATTATAAAAGTATCGTATATAGCGCGTTTTTTTAATTAACATATTGTTTCAGCTGTTAGATAATTTTTGAATAATTATTTTCTTATTTTTTCTTAGGAAATACGCTTGGACCTTCTCTCAAACATGGAAGGGCAAGAGATAATATCCGGGGAAGCTGCGTAGACTCTATTGGACCAGGGATGGTATTCATAAAACAATGAGTATATTTACAATGTAATATTAAGGCTACTATTATAAAAGTATCGTATATAGCGCGTTCTTTTAATTAACATATTGTTTCAGCTGTTAGATAATGTTTGAATAATTATTTTCTTATTTTTTCTTAGGAAATACGCTTGGACCTTCTCTCAAACATGGAAGGGCAAGAGATAATATCCGGGGATGCTGCGCAGACTCTATTGGACCAGGGATGGTATTCATAAAACAATGAGTATATTTACAATGTAATATTAAGGCTACTATTATAAAAGTATCGTATATAGCGCGTTCTTTAAATTAACATATTGTTTCGGCTGATAGATAATGTTTGAATAATTATTTTCTTATTTTTTCTTAGGAAATACGCTTGGACGTTCTCTCAAACATGGAAGGGCAAGAGATCGAATCCGGGGATGCTGCGATGACTCTATTGGACCAGGGATGGTATTCATAAAACAATGAGTAAATTTTTAATGTAATATTAAGGCTACTATTATAAAAGTATCGTATATAGCGCGTTCTTTTAATTAACATATTGTTTCGGCTGTTAGATAATGTTTGATTAATTATTTTCTTATTTTTTCTTCAGAAATACGCTCAGACCTTCTCTCAAACATGGAAGGGCAAGAGATCGAATCCGGGGATGCTGCGAAGACTCTATCGGACCAGGGATGGTATTCATAAAACAATGAGTATATTTTCAATGTAATATTAGGGCAACTATTATAAAAGTATCGTATATAGCGCGTTCTTTTAATTAACATATTGTTTCGGCTGTTAGATAATGTTTGAATAATTATTTTCTTATTTTTTCTTAGGAAATACGCTTGGACCTTCTCTCAAACATGGAAGGGCAAGAGATCGAATCCGGGGATACTGCGAAGACTCTATTGGACCAGGGATTGTATTCATAAAACAATGAGTATATTTACAATGTAATATTAAGGCTACTATTATAAAAGTATCGTATATAGCGCGTTCTTTTAATTAACATATTGTTTCGGCTGTTAGATAATGTTTGATTAATTATATTCTTATTTTTTTCTTAGAAAATACGCTTGGACCTTCTCTAAAACATTTAAGGGCAAGAGATAGAATCAGGGGATGCTACGAAGACTCTATTGGACCAGATATGGTATTCATAAAACAATGAGTATATTTTCAATGTAATATTAAGGCTACTATTATAAAAGTATTGTATATAGGGCGTTCTTTTAATTAACATATTGTTTTGGCTGTTAGATAATGTTTGATTAATTATTTTCTTATTTTTTCTTAGGAAATACGCTTGGACCCTCTATCAAACATGGAAGGGCAAGAGATCGAATCCGGGGATGCTGCGATGACTCTATTGGACCAGGGATGGTATTCATAAAACACTGAGTATATTTTTAATGTAATATTAAGGCTACTATTATAAAAGTATCGTATATAGCGCGTTCTTTTAATTAACATATTGTTTCGGCTGTTAGATAATGTTTGATTAATTATTTTCTTATTTTTTCTTCAGAAATACGCTCGGACCTTCTCTCAAACATGGAAGGGCAAGAGATCGAATCCGGGGATGCTGCGAAGACTCTATTGGACCAGGGATGGTATTCATAAAACAATGAGTATATTTTCAATGTAATATTAAGGCAACTATTATAAAAGTATCGTATATAGCGCGTTCTTTTAATTAACATATTGTTTCGGCTGTTAGATAATGTTTGAATAATTATTTTCTTATTTTTTCTTAGGAAATACGCATGGACCTTCTCTCAAATTTGGAAGGGCAAGAGATCGAACTCGGGGATGCTGTGAAGACTCTATTGGACCAGGGATTGTATTCATAAAACAATGAGTATATTTTTAACGTAATATTAAGGCTACTATTATAAAAGTATCGTATATAGCGCGTTCTTTTAATTAACATATTGTTTCGGCTGTTAGATAATGTTTGATTAATTATTTTCTTATTTTTTCTTAGAAAATACGCTTGGACCTTCTCTCAAACGTGGAAGGGCAAGAGATCGAATCAGGGATGCTGCGAAGACTCTATTGGACCAGGGATGGTATTCATAAAACAATGAGTATATTTTCATTGTAATATTATGGCTACTATTATAAAAGTATCGTATATAGCGCGTTCTTTTAATTAACATATTGTTTCGGCTGTTAGATAATGTTTGATTAATTATTTTCTTATTTTTTCTTCAGAAATACGCTTGGACCTTCTCTCAAAAATGGAAGGGCAAGAGATCGAATCCGGGGATGCTGCGAAGATTCTATTGGACCAGGGATGGTATTCATAAAACAATGAGTATATTTTCAATGCAATATTAAGGCTACTATTATAAAAGTATCGTATATAGTGCGTTCTTTTAATTAACATATTGTTTCGGCTGTTAGATAATGTTTGATTAATTATTTTCTTATTTTTTCTTCAGCAATACGTTTGGACCTTCTCTCAAACATGGAAGGGCAAGAGATCGAATCCGGGGATGCTGCGAAGACTCTATTGGACCAGGGATTGTATTCATAAAACAATGAGTATATTTTCAATGTAATATTAAGGCTACTATTATAAAAGTATCGTATATAGCGCGTTCTTTTAATTAACATATTGTTTCGGCTGTTAGATAATGTTTGATTAATTATTTTCGTATTTTTTCTTAGGAAATTCGCTTGGACCTTCTCTCAAACATTGAAGGGCAAGAGATCGAATCCGTGGATGCTGCGAAGACTCTATTGGACCAGGGATGGTATTCATAAAACAATGAGTATATTTTCAATGTAATAATAAGGCTACTATTATAAAAGTATCGTATATAGCGCGTTCTTTTAATTAACATATTGTTTCGGCTGTTAGATAATGCTTATTAATTATTTTCTTATTTTTTCTTAGGAAATACGCTTGGACCATCTCTCAAACATGGAAGGGCAAGAGATCGAATCCGGGGATGCTGCGAAGACTCTATTGGACCAGGGATGGTATTCATAAAACAATGAGTATATCTTCAATGTAATATTAAGGCTACTATTATAAAAGTATCGTATATAGCGCGTTCTTTTAATTAACATTTTGTTTCGGCTGTTAGATAATGTTTGATTAATTATTTTCTTATTTTTTCTTCAAAAATACGCTCGGACCTTCTCTCAAACATGGAAGGGCAAGAGATCGAATCCGGGGATGCTGCGAAGACTCTATTGGACCAGGGATGGTATTCATACAACAATGAGTATATCTTCAATGTAATATTAAGGCTACTATTATAAAAGTATCGTATATAGCGCGTTATTTTAATTAACATATTGTTTCGGCTGTTAGATAATGTTTGAATAATTATTTTCTTATTTTTTCTTCAGAAATACGCTTGGACCTTCTCTCAAACATGGAAGGGCAAGAGATAATATCCGGGGATGCTGCAAAGACTCTATTGGACCAGATATGGTATTCATAAAACAATGAGTATATTTTCAATGTAATATTAAGGCTACTATTATAAAAGTATTGTATATAGGGCGTTCTTTTAATTAACCTATTGTTTTGGCTGTTAGATAATGTTTGATTAATTATTTTCTTATTTTTTCTTAGGAAATACGCTTGGGCCCTCTATCAAACATGGAAGGGCAAGAGATCGAATCCGGGGATGCTGCGATGACTCTATTGGACCAGGGATGGTATTCATAAAACAATGAGTATATTTTTAATGTAATATTAAGGCTACTATTATAAAAGTATCGTATATAGCGCGTTCTTTTAATTAACATATTGTTTCGGCTGTTAGATAATGTTTGAATAATTATTTTCTTATTTTTTCTTAGGAAATACGCTTGGACCTTCTCTCAAACATGGAAGGGCAAGAGATCGAATCCGGGGATGCTGCGAAGACTCTATTGGACCAGGGATGGTATTCATAAAACAATGAGTATATTTTCAATGTAATATTAAGGCAACTATTATAAAAGTATCGTATATAGCGCGTTCTTTTAATTAACATATTGTTTCGGCTGTTAGATAATGTTTGAATAATTATTTTCTTATTTTTTCTTAGGAAATACGCTTGGACCTTCTCTCAAACATGGAAGGGCAAGAGATCGAATCCGGGGATGCTGCGAAGACTCTATTGGACCACGGATTGTATTCATAAAACAATGAGTATATTTTTAACGTAATATTAAGGCTACTATTATAAAAGTATCGTATATAGCGCGTTCTTTTAATTAACATATTGTTTCGGCTGTTAGATAATGTTTGATTAATTATTTTCTTATTTTTTCTTAGAAAATACGCTTGGACCTTCTCTCAAACATGGAAGGGCAAGAGATCGAATCAGGGATGCTGCGAAGACTCTATTGGACCAGGGATGGTATTCATAAAACAATGAGTATATTTTCATTGTAATATTAAGGCTATTATTATAAAAGTATCGTATATAGCGCGTTCTTTTAATTAACATATTGTTTCGGCTGTTAGATAATGTTTGATTAATTATTTTCTTATTTTTTCTTCAGAAATACGCTTGGACCTTCTCTCAAACATGGAAGGGCAAGAGATAATATCCGGGGATGCTGCGAAGACTCTATTGGACCAGGGATGGTATTCATAAATCAATGAGTATATTTACAATGTAATGTTAAGGCTACTATTATAAAAGTATCGTATATAGCGCGTTCTTTTAATTAACATATTGTTTCGGCTGTTAGATAATGTTTGATTAATTATTTTCTTATTTTTTCTTCAGAAATACGTTTGGACCTTCTCTCAAACATGGAAGGGCAAGAGATCGAATCCGGGGATGCTGCGAAGACTCTATTGGACCACGGATTGTATTCATAAAACAATGAGTATATTTTTAACGTAATATTAAGGCTACTATTATAAAAGTATCGTATATAGCGCGTTCTTTTAATTAACATATTGTTTCGGCTGTTAGATAATGTTTGATTAATTATTTTCTTATTTTTTCTTAGAAAATACGCTTGGACCTTCTCTCAAACATGGAAGGGCAAGAGATCGAATCAGGGATGCTGCGAAGACTCTATTGGACCAGGGATGGTATTCATAAAACAATGAGTATATTTTCATTGTAATATTAAGGCTATTATTATAAAAGTATCGTATATAGCGCGTTCTTTTAATTAACATATTGTTTCGGCTGTTAGATAATGTTTGATTAATTATTTTCTTATTTTTTCTTCAGAAATACGCTTGGACCTTCTCTCAAACATGGAAGGGCAAGAGATAATATCCGGGGATGCTGCGAAGACTCTATTGGACCAGGGATGGTATTCATAAATCAATGAGTATATTTACAATGTAATGTTAAGGCTACTATTATAAAATTATCGTATATAGCGCGTTCTTTTAATTAACATATTGTTTCGGCTGTTAGATAATGTTTGATTAATTATTTTCTTATTTTTTCTTCAGAAATACGTTTGGACCTTCTCTCAAACATGGAAGGGCAAGAGATCGAATCCGGGGATGCTGCGAAGACTCTATTGGACCAGGGATTGTATTCATAAAACAATGAGTATATTTTCAATGTAATATTAAGGCTACTATTATAAAAGTATCGTATATAGCGCGTTCTTTTAATTAACATATTGTTTCGGCTGTTAGATAATGTTTGATTAATTATTTTCGTATTTTTTCTTAGGAAATACGCTTGGACCTTCTCTCAAACATTGATGGGCAAGAGATCGAATCCGGGGATGCTGCGAAGACTCTATTGGACCAGGGATGGTATTCATAAAACAATGAGTATATTTTCAATGTAATAATAAGGCTACTATTATAAAAGAATTGTATATAGCGCGTTCTTTTTAATAACATATTGTTTCGGCTGTTAGATAATGTTTGATTAATTATTGTCTTATTTTTTCTTAGGAAATACGCTTGGACCTTCTCTCAAACATAGAAGGGCAAGAGATCGAATCCGGGGATGCTGCGATGACTCTATTGGACCAGGGATGGTATTCATAAAACAATGAGTATATTTTCAATGTAATATTAAGGCTACTATTATAAAAGTATCGTATATAGCGCGTTCTTTTAATTAACATATTGTTTCGGCTGTTAGATAATGTTTGATTAATTATTTTCTTATTTTTTCTTAGGAAATACGCTTGGACCTTCTCTCAAACATGGAAGGGCAAGAGATGGAATCCGGGGATGCTGCGAAGACTCTATTGCACCTGGGATGGTATTCATAAAACAATGAGTATATTTACAATGTAATATTAAGGCTACTATTATAAAAGTATCGTATATAGCGCGTTCTTTTAATTAACATATTGTTTCGGCTGTTAGATAATGTTTGATTAATTATTTTCGTATTTTTTCTTAGGAAATACGCTTGGACCTTCTCTCAAACATTGAAGGGCAAGAGATCGAATCCGAGGATGCTGCGAAGACTCTATTGGACCAGGGATGGTATTCATAAAACAATGAGTATATTTTCAATGTAATAATAACGCTACTATTATAAAAGAATTGTATATAGCGCGTTCTTTTTATTAACATATTGTTTCGGCTGTTAGATAATGTTTGATTAATTATTGTCTTATTTTTTCTTAGGAAATACGCTTGGACCTTCTCTCAAACATAGAAGGGCAAGAGATCGAATCCGGGGATGCTGCGATGACTCTATTGGACCAGGGATGGTATTCATAAAACAATGAGTATATTTTCAATGTAATATTAAGGCTTCTATTATAAAAGTATCGCATGTAGCGCGTTCTTTTAATTAACATATTGTTTCGGCTGTTAGATAATGTTTGATTAATTATTTTCTTATTTCTTCTTCAGAAATACGCTCGGACCTTCTCTCAAACATGGAAGGGCAAGAGATCGAATCCGGGGATGCTGCGAAGACTCTATTGGACCAGGGATGGTATTCATAAAACAATGAGTATATCTTCAATGTAATATTAAGGCTACTATTATAAAAGTATCGTATATAGCGCGTTCTTTTAATTAACATATTGTTTCGGCTGTTAGATAATGTTTGAATAATTATTTTCTTATTTTTTCCTCAGAAATACGCTTGGACCTTCTCTCAAACATAGAAGGGCAAGAGATCGAATCCGGGGATGCTGCGAAGACTATATTGGACCAGGGATGGTATTCATAAAACAATGAGTATATTTACAATGTATAATTAAGGCTACTATTATAAAAGTATCGTATATAGCGCGTTCTTTTAATTAGCATATTGTTTCGGCTGTTAGATAATGTTTGATCAATTTTTTTCTTATTTCTTCTTCAGAAATACGCTTGGACCTTCTCTCAAACATGGAAGGGCAAGAGATCAAATCCGGTGATGCTGCGAAGACTCTATTGTACCAGGTATGGTATTCATAAAACAATGAGTATATTTTCAATGTAATATTAAGGCTACTATTATAAAAGTATCGTATATAGCGCGTTCTTTTAATTAACATATTGTTTCGGCTGTTAGATAATGTTTGATTAATTATTTTCTTATTTTTTCTTAGGAAATACGCTTGGACCTTCTCTCAAACATGGAAGGGCAAGAGATGGAATCCGGGGATGCTGCAAAGACTCTATTGCACCAGGGATGGTATTCATAAAACAATGAGTATATTTACAATGTAATATTAAGGCTACTATTAAAAAAGTATCGTATATAGCGCGTTCTTTTAATTTACGTATTGTTTCGGCTGTTAGATAATGTTTGATTAAGTATATTTTCTTATTTTTTCTTAGGAAATACGCTTGGACCTTCTCTCAAACATGGAAAGGCAAGAGATCGAATCCGGGGATGCTGCGAAGACTCTATTGGACCAGGGATGGTATTCATAAAACAATGAGTATATTTACAATGTAATATTAAGGCTACTATTATAATAGTATCGTATATGGCGCGTTCTTTTAATTAACATATTGTTTCGGCTGTTAGATAATGTTTGAATAATTATTTTCTTATTTTTTCTTAGGAAATACGCTTGGACCTTCTTTCAAACATGGAAGGGCAAGAGATCGAATCCGGGGATGCTGCAAATTCTCTATTGGACCAGGGATGGTATTCATAATACAATGAGTATATTTACAATGTAATATTAAGGCTACTATTATAAAAGTATCGTATATAGCGCGTTCTTTTAATTAACATATTGTTTCGGCTGTTAGATAATGTTTGATTAATTATTTTCATATTTTTTCTTAGGAAATACGCTTGGACCTTCTCTCAAACATTGAAGGGCAAGAGATCGAATCCGGGGATGCTGCGAAGACTCTATTGGACCAGGGTTGGTATTCATAAAACAATGAGTATATTTTCAATGTAATATTAAGGCTACTATTATAAAAGTATCGTATATAGCGCGTTCTTTTAATTAACATATTTTTTCGGCTGTTAGATAATGTTTGAATAATTATTTTCTTATTTTTTCCTCAGAAATACGCTTGGACCTTCTCTCAAACATGGAAGGGCAAGAGATCGAATCCGGGGATGCTGCGAAGACTATATTGGACCAGGGATGGTATTCATAAAACAATGAGTATATTTACAATGTAATATTAAGGCTACTATTATAAAAGTATCGTATATAGCGCGTTCTTTTAATTAGCATATTGTTTCGGCTGTTAGATAATGTTTGATCAATTTTTTTCTTATTTCTTCTTCAGAAATACGCTTGGACCTTCTCTCAAACATGGAAGGGCAAGAGATCAAATCCGGTGATGCTGCGAAGACTCTATTGTACCAGGTATGGTATTCATAAAACAATGAGTATATTTTCAATGTAATATTAAGGCTACTATTATAAAAGTATCGTATATAGCGCGTTCTTTTAATTAACATATTGTTTCGGCTGTTAGATAATGTTTGATTAATTATTTTCTTATTTTTTCTTCAGAAATACGCTTGGACCTTCTCTCAAACATGGAAGGGCAAGAGATAATATCCGGGGATGCTGCGAAGACTCTATTGGACCAGGGATGGTATTCATAAATCAATGAGTATATTTACAATGTAATGTTAAGGCTACTATTATAAAAGTATCGTATATAGCGCGTTCTTTTAATTAACATATTGTTTCGGCTGTTAGATAATGTTTGATTAATTATTTTCTTATTTTTTCTTCAGAAATACGTTTGGACCTTCTCTCAAACATGGAAGGGCAAGAGATCGAATCCGGGGATGCTGCGAAGACTCTATTGGACCAGGGATTGTATTCATAAAACAATGAGTATATTTTCAATGTAATATTAAGGCTACTATTATAAAAGTATCGTATATAGCGCGTTCTTTTAATTAACATATTGTTTCGGCTGTTAGATAATGTTTGATTAATTATTTTCGTATTTTTTCTTAGGAAATACGCTTGGACCTTCTCTCAAACATTGATGGGCAAGAGATCGAATCCGGGGATGCTGCGAAGACTCTATTGGACCAGGGATGGTATTCATAAAACAATGAGTATATTTTCAATGTAATAATAAGGCTACTATTATAAAAGAATTGTATATAGCGCGTTCTTTTTAATAACATATTGTTTCGGCTGTTAGATAATGTTTGATTAATTATTGTCTTATTTTTTCTTAGGAAATACGCTTGGACCTTCTCTCAAACATAGAAGGGCAAGAGATCGAATCCGGGGATGCTGCGATGACTCTATTGGACCAGGGATGGTATTCATAAAACAATGAGTATATTTTCAATGTAATATTAAGGCTACTATTATAAAAGTATCGTATATAGCGCGTTCTTTTAATTAACATATTGTTTCGGCTGTTAGATAATGTTTGATTAATTATTTTCTTATTTTTTCTTAGGAAATACGCTTGGACCTTCTCTCAAACATGGAAGGGCAAGAGATGGAATCCGGGGATGCTGCGAAGACTCTATTGCACCTGGGATGGTATTCATAAATCAATGAGTATATTTACAATGTAATATTAAGGCTACTATTATAAAAGTGTCGTATATAGCGCGTTCTTTTAATTAACATATTGTTTCGGCTGTTAGATAATGTTTGATTAATTATTTTCGTATTTTTTCTTAGGAAATACGCTTGGACCTTCTCTCAAACATTGAAGGGCAAGAGATCGAATCCGAGGATGCTGCGAAGACTCTATTGGACCAGGGATGGTATTCATAAAACAATGAGTATATTTTCAATGTAATAATAACGCTACTATTATAAAAGAATTGTATATAGCGCGTTCTTTTTATTAACATATTGTTTCGGCTGTTAGATAATGTTTGATTAATTATTGTCTTATTTTTTCTTAGGAAATACGCTTTGACCTTCTCTCAAACATAGAAGGGCAAGAGATCGAATCCGGGGATGCTGCGATGACTCTATTGGACCAGGGATGGTATTCATAAAACAATGAGTATATTTTCAATGTAATATTAAGGCTTCTATTATAAAAGTATCGCATGTAGCGCGTTCTTTTAATTAACATATTGTTTCGGCTGTTAGATAATGTTTGATTAATTATTTTCTTATTTCTTCTTCAGAAATACGCTCGGACCTTCTCTCAAACATGGAAGGGCAAGAGATCGAATCCGGGGATGCTGCGAAGACTCTATTGGACCAGGGATGGTATTCATAAAACAATGAGTATATCTTCAATGTAATATTAAGGCTACTATTATAAAAGTATCGTATATAGCGCGTTCTTTTAATTAACATATTGTTTCGGCTGTTAGATAATGTTTGATTAATTATTTTCTTATTTTTTCTTAGGAAATACGCTTGGACCTTCTCTCAAACATGGAAGGGCAAGAGATCGAATCCGGGGATGCTGCGAAGACTCTATTGGACCAGGGATGGTATTCATAAAACAATGAGTATATCTTCAATGTAATATTAAGGCTACTATTATAAAAGTATCGTATATAGCGCGTTCATTTAATTAACATATATTTTCGGCTGTTAGATAATGTTTGAATAATTATTTTCTTATTTTTTCCTCAGAAATACGCTTGGACCTTCTCTCAAACATGGAAGGGCAAGAGATCGAATCCGGGGATGCTGCGAAGACTATATTGGACCAGGGATGGTATTCATAAAACAATGAGTATATTTACAATGTATTATTAAGGCTACTATTATAAAAGTATCGTATATAGTGCGTTCTTTTAATTAGCATATTGTTTCGGCTGTTAGATAATGTTTGATCAATTTTTTTCTTATTTCTTCTTCAGAAATACGCTTGGACCTTCTCTCAAACATGGAAGGGCAAGAGATCAAATCCGGTGATGCTGCGAAGACTCTATTGTACCAGGTATGGTATTCATAAAACAATGAGTATATTTTCAATGTAATATTAAGGCTACTATTATAAAAGTATCGTATATAGCGCGTTCTTTTAATTAACATATTGTTTCGGCTGTTAGATAATGTTTGATTAATTATTTTCTTATTTTTTCTTAGGAAATACGCTTGGACCTTCTCTCAAACATGGAAGGGCAAGAGATGGAATCCGGGGATGCTGCAAAGACTCTATTGCACCAGGGATGGTATTCATAAAACAATGAGTATATTTACAATGTAATATTAAGGCTACTATTAAAAAAGTATCGTATATAGCGCGTTCTTTTAATTTACGTATTGTTTCGGCTGTTAGATAATGTTTGATTAAGTATATTTTCTTATTTTTCTTAGGAAATACGCTTGGACCTTCTCTCAAACATGGAAAGGCAAGAGATCGAATCCGGGGATGCTGCGAAGACTCTATTGGACCAGGGATGGTATTCATAAAACAATGAGTATATTTACAATGTAATATTAAGGCTACTATTATAATAGTATCGTATATGGCGCGTTCTTTTAATTAACATATTGTTTCGGCTGTTAGATAATGTTTGAATAATTATTTTCTTATTTTTTCTTAGGAAATACGCTTGGACCTTCTTTCAAACATGGAAGGGCAAGAGATCGAATCCGGGGATGCTGCAAATTCTCTATTGGACCAGGGATGGTATTCATAATACAATGAGTATATTTACAATGTAATATTAAGGCTACTATTATAAAAGTATCGTATATAGCGCGTTCTTTTAATTAACATATTGTTTCGGCTGTTAGATAATGTTTGATTAATTATTTTCATATTTTTTCTTAGGAAATACGCTTGGACCTTCTCTCAAACATTGAAGGGCAAGAGATCGAATCCGGGGATGCCTCGAAGACTCTATTGGACCAGGGTTGGTATTCATAAAACAATGAGTATATTTTCAATGTAATATTAAGGCTACTATTATAAAAGTATCGTATATAGCGCGTTCTTTTAATTAACATTTTTTTTCGGCTGTTAGATAATGTTTGAATAATTATTTTCTTATTTTTTCCTCAGAAATACGCTTGGACCTTCTCTCAAACATGGAAGGGCAAGAGATCGAATCCGGGGATGCTGCGAAGACTATATTGGACCAGGGATGGTATTCATAAAACAATGAGTATATTTACAATGTAATATTAAGGCTACTATTATAAAAGTATCGTATATAGCGCGTTCTTTTAATTAGCATATTGTTTCGGCTGTTAGATAATGTTTGATCAATTTTTTTCTTATTTCTTCTTCAGAAATACGCTTGGACCTTCTCTCAAACATGGAAGGGCAAGAGATCAAATCCGGTGATGCTGCGAAGACTCTATTGTACCAGGTATGGTATTCATAAAACAATGAGTATATTTTCAATGTAATATTAAGGCTACTATTATAAAAGTATCGTATATAGCGCGTTCTTTTAATTAACATATTGTTTCGGCTGTTAGATAATGTTTGATTAATTATTTTCTTATTTTTTCTTAGGAAATACGCTTGGACCTTCTCTCAAACATGGAAGGGCAAGAGATGGAATCCGGGGATGCTGCAAAGACTCTATTGCACCAGGGATGGTATTCATAAAACAATGAGTATATTTACAATGTAATATTAAGGCTACTATTATAAAAGTATCGTATATAGCGCGTTCTTTTAATTTACGTATTGTTTCGGCTGTTAGATAATGTTTGATTAAGTATATTTTCTTATTTTTTCTTAGGAAATACGCTTGGACCTTCTCTCAAACATGGAAAGGCAAGAGATCGAATCCGGGGATGCTGCGAAGACTCTATTGGACCAGGGATGGTATTCATAAAACAATGAGTATATTTACAATGTAATATTAAGGCTACTATTATAATAGTATCGTATATGGCGCGTTCTTTTAATTAACATATTGTTTCGGCTGTTAGATAATGTTTGATTAATTATTTTCATATTTTTTCTTAGGAAATACGCTTGGACCTTCTCTCAAACATTGAAGGGCAAGAGATCGAATCCGGGGATGCTGCGAAGACTCTATTGGACCAGGGTTGGTATTCATAAAACAATGAGTATATTTTCAATGTAATATTAAGGCTACTATTATAAAAGTATCGTATATAGCGCGTTCTTTTAATTAACATATTGTTTCAGCTGTTAGATAATGTTTGAATAATTATTTTCTTATTTTTTATTAGGAAATACGCTTGGACCTTCTCTCAAACATGGAAGGGCAAGAGATAATATCCGGGGATGCTGCGAAGACTCTATTGGACCAGGGATGGTATTCATAAATCAATGAGTATATTTACAATGTAATATTAAGGCTACTATTATAAAAGTATCGTATATAGCGCGTTCTTTTAATTAACATATTGTTTCGGCTGTTAGATAATGTTTGATTAATTATTTTCTTATTTTTTCTTCAGAAATACGTTTGGACCTTCTCTCAAACATGGAAGGGCAAGAGATCGAATCCGGGGATGCTGCGAAGACTCTATTGGACCAGGGATTGTATTCATAAAACAATGAGTATATTTTCAATGTAATATTAAGGCTACTATTATAAAAGTATCGTATATAGCGCGTTCTTTTAATTAACATATTGTTTCGGCTGTTAGATAATGTTTGATTAATTATTTTCGTATTTTTTCTTAGGAAATACGCTTGGACCTTCTCTCAAACATTGAAGGGCAAGAGATCGAATCCGGGGATGCTGCGAAGACTCTATTGGACCAGGGATGGTATTCATAAAACAATGAGTATATTTTCAATGCAATAATAAGGCTACTATTATAAAAGTATCGTATATAGCGCTTTCTTTAAATTAACATATTGTTTCGGCTGTTAGATAATGTTTATTAATTATTTTCTTATTTTTTCTTAGGAAATACGCTTGGACCATCTCTCAAACATGGAAGGGCAAGAGATCGAATCCGGGGATGCTGCGAAGACTCTATTGGACCAGGGATGGTATTCATAAAACAATGAGTATATTTACAATGTAATATTAAGGCTACTATTATAAAAGTATCGTATATAGCGCGTTCTTTTAATTATCATATTTTTTCAGCTGTTAGATAATGTTTGAATAATTATTTTCTTATTTTTTCTTCGGAAATACGCTTGGGCCTTTTCTCAAACATGGAAGGGCAAGAGATCGAATCCGGGGATGCTGCGAAGACTCTATTGGACCAGGGATGGTATTCATAAAACAATGAGTATATTTTCAATGTAATATTAAGGCAACTATTATAAAAGTATCGTATATAGCGCGTTCTTTTAATTAACATATTGTTTCGGCTGTTAGATAATGTTTGAATAATTATTTTCTTATTTTTTCTTAGGAAATACGCTTGGACCTTCTCTCAAACATGGAAGGGCAAGAGATCGAATCCGGGGATGCTGCGAAGACTCCATTGGACCAGGGATTGTATTCATAAAACAATGAGTATATTTTTAACGTAATATTAAGGCTACTATTATAAAAGTATCGTATATAGCGCGTTCTTTTAATTAACATATTTTTTCGGCTGTTAGATAATGTTTGATAAATTATTTTCTTATTTTTTCTTAGAAAATACGCTTGGACCTTCTCTCAAACATGGAAGGGCAAGAGATCGAATCAGGGATGCTGCGAATACTCTATTGGACCAGGGATGGTATTCATAAAACAATGAGTATATTTTCATTGTAATATTAAGGCTACTATTATAAAAGTATCGTATATAGCGCGTTCTTTTAATTAACATATTGTTTCGGCTGTTAGATAATGTTTAATTAATTATTTTCTTATTTTTTCTTCAGAAATACGCTTGGACCTTCTCTCAAACATGGAAGGGCAAGAGATAATATCCGGGGATGCTGCGAAGACTCTATTGGACCAGGGATGGTATTCATAAATCAATGAGTATATTTACAATGTAATATTAAGGCTACTATTATAAAAGTATCGTATATAGCGCGTTCTTTTAATTAACATATTGTTTCGGCTGTTAGATAATGTTTGATTAATTATTTTCTTATTTTTTCTTCAGAAATACGTTTGGACCTTCTCTCAAACATGGAAGGGCAAGAGATCGAATCCGGGGATGCTGCGAAAACTCTATTGCACCAGGGATTGTATTCATAAAACAATGAGTATATTTTCAATGTAATATTAAGGCTACTATTATAAAAGTATCGTATATAGCGCGTTCTTTTAATTAACATATTTTTTCGGCTGTTAGATAATGTTTGAATAATTATTTTCTTATTTTTTCTTCAGAAATACGCTTGGACCTTCTCTCAAACATGGAAGGGCAAGAGATCGAATCCGGGGATGCTGCGAAGACTATATTGGACCAGGGATGGTATTCATAAAACAATGAGTATATTTACAATGTAATATTAAGGCTACTATTATAAAAGTATCGTATATAGCGCGTTCTTTTAATTAACATATTGTTTCGGCTTTTAGATAATGTTTGATCAATTATTTTCTTATTTCTTCTTCAGAAATACGCTTGGACCTTCTCTCAAACATGGAAGGGCAAGAGATCAAATCCGGTGATGTTGCGAAGACTCTATTGGACCAGGGATGGTATTCATAAAACAATGAGTATATTTTCAATGTAATATTAAGGCTACTATTATAAGAGTATCGTATATAGCGCGTTCTTTTAATTAACATATTGTTTCGGCTGTTAGATAATGTTTGATTAATTATTTTCTTATTTTTTCTTAGGAAATACGCTTGGACCTTCTCTCAAACATGGAAGGGCAAGAGATGGAATCCGGGGATGCTGCGAAGACTCTATTGCACCAGGGATGGTATTCATAAAACAATGAGTATATTTACAATGTAATATTAAGGCTACTATTATAAAAGTATCGTATATAGCGCGTTCTTTTAATTTACGTATTATTTCGGCTGTTAGATAATGTTTGATTAAGTATATTTTCTTATTTTTTGTTAGGAAATACGCTTGGACCTTCTCTCAAACATGGAAAGGCAAGAGATAATATCCGGGGATGCTGCGAAGACTCTATTGGACCAGGGATGGTATTCATAAAACAATGAGTATATTTACAATGTAATATTAAGGCTACTATTATAAAAGTATCGTATATAGCGCGTTCTTTAAATTAACATATTGTTTCGGCTGTTAGATAATGTTTGATTAATTATTTTCTTATTTTTTCTTAGGAAATACGCTTGGACCTTCTCTCAAACATGGAAGGGCAAGAGATCGAATCCGGGGATACTACGAAGACTCTATTGGACCAGATATGGTATTCATAAAACAATGAGTATATTTTCAATGTAATATTAAGGCTATTATTATAAAAGTATCTTATATAGGGCGTTCTTTTAATTAAAATATTGTTTCGGCTGTTAGATAATGTTTGATTAATTATTTTCTTATTTTTTCTTAGGAAATACGCTTGGACCTTCTCTCAAACATGGAAGGGCAGGAGATCGAATCCGGGGATGCTGCGATGACTCTATTGGACCAGGGATGGTATTCATAAAACAATGAGTATATTTTCAATGTAATAATAAGGCTACTATTATAAAAGAATCGTATATAGCGCGTTCTTTTTATTAACATATTGTTTCGGCTGTTAGATAATGTTTGATTAATTATTTTCTTATTTTTTCTTAGGAAATACGCTTGGACCTTCTCTCAAACATAGAAGGGCAAGAGATGGAATCCGGGGATGCTGCGATGACTCTATTGGACCAGGGATGGTATTCATAAAACAATAAGTATATTTTCAATGTAATATTAAGGCTTCAATTATAAAAGTATCGTATATAGCGCGTTCTTTTGATTAACATTTTGTTTCGGCTGTTAGATAATGTTTGATTAATTATTTTCTTATTTTTTCTTCAAAAATACGCTCGGACCTTCTCTCAAACATGGAAGGGCAAGAGATCGAATCCGGGGATGCTGCGAAGACTCTATTGGACCAGGGATGGTATTCATAAAACAATGAGTATATCTTCAATGTAATATTAAGGCTACTATTATAAAAGTATCGTATATAGCGCGTTCTTTTAATTAACATATTGTTTCGGCTGTTAGATAATGTTTGAATAATTATTTTCTTATTTTTTCTTCAGAAATTCGCTTGGACCTTCTCTCAAACATGGAAGGGCAAGAGATCAAATCCGGGGATGCTGCGAAGACTCTATTGGACCAGGTATGGTATTCATAAAGCAATGAGTATATTTACAATGTAATATTAAGGCTACTATTATAAACGTATCGTATATAGCGCGTTTTTTTAATTAACATATTGTTTCAGCTGTTAGATAATGTTTGAATAATTATTTTCTTATTTTTTCTTAGGAAATACGCTTGGACCTTCTCTCAAACATGGAAGGGCAAGAGATAATATCCGGGGATGCTGCGTAGACTCTATTGGACCAGGGATGGTATTCATAAAACAATGAGTATATTTACAATGTAATATTAAGGCTACTATTATAAAAGTATCGTATATAGCGCGTTCTTTTAATTAACATATTGTTTCAGCTGTTAGATAATGTTTGAATAATTATTTTCTTATTTTTTCTTAGGAAATACGCTTGGACCTTCTCTCAAACATGGAAGGGCAAGAGATCGAATCCGGGGATGCTGCGAAGACTCTATTGGACCAGGGATTGTATTCATAAAACAATGAGTATATTTTTAACGTAATATTAAGGCTACTATTATAAGAGTATCGTATATAGCGCGTTCTTTTAATTAACATATTGTTTCGGCTGTTAGATAATGTTTGATTAATTATTTTCTTATTTTTTCTTCAGAAATACGTTTGGACCTTCTCTCAAACATGGAAGGGCAAGAGATCGAATCCGGGGATGCTGCGAAAACTCTATTGCACCAGGGATTGTATTCATAAAACAATGAGTATATTTTCAATGTAATATTAAGGCTACTATTATAAAAGTATCGTATATAGCGCGTTCTTTTAATTAGCATATTGTTTCGGCTGTTAGATAATGTTTGATCAATTATTTTCTTATTTCTTCTTCAGAAATACGCTTGGACCTTCTCTCAAACATTGAAGGGCAAGAGATCAAATCCGGTGATGCTGCGAAGACTCTATTGGACCAGGGATGGTATTCATAAAACAATGAGTATATTTTCAATGTAATATTAAGGCTACTATTATAAAAGTATCGTATATAGCGCGTTCTTTTAATTAACATATTGTTTCGGCTGTTAGATAATGTTTGATTAATTATTTTCTTATTTTTTCTTAGGAAATACGCTTGGACCTTCTCTCTAACATGGAAGGGCAAGAGATGGAATCCGGGGATGCTGCGAAGACTCTATTGCACCAGGGATGGTATTCATAAAACAATGAGTATATTTACAATGTAATATTAAGGCTACTATTATAAAAGTATCGTATATAGCGCGTTCTTTTAATTTACATATTGTTTCGGCTGTTAGATAATGTTTGATTAAGTATATTTTCTTATTTTTTCTTAGGAAATACGCTTGGACCTTCTCTCAAACATGGAAAGGCAAGAGATCGAATCCGGGGATGCTGCGAAGACTCTATTGGACCAGGGATGGTATTCATAAAACAATGAGTATATTTACAATGTAATATTAAGGCTACTATTATAATAGTATCGTATATGGCGCGTTCTTTTAATTAACATATTGTTTCGGCTGTTAGATAATGTTTGAATAATTATTTTCTTATTTTTTCTTAGGAAATACGCTTGGACCTTCTCTCAAACATGGAAGGGCAATAGATCGAATCCGGGGATGCTGCAAATTCTCTATTGGTCCAGGGATGGTATTCATAATACAATGAGTATATTTACAATGTAATATTAAGGCTACTATTATAAACGTATCGTATATAGCGCGTTCTTTTAATTAACATATTGTTTCGGCTGTTAGATAATGTTTGATTAATTATTTTCATATTTTTTCTTAGGAAATACGCTTGGACCTTCTCTCAAACATTGAAGGGCAAGAGATCTAATCCGGGGTTGCTGCGAAGACTCTATTGGACCAGGGTTGGTATTCATAAAACAATGAGTATATTTTCAATGTAATATTAAGGCTACTATTATAAAAGTATCGTATATAGCGCGTTCTTTTAATTAACATATTGTTTCAGCTGTTAGATAATGTTTGAATAATTATTTTCTTATTTTTTCTTAGGAAATACGCTTGGACCTTCTCTCAAACATGGAAGGGCAAGAGATCGAATCCGGGGATACTACGAAGACTCTATTGGACCAGATATGGTATTCATAAAACAATGAGTATATTTTCAATGTAATATTAAGGCTATTATTATAAAAGTATCTTATATAGGGCGTTCTTTTAATTAAAATATTGTTTCGGCTGTTAGATAATGTTTGATTAATTATTTTCTTATTTTTTCTTAGGAAATACGCTTGGACCTTCTCTCAAACATGGAAGGGCAGGAGATCGAATCCGGGGATGCTGCGATGACTCTATTGGACCAGGGATGGTATTCATAAAACAATGAGTATATTTTCAATGTAATAATAAGGCTACTATTATAAAAGAATCGTATATAGCGCGTTCTTTTTATTAACATATTGTTTCGGCTGTTAGATAATGTTTGATTAATTATTTTCTTATTTTTTCTTAGGAAATACGCTTGGACCTTCTCTCAAACATAGAAGGGCAAGAGATCGAATCCGGGGATGCTGCGATGACTCTATTGGACCAGGGATGGTATTCATAAAACAATAAGTATATTTTCAATGTAATATTAAGGCTTCAATTATAAAAGTATCGTATATAGCGCGTTCTTTTAATTAACATTTTGTTTCGGCTGTTAGATAATGTTTGATTAATTATTTTCTTATTTTTTCTTCAAAAATACGCTCGGACCTTCTCTCAAACATGGAAGGGCAAGAGATCGAATCCGGGGATGCTGCGAAGACTCTATTGGACCAGGGATGGTATTCATAAAACAATGAGTATATCTTCAATGTAATATTAAGGCTACTATTATAAAAGTATCGTATATAGCGCGTTCTTTTAATTAACATATTGTTACGGCTGTTAGATAATGTTTGAATAATTATTTTCTTATTTTTTCTTCAGAAATACGCTTGGACCTTCTCTCAAACATGGAAGGGCAAGAGATCAAATCCGGGGATGCTGCGAAGACTCTATTGGACCAGGGATGGTATTCATAAAACAATGAGTATATTTATAATGTAATATTAAGGCTACTTATATAAAAGTATCGTATATAGCGCGTTCTTTAAATTAACATATTGTTTCGGCTGATAGATAATGTTTGAATATTTATTTTCTTATTTTTTCTTAGGAAATACGCTTGGACCTTCTCTCAGACATGGAAGGGCAAGAGATCGAATCCGGATATGCTGCGATGACTCTATTGGACCAGGGATGGTATTCATAAAACAATGAGTATATTTTTAATGTAATATTAAGGCTACTATTATAAAAGTATCGTATATAGCGCGTTCTTTTAATTAATATATTGTTTCGGCTGTTACATAATGTTTGATTAATTATTTTCTTATTTTTTCTTCAGAAATACGCTCGGACCTTCTCTCAAACATGGAAGGGCAAGAGATCGAATCCGGGGATGCTGCGAAGACTCTATCGGACCAGGGATGGTATTCATAAAACAATGAGTATATTTTCAATGTAATATTAAGGCAACTATTATAAAAGTATCGTATATAGCGCGTTCTTTTAATTAACATATTGTTTCGGCTGTTAAATAATGTTTGAATAATTATTTTCTTATTTTTTCTTAGGAAATACGCTTGGACCTTCTCTCAAACATGGAAGGGCAAGAGATCGAATCCGGGGATGCTGCGAAGACTCTATTGGTCCAGGGATTGTATTAAAAAAACAATGAGTATATTTTCAATGTAATATTAAGGCTACTATTATAAAAGTATCATATATAGCGCGTTCTTTTAATTAACATATTGTTTCGGCTGTTAGATAATGTTTGATTAATTATTTCCCTTTTTTTTCTTAGAAAATACGCTTGGACCTTCTCTCAAACATAGAAGGGCAAGAGATCGATTCAGGGATGATGCGAAGACTCTATTGGACCAGGGATGGTATTCATAAAACAATTAGTATATTTTCATTGTAATATTAAGGCTACTATTATAAAAGTATCGTATATAGCGCGTTCTTTTAATTAACATATTGTTTCGGCTGTTAGATAATGTTTGATTAACTATTTTCTTATTTTTTCTTCAGAAATAAGCTCGGACCTTCTCTCAAACATGGAAGGGCAAGAGATCGAATCCGGGGATGCTGCGAAGACTCTATTGGACCAGGGATGGTATTCATTAAACATTGAGTATATCTTCAATGTAATATTAAGGCTACTATTATAAAAGTATCGTATATAGCGCGTTCTTTTAATTAACATATTGTTTCAGCTGTTAGAAAATGTTTGATTAATTATTTTCTTATTTTTTTTTAGGAAATACGCTTGGACCTTCTCTCAAACACGGAAGGGCAAGAGATAATATCCGGGGATGCTGCGAAGACTCTATTGGACCAGGGATGGTATTCATAAAACAATGAGTATATTTACAATGTAATATTAAGGCTACTATTATAAAAGTATCGTATATAGCGCGTTCTTTTAATTAACATATTGCTTCGGCTGTTAGATAATGTTTGAATAATTATTTTCTTATTTTTTCTTCAGAAATACGCTTGGACCTTCTCTCAAACATGGAAGGGCAAGAGATCGAATCCGGGGATGCTGCGAAGACTCTATTGGACCAGGGATGGTATTCATAAAACAATGAGTATATTTACAATGTAATATTAAGGCTACTATTATAAAAGTATCGTATATAGCGCGTTCTTTTAATTAACATATTTTTTCGGCTGTTAGATAATGTTTGATTAATTATTTTCTTATTTTTTCTTCAGAAATACGCTTGGACCTTCTGTGAAACTTGGAAGGGCAAGCGATCGAATCCGGGGATGCTGCGAAGACTCTATTGGACCAGGGATGGTATTAATAAAACAATGAGTATATTTACAATGTAATATTGAGGCTACTATTATAAACGTATCGTATATAGCGCGTTCTTTTAATTAACATATTGTTTCGGCTGTTAGATAATGTTTGATTAATTATTTTCTTATTTTTTCTTAGGAAATACGCTTGGACCTTCTCTCAAACATGGAAGGGCAAGAGATCGAATCCGGGGATGCCTCGAAGACTCTATTGGACCAGGGATGGTATTCATAAAACAATGAGTATATTTACAATGTAATATTAAGGCTACTATTATAAAAGTATCGTATATAGCGCGTTCTTTTAATTAACATATTGTTTCGGCTGTAAGATAATGTTTGATTAATTATTTTCTTATTTTTTCTTAGGAAATACGCTTGGACCTTCTCTCAAACATGGAAGGGCAAGAGATCGAATCCGGGGATGCTGCGAAGACTCTATTGGTCCAGGGATTGTATTAAAAAAACAATGAGTATATTTTCAATGTAATATTAAGGCTACTATTATAAAAGTATCATATATAGCGCGTTCTTTTAATTAACATATTGTTTCGGCTGTTAGATAATGTTTGATTAATTATTTCCCTTTTTTTTCTTAGAAAATACGCTTGGACCTTCTCTCAAACATAGAAGGGCAAGAGATCGATTCAGGGATGATGCGAAGACTCTATTGGACCAGGGATGGTATTCATAAAACAATTAGTATATTTTCATTGTAATATTAAGGCTACTATTATAAAAGTATCGTATATAGCGCGTTCTTTTAATTAACATATTGTTTCGGCTGTTAGATAATGTTTGATTAACTATTTTCTTATTTTTTCTTCAGAAATAAGCTCGGACCTTCTCTCAAACATGGAAGGGCAAGAGATCGAATCCGGGGATGCTGCGAAGACTCTATTGGACCAGGGATGGTATTCATTAAACATTGAGTATATCTTCAATGTAATATTAAGGCTACTATTATAAAAGTATCGTATATAGCGCGTTCTTTTAATTAACATATTGTTTCAGCTGTTAGAAAATGTTTGATTAATTATTTTCTTATTTTTTTTTAGGAAATACGCTTGGACCTTCTCTCAAACACGGAAGGGCAAGAGATAATATCCGGGGATGCTGCGAAGACTCTATTGGACCAGGGATGGTATTCATAAAACAATGAGTATATTTACAATGTAATATTAAGGCTACTATTATAAAAGTATCGTATATAGCGCGTTCTTTTAATTAACATATTGCTTCGGCTGTTAGATAATGTTTGAATAATTATTTTCTTATTTTTTCTTCAGAAATACGCTTGGACCTTCTCTCAAACATGGAAGGGCAAGAGATCGAATCCGGGGATGCTGCGAAGACTCTATTGGACCAGGGATGGTATTCATAAAACAATGAGTATATTTACAATGTAATATTAAGGCTACTATTATAAAAGTATCGTATATAGCGCGTTCTTTTAATTAACATATTTTTTCGGCTGTTAGATAATGTTTGATTAATTATTTTCTTATTTTTTCTTCAGAAATACGCTTGGACCTTCTGTGAAACTTGGAAGGGCAAGCGATCGAATCCGGGGATGCTGCGAAGACTCTATTGGTCCAGGGATGGTATTAATAAAACAATGAGTATATTTACAATGTAATATTGAGGCTACTATTATAAACGTATCGTATATAGCGCGTTCTTTTAATTAACATATTGTTTCGGCTGTTAGATAATGTTTGATTAATTATTTTCTTATTTTTTCTTAGGAAATACGCTTGGACCTTCTCTCAAACATGGAAGGGCAAGAGATCGAATCCGGGGATGCCTCGAAGACTCTATTGGACCAGGGATGGTATTCATAAAACAATGAGTATATTTACAATGTAATATTAAGGCTACTATTATAAAAGTATCGTATATAGCGCGTTCTTTTAATTAACATATTGTTTCGGCTGTAAGATAATGTTTGATTAATTATTTTCTTATTTTTTCTTAGGAAATACGCTTGGACCTTCTCTCAAACATGGAAGGGCAAGAGATCGAATCCGGGGATGCTGCGAAGACTCTATTGGACCAGGGATGGTATTCATAAAACAATGAGTATATTTACAATGTAATATTAAGGCTACTATTATAAAAGTATCGTATATAGCGCGTTCTTTTAATTAACATATTGTTTCGGCTGTAAGATAATGTTTGATTAATTATTTTCTTATTTTTTCTTAGGAAATACGCTTGGACCTTCTCTCAAACATGGAAGGGCAAGAGATCGAATCCGGGGATGCTGCGAAGACTCTATTGGACCAGGGATGGTATTCATAAAAAAATGAGTATATTTACAATGTAATATTAAGGCTACTATTATGAAGTATCGTATATAGCGCGTTCTTTTAATTAACATATTGTTTCTGCTGTTAGATAATGTTTGAATAATTATTTTCTTATTTTTTCTTCAGAAATACGCTTGGACCTTCTCTCAAACATGGAAGGGCAAGAGATCGAATCCGGGGATGCTGCGAAGACTCTATTGGACCAGGGATGGTATTTATAAAACAATGAGTATATTTACAATGTAATATTAAGGCTACTATTATAAAAATATCGTATATAGCGCGTTCTTTTAATTAACATATTTTTTCGGCTGTTAGATAATGTTTGATTAATTATTTTCTTATTTTTTCTTCAGAAATACGCTTGGACCTTCTGTCAAACTTGGAAAGGCAAGAGATCGAATCCGGGGATGCTGCGAAGACTCTATTGGACCAGGGATGGTATTCATAAAACAATGAGTATATTTAAAATGATATAATAAAGCTACTATTATAAAAGTATCGTATATAGCGCGTTCTTTTAATTAACATATTGTTTCGGCTGTTAGATAATGTTTGAATAATTATTTTCTTATTTTTTCTTCAGAAATACGCTTGGACATTCAATCAAACATGGAAGGGCAAGAGATAATATCCGGGGATGCTGCGAAGACTCTATTGGACCAGGGATGGTATTCATAAAACAATGAGTATATTTACAATGTAATATTAAGGCTACTATTATAAAAGTATCGTATATAGCGCGTTCTTTTAATTAATATATTTTTTCGGCTGTTAGATAATGTTTGATTAATTATTTTCTTATTTTTTCTTCAGAAATACGCTTGGACCTTCTGTCAAACTTGGAAGGGCAAGAGATCGAATCCGGGGATGCTGCCAAGACTCTATTGGACCAGGGATGGTATTCATAAAACAATGAGTATATCTTCAATGTAATATTAAGGCTACTATTATAAAAGTATCGTATATAGCGCATTCTTTTAATTAACATATTGTTTCGGCTGTTAGATAATGTTTGATTAATTATTTTCTTATTTTTTCTTAGGAAATACGCTTGGACCTTCTCTCAAACATGGAAGGGCAAGAGATCGAATCCGGGGATGCTGCGAAGACTCTATTGGACCAGGGATGGAATTCATAAAACAATGAGTATATTTACAATGTAATATTAAGGCTACTATTATAAAAGTATCGTATATAGCGCGTTCTTTTAATTAACATATTGTTTCGGCTGTAAGATAATGTTTGATTAATTATTTTCTTATTTTTTCTTAGGAAATACGCTTGGACCTTCTCTCAAACATGGAAGGGCAAGAGATCGAATCCGGGGATGCTGCAAAGACTCTATTGGACCAGGGATTGTATTCATAAAACAATGAGTATATTTACAATGTAATATTAAGGCTACTATTATAAAAGTATCGTATATAGCGCGTTCTTTTAATTAACATATTGTTTCGGCTGTTAGATAATGTTTGATTAATTATTGTCTTATTTTTTCTTCAGAAATACGATTAAACCTACTCTCAGGCATGGAAGGGCAAGAGATCGAATCCGGGGATGCTGCGAAGACTCTATTGGACCAGGGATGGTATTCATAAAACAATGAGTATATTTACATTGTAATATTAAGGCTACTATTATAAAAGTATCGTATATAGCGTGTTCTTTTAATTAACATATTGTTTCGGCTGTTAGATAATGTTTGAATAATTATTTTCTTATTTTTTCTTCAGAAATAAGCTTGGACCTTCTCTCAAAAATGGAAGGGCAAGAGATCGAATCTGGGGATGCTGCGAAGACTCTATTGGACCAGGGAAGGTATTCATAAAACAATTAGAATATTTACAATGTAATATTAAGGCTACTATTATAAAAGTATCGTATATAGCGCGTTCTTTTAATTAACATATTTTTTCGGCTGTTAGATAATGTTTGATTAATTATTTTCTTATTTTTTCTTCAGAAATACGCTTGGACCTTCTCTCAAACATGGAAGGGCAAGAGATCGAATGTGGGGATGCTGCGAAGACTCTATTGGACCAGGGATGGAATTCATAAAACAATGAGTATATTTACAATGTAATACTAAGGCTACCATTATAAAAGTAACGTATATAGCGCGTTCTTTTAATTAACATATTGTTTCGGCTGTTAGATAATGTTTGATTAATTATTTTCTTATTTTTTCTTCAGAAATACGCTTGGACCTTTTCTCAAACATGGAAGGGCAAGAGATCGATTCCGGGAATGCTGCGAAGACTCTATTGGACCAGGGATGGTATTCATAAAACAATGAGTATATTTACAATGTAATATATAGGCTACTATTATAAAAGTATCGTATATAGCGCGTTCTTTTAATTAACATATTGTTTCGGCTGTTAGATAATGTTTGATTAATTATTTTCTTATTTTTTCTTAAAAAATACGCTTGGACCTTCTCTCAAACATGGAAGGGCAAGAGATCGAATCCGGGGATGCTGCGAGGACTCTATTGGACCAGGGATGGTATTCATAAAACAATGAGTATATCTTCAATGTAATATTAAGGCTACTATTATAAAAGTATCGTATATAGCGCGTTCTTTTAATTGACATATTGTTTCGGCTGTTATATAATGTTTGATTAATTATTTTCTTATCTTTTCTTAGGAAATACGCTTGGACCTTCTCTCAAACATGGAAGGGCAAGAGATCGAATCCGGGGATGCTGCGAAGACTCTATTGGACCAGGGATGGTATTCATAATACAATGAGTATATTTTAAATGTAATATTAAGCCTATTATTATAAAAGTATCGTATATAGCGCGTTCTTTTAATTAACATATAGTTTCGGCTGTTAGATAATGTTTGAATAATTATTTTTTTATTTTTTCTTAGGAAATACGCTTGGACCTTCTCTCGAACATGGAAGGGCAAGAGATCGAATCCGGGGATGCTGCGAAGACTCTATTGGACCAAGGATGGTATTCATAAAACAATGAGTATATTTACAATGTAATATTAAGGCTACTATTATAAAAGTATCGTATATAGCGCGTTCTTTTAATTAACATATTGTTTCAGCTGTTAGATAATGTTTGAATATTTATTTTCTTATTTTTTCTTAGGAAATACGCTTGGACCTTCTCTCAAACATGGAAGGGCAAGAGATAATATCCGGGGATGCTGCGAAGACTCTATTGGACCAGGGATGGTATTCATAAAACAATGAATATATTTACAATGTAATATTAAGGCTACTATTATAAAAGTATCGTATATAGCGCGTTCTTTTAATTAACATATTGTTTCGGCTGTTAGATAATGTTTCATTAATTATTTTCTTATTTTTTCTTCAGAAATACGCTTGGACCTTCTCTCAAACATGGAAGGGCAAAAGATCAAATCCGGGGATGCTGCGAAGACTCTATTAGACCAGGGATGGTATTCATAAAACAATGAGTATATTTACAATGTAATATTAAGGCTACTATTATAAAAGTATCGTATATAGCGCGTTCATTTAATTATCATATTGTTTCGGCTGTTAGATAATGTTTGATTAATTATTGTCTTATTTTTTCTTCAGAAATACGCTTGGACCTTCTCTCAAACATGGAAGGGCAAGAGATCGAATCCGGGGATGCTGCGAAGACTCTATTGGACCAGGGATGGTATTCATAAAACAATGAGTATATTTACAATGTAATATTAAGGCTACTATTATAAAAGTATCGTATATAGCGCGTTCATTTTATTAACATATTGTTTCGGCTGTTAGATAATGTTTGATTAATTATTTTCTTATTTTTTCTTAGGAAATACGCTTGGACCTTCTCTCAAACATGGAAGGGCAAGAGATCGAATCCGGGGATGCTGCGAAGACTCTATTGGACCAGGGATGGTATTCATAAAACAATGAGTATATTTACAATGTAATATTAAGGCTACTGTTATAAAAGTATCGTATATAGCCATTTCTTTTAATTGACATATTGTTTCGGCTGTTATATAATGTTTGATTAATTATTTTCTTATTTCTTCTTAGGAAATATGCTTGGACCTTCTCTCAAACATGGAAGGGCAAGAGATCGAATCCGGGGATGCTGCGAAGACTCTATTGGACCAGGGATGGTATTCATAAAACAATGAGTATATTTACAATGTAATATTAAGGCTACTATTATAAAAGTATCATATATAGCGCGTTCTTTTAATTAACATATTGTTTCAGCTGTTAGATAATGTTTGATTAATTATTTTCTTATTTTTTCTTCAGAAACACGCTTGGACCTTCTCTCAAACATGGAAGGGCAAGAGATCGAATCCGGGGATGCTGCGAAGACTCTATTGGACCAGGAATGGTATTCATAAAACAATGAGTATATTTACAATGTAATACTAAGGCTATCATTATAAAAGTATCGTATATAGCGCGTTCTTTTAATTAACATATTGTTTCGGCTGTTAGATAATGTTTGATTAATTATTTTCTTATTTTTTATTCAGAAATACGCTTGGACCTTCTCTCAAACATGGAAGGGCAAGAGATCGATTCCGGGGATGCTGCGAAGACAATATTGGACCAGGGATGGTATTCATAAAACAATGAGTATATTTACATTGTAATATTAAGGCTACTATTATAAAAGTATCGTATATAGCGTGTTCTTTTAATTGACATATTGTTTCGGCTGTTAGATAATGTTTGAATAATTATTTTCTTATTTTTTCTTCAGAAATAAGCTTGGACCTTCTCTCAAAAATGGAAGGGCAAGAGATCGAATCTGGGGATGCTTCGAAGACTCTATTGGACCAGGGAAGGTATTCATAAAACAATTAGAATATTTACAATGTAATATTAAGGCTACTATTATAAAAGTATCGTATATAGCGCGTTCTTTTAATTAACATATTTTTTCGGCTGTTAGATAATGTTTGATTAATTATTTTCTTATTTTTTCTTCAGAAATACGCTTGGACCTTCTCTCAAACATGGAAGGGCAAGAGATCGAATCTGGGGATGCTGCGAAGACTCTATTGGACCAGGGATGGTATTCATAAAACAATGAGTATATTTACAATGTAATACTAAGGCTACCATTATAAAAGTATCGTATATAGCGCGTTCTTTTAATTAACATATTGTTTCGGCTGTTAGATAATGTTTGATTAATTATTTTCTTATTTTTTCTTCAGAAATACGCTTGGACCTTTTCTCAAACATGGAAGGGCAAGAGATCGATTCCGGGGATGCTGCGAAGACTCTATTGGACCAGGGATGGTATTCATAAAACAATGAGTATATTTACAATGTAATATTGAGTCTACTATTATAAAAGTATCGTATATAGCGTGTTCTTTTAATTAACATATAGTTTCGGCTGTTAGATAATGTTTGAATAATTATTTTCTTATTTTTTCTTCAGAAATAAGCTTGGACCTTCTCTCAAACATGGAAGGGCAAGAGATCGAATCCGGGGATGTTGCGAAGACTCTATTGTACCAGGGATGGTATTCATAAAACAATGAGTATATTTACAATGTAATATTAAGGCTACTATTATAAAAGTATCGTATATAGCGCGTTCTTTTAATTAACATATTATTTCGGCTGTTAGTTAATGTTTGATAAATAATTTTCTTATTTTTTCTTTGGAAATACACTTGGACCTTCTCTCAAACATGGAAGGGCAAGAGATCGAATCCGGGGAATGCTGCGAAGACTCTATTGGACCAGGGATGGTATTCATAAAACAATGAGTATATTTACAATGTAATATTAAGGCTACTATTATAAAAGTTTCGTATATAGCGCGTTCATTTAATTATCATATTGTTTCGGCTGTTAGATAATGTTTGATTTATTATTGTCTTATTTTTTCTTCAGAAATACGCTTGGACCTTCTCTCAAACATGGAAGGGCAAGAGATCGAATCCGGGGATGCTGCGAAGACTCTATTGGACCAGGGATGGTATTCATAAAACAATGAGTATATTTACAATGTAATATTAAGGCTACTATTATAAAAGTATCGTATATAGCGCGTTCTTTTAATTGACATATTGTTTCGGCTGTTATATAATGTTTGATTAATTATTTTCTTATCTTTTCTTAGGAAATACGCTTGGACCTTCTCTCAAACATGGAAGGGCAAGAGATCGAATCCGGGGATGCTGCGAAGACTCTATTGGACCAGGGATGGTATTCATAATACAATGAGTATATTTTAAATGTAATATTAAGCCTATTATTATAAAAGTATCGTATATAGCGCGTTCTTTTAATTAACATATAGTTTCGGCTGTTAGATAATGTTTGAATAATTATTTTTTTATTTTTTCTTAGGAAATACGCTTGGACCTTCTCTCGAACATGGAAGGGCAAGAGATCGAATCCGGGGATGCTGCGAAGACTCTATTGGACCAAGGATGGTATTCATAAAACAATGAGTATATTTACAATGTAATATTAAGGCTACTATTATAAAAGTATCGTATATAGCGCGTTCTTTTAATTAACATATTGTTTCAGCTGTTAGATAATGTTTGAATATTTATTTTCTTATTTTTTCTTAGGAAATACGCTTGGACCTTCTCTCAAACATGGAAGGGCAAGAGATAATATCCGGGGATGCTGCGAAGACTCTATTGGACCAGGGATGGTATTCATAAAACAATGAATATATTTACAATGTAATATTAAGGCTACTATTATAAAAGTATCGTATATAGCGCGTTCTTTTAATTAACATATTGTTTCGGCTGTTAGATAATGTTTCATTAATTATTTTCTTATTTTTTCTTCAGAAATACGCTTGGACCTTCTCTCAAACATGGAAGGGCAAGAGATCAAATCCGGGGATGCTGCGAAGACTCTATTAGACCAGGGATGGTATTCATAAAACAATGAGTATATTTACAATGTAATATTAAGGCTACTATTATAAAAGTATCGTATATAGCGCGTTCATTTTATTAACATATTGTTTCGGCTGTTAGATAATGTTTGATTAATTATTTTCTTATTTTTTCTTAGGAAATACGCTTGGACCTTCTCTCAAACATGGAAGGGCAAGAGATCGAATCCGGGGATGCTGCGAAGACTCTATTGGACCAGGGATGGTATTCATAAAACAATGAGTATATTTACAATGTAATATTAAGGCTACTATTATAAAAGTATCGTATATAGCGCGTTCTTTTAATTAACATATTGTTTCAGCTGTTAGATAATGTTTGAATATTTATTTTCTTATTTTTTCTTAGGAAATACGCTTGGACCTTCTCTCAAACATGGAAGGGCAAGAGATCGAATCCGGGGATGCTGCGAAGACTCTATTGGACCAGGGATGGTATTCATAAAACAATGAGTATATTTACAATGTAATATTAAGGCTACTGTTATAAAAGTATCGTATATAGCCATTTCTTTTAATTGACATATTGTTTCGGCTGTTATATAATGTTTGATTAATTATTTTCTTATTTCTTCTTAGGAAATATGCTTGGACCTTCTCTCAAACATGGAAGGGCAAGAGATCGAATCCGGGGATGCTGCGAAGACTCTATTGGACCAGGGATGGTATTCATAAAACAATGAGTATATTTACAATGTAATATTAAGGCTACTATTATAAAAGTATCATATATAGCGCGTTCTTTTAATTAACATATTGTTTCAGCTGTTAGATAATGTTTGATTAATTATTTTCTTATTTTTTCTTCAGAAACACGCTTGGACCTTCTCTCAAACATGGAAGGGCAAGAGATCGAATCCGGGGATGCTGCGAAGACTCTATTGGACCAGGAATGGTATTCATAAAACAATGAGTATATTTACAATGTAATACTAAGGTTACCATTATAAAAGTATCGTATATAGCGCGTTCTTTTAATTAACATATTGTTTCGGCTGTTAGATAATGTTTGATTAATTATTTTCTTATTTTTTATTCAGAAATACGCTTGGACCTTCTCTCAAACATGGAAGGGCAAGAGATCGATTCCGGGGATGCTGCGAAGACAATATTGGACCAGGGATGGTATTCATAAAACAATGAGTATATTTACATTGTAATATTAAGGCTACTATTATAAAAGTATCGTATATAGCGTGTTCTTTTAATTAACATATTGTTTCGGCTGTTAGATAATGTTTGAATAATTATTTTCTTATTTTTTCTTCAGAAATAAGCTTGGACCTTCTCTCAAAAATGGAAGGGCAAGAGATCGAATCTGGGGATGCTGCGAAGACTCTATTGGACCAGGGAAGGTATTCATAAAACAATTAGAATATTTACAATGTAATATTAAGGCTACTATTATAAAAGTATCGTATATAGCGCGTTCTTTTAATTAACATATTTTTTCGGCTGTTAGATAATGTTTGATTAATTATTTTCTTATTTTTTCTTCAGAAATACGCTTGGACCTTCTCTCAAACATGGAAGGGCAAGAGATCGAATCTGGGGATGCTGCGAAGACTCTATTGGACCAGGGATGGTATTCATAAAACAATGAGTATATTTACAATGTAATACTAAGGCTACCATTATAAAAGTATCGTATATAGCGCGTTCTTTTAATTAACATATTGTTTCGGCTGTTAGATAATGTTTGATTAATTATTTTCTTATTTTTTCTTCAGAAATACGCTTGGACCTTTTCTCAAACATGGAAGGGCAAGAGATCGATTCCGGGGATGCTGCGAAGACTCTATTGGACCAGGGATGGTATTCATAAAACAATGAGTATATTTACAATGTAATATTGAGTCTACTATTATAAAAGTATCGTATATAGCGTGTTCTTTTAATTAACATATAGTTTCGGCTGTTAGATAATGTTTGAATAATTATTTTCTTATTTTTTCTTCAGAAATAAGCTTGGACCTTCTCTCAAACATGGAAGGGCAAGAGATCGAATCCGGGGATGTTGCGAAGACTCTATTGGACCAGGGATGGTATTCATAAAACAATGAGTATATTTACAATGTAATATTAAGGCTACTATTATAAAAGTATCGTATATAGCGCGTTCATTTAATTAACATATTGTTTCGGCTGTTAGATAATGTTTGATTAATTATTGTTTTATTTTTTCTTCAGAAATATGCTTGGACCTACTCTCAGACATGGAAGGGCAAGAGATCGAATCCGGGGATGCTGCGAAGACTCTATTGGACCAGGGATGGTTGTTCATAAAACAATGAGTATATTTACAATGTAATATTAAGGCTACTATTATAAAAGTATCGTATATAGCGCGTTCTTTTAATTAACATATTGTTTCGGCTGTTAGATAATGTTTGATTAATTATTTTCTTATTTTTTCTTAGGAAATACGCTTGGACCTTCTCTCAAACATGGAAGGGCAAGAGATCGAATCCGGGGATGCTGCGAGGACTCTATTGGACCAGGGATGGTATTCATAAACCAATGAGTATATCTTCAATGTAATATTAAGGCTACTATTATAAAAGTATCGTATATAGCGCGTTCTTTTAATTGACATATTGTTTCGGCTGTTATATAATGTTTGATTAATTATTTTCTTATCTTTTCTTAGGAAATACGCTTGGACCTTCTCTCAAACATGGAAGGGCAAGAGATCGAATCCGGGGATGCTGCGAAGACTCTATTGGACCAGGGATGGTATTCATAATACAATGAGTATATTTTAAATGTAATATTAAGCCTATTATTATAAAAGTATCGTATATAGCGCGTTCTTTTAATTAACATATAGTTTCGGCTGTTAGATAATGTTTGAATAATTATTTTTTTATTTTTTCTTAGGAAATACCCTTGGACCTTCTCTCGAACATGGAAGGGCAAGAGATCGAATCCGGGGATGCTGCGAAGACTCTATTGGACCAAGGATGGTATTCATAAAACAATGAGTATATTTACAATGTAATATTAAGGCTACTATTATAAAAGTATCGTATATAGCGCGTTCTTATAATTAACATATTGTTTCAGCTGTTAGATAATGTTTGAATATTTATTTTCTTATTTTTTCTTAGGAAATACGCTTGGACCTTCTCTCAAACATGGAAGGGCAAGAGATAATATCCGGGGATGCTGCGAAGACTCTATTGGACCAGGGATGGTATTCATAAAACAATGAGTATATTTACAATGTAATATTAAGGCTACTATTATAAAAGTATCGTATATAGCGCGTTCTTTTAATTAACATATTGTTTCGGCTGTTAGATAATGTTTCATTAATTATTTTCTTATTTTTTCTTCAGAAATACGCCTGGACCTTCTCTCAAACATGGAAGGGCAAGAGATCGAATCCGGGGATGCTGCGAAGACTCTATTGGACCAGGGATGGTATTCATAAATAATGAGTATATTTACAATGTAATATTATGGCTACTATAATAAAAGTATCGTATATAGCGAGTTCTTTTAATTAACATATTGTTTCGGCTGTTAGATAATGTTTGAGTAATTATTTTCTTATTTTTTCTTAGGAAATACGCTTGGACCTTCTCTCAAACATGGATGGGCAAGAGATCAAATCCGGGGATGCTGCGAAGACTCTATTGGACCAGGGATGGTATTCATAAAACAATGAGTATATTTACAATGTAATATTAAGGCTACTATTATAAAAGTATCGTATATAGCGCGTTCTTTTAATTAACATATTGTTTCGGCTGTTAGATAATGTTTGATTAATTATTGTCTTATTTTTTCTTCAGAAATACGATTAAACCTACTCTCAGGCATGGAAGGGCAAGAGATCTAATCCGGGGATGCTGCGAAGACTCTATTGGACCAGGGATGGTATTCATAAAACAATGAGTATATTTACATTGTAATATTAAGGCTACTATTATAAAAGTATCGTATATAGCGTGTTCTTTTAATTAACATATTGTTTCGGCTGTTAGATAATGTTTGAATAATTATTTTCTTATTTTTTCTTCAGAAATAAGCTTGGACCTTCTCTCAAAAATGGAAGGGCAAGAGATCGAATCTGGGGATGCTGCGAAGACTCTATTGGACCAGGGAAGGTATTCATAGAACAATTAGAATATTTACAATGTAATATTAAGGCTACTATTATAAAAGTATCGTATATAGCGCGTTCTTTTAATTAACATATTGTTTCGGCTGTTAGATAATGTTTGATTAATTATTTTCTTATTTTTTCTTCAGAAATACGCTTGGACCTTTTCTCAAACATGGAAGGGCAAGAGATCGATTCCGGGGATGCTGCGAAGACTCTATTGGACCAGGGATGGTATTCATAAAACAATGAGTATATTTACAATGTAATATATAGGCTACTATTATAAAAGTATCGTATATAGCGTGTTCTTTTAATTAACATATAGTTTCGGCTGTTAGAAAATGTTTGAATAATTATTTTCTTATTTTTTCTTCAGAAATAAGCTTGGACCTTCTCTCAAACATGGAAGGGCAAGAGATCGAATCCGGGGATGTTGCGAAGACTCTATTGTACCAGGGATGGTATTCATAAAACAATGAGTATATTTACAATGTAATATTAAGGCTACTATTATAAAAGTATCGTATATAGCGCGTTCTTTTAATTAACATATTATTTCGGCTGTTAGTTAATGTTTGATAAATAATTTTCTTATTTTTTCTTAGGAAATACACTTGGACCTTCTCTCAAACATGGAAGGGCAAGAGATCGAATCCGGGGAATGCTGCGAAGACTCTATTGGACCAGGGATGGTATTCATAAAACAATGAGTATATTTACAATGTAATATTAAGGCTACTATTATAAAAGTATCGTATATAGCGCGTTCATTTAATTATCATCATGTTTCGGCTGTTAGATAATGTTTGATTAATTATTGTCTTATTTTTTTTCAGAAATACGCTTGGACCTTCTCTCAAACATGGAAGGGCAAGAGATCGAATCCGGGGATGCTGCGAAGACTCTATTGGACCAGGGATGGTATTCATAAAACAATGAGTATATTTACAATGTAATATTAAGGCTACTATTATAAAAGTATCGTATATAGCGCGTTCATTTTATTAACATATTGTTTCGGCTGTTAGATAATGTTTGATTAATTATTTTCTTATTTTTTCTTAGGAAATACGCTTGGACCTTCTCTCAAACATGGAAGGGCAAGAGATCGAATCCGGGGATGCTGCGAAGACTCTATTGGACCAGGGATGGTATTCATAAAACAATGAGTATATTTACAATGTAATATTAAGGCTACTATTATAAAAGTATCGTATATAGCCATTTCTTTTAATTGACATATTGTTTCGGCTGTTATATAATGTTTGATTAATTATTTTCTTATTTCTTCTTAGGAAATATGCTTGGACCTTCTCTCAAACATGGAAGGGCAATAGATCGAATCCGGGGATGCTGCGAAGACTCTATTGGACCAGGGAAGGTATTCATAAAACAATGAGTATATTTACAATGTAATATTAAGGCTACTATTATAAAAGTATCATATATAGCGCGTTCTTTTAATTAACATATTGTTTCAGCTGTTAGATAATGTTTGATTAATTATTTTCTTATTTTTTCTTCAGAAATACGCTTGGACCTTCTCTCAAACATGGAAGGGCAAGAGATCGAATCCGGGGATGCTGCGAAGACTCTATTGGACCAGGAATGGTATTCATAAAACAATGAGTATATTTACAATGTAATACTAAGGCTACCATTATAAAAGTATCGTATATAGCGCGTTCTTTTAATTAACATATTGTTTCGGCTGTTAGATAATGTTTGATTAATTATTTTCTTATTTTTTATTCAGAAATACGCTTGGACCTTCTCTCAAACATGGAAGGGCAAGAGATCGATTCCGGGGATGCTGCGAAGACTCTATTGGACCAGGGATGGTATTCATAAAACAATGAGTATATTTAAAATGTAATATTAAGGCTACTTTTATAAAAGTATCGTATATAGCGTGTTCTTTTAATTAACATATTGTTTCGGCTCTTAGATAATGTTTGAATAATTATTTTCTTATTTTTTCTTCAGAAATAAGCTTGGACCTTCTCTCAAAAATGGAAGGGCAAGAGATTGAATCTGGGGATGCTGCGAAGACTCTATTGGACCAGGGAAGGTATTCATAAAACAATTAGAATATTTACAATGTAATATTAAGGCTACTATTATAAAAGTATCGTATATAGCGCGTTCTTTTAATTAACATATTTTTTCGGCTGTTAGATAATGTTTGATTAATTATTTTCTTATTTTTTCTTCAGAAATACGCTTGGACCTTCTCTAAAACATGGAAGGGCAAGAGATCGAATCTGGGGATGCTGCGAAGACTCTATTGGATCAGGGATGGTATTCATAAAACAATGAGTATATTTACAATGTAATACTAAGGCTACCATTATAAAAGTATCGTATATAGCGCGTTCTTTTAATTAACATATTGTTTCGGCTGTTAGATAATGTTTGATTAATTATTTTCTTATTTTTTCTTCAGAAATACGCTTGGACCTTTTCTCAAACATGGAAGGGCAAGAGATCGATTCCGGGGATGCTGCGAAGACTATATTGGACCAGGGATGGTATTCATAAAACAATGAGTATATTTACAATGTAATATTGAGGCTACTATTATAAAAGTATCCTATATAGCGTGTTCTTTTAATTAACATATAGTTTCGGCTGTTAGATAATGTTTGAATAATTATTTTCTTATTTTTTCTTCAGAAATAAGCTTGGACCTTCTCTCAAACATGGAAGGGCAAGAGATCGAATCCGGGGATGTTGCGAAGACTCTATTGTACCAGGGATGGTATTCATAAAACAATGAGTATATTTACAATGTAATATTAAGGCTACTATTATAAAAGTATCGTATATAGCGCGTTCTTTTAATTAACATATTATTTCGGCTGTCAGTTAATGTTTGATAAATAATTTTCTTATTTTTTCTTAGGAAATACACTTGGACCTTCTCTCAAACATGGAAGGGCAAGAGATCGAATCCGGGGAATGCTGCGAAGACTCTATTGGACCAGGGATGGTATTCATAAAACAATGAGTATATTTACAATGTAATATTAAGGCTACTATTATAAAAGTATCGTATATAGCGCGTTCATTTAATTATCATATTGTTTCGGCTGTTAGATAATGTTTGATTAATTATTGTCTTATTTTTTTTCAGAAATACGCTTGGACCTTCTCTCAAACATGGAAGGGCAAGAGATCGAATCCGGGGATGTTGCGAAGACTCTATTGTACCAGGGATGGTATTCATAAAACAATGAGTATATTTACAATGTAATATTAAGGCTACTATTATAAAAGTATCGTATATAGCGCGTTCATTTTATTAACATATTGTTTCGGCTGTTAGATAATGTTTGATTAATTATTTTCTTATTTTTTCTTAGGAAATACGCTTGGACCTTCTCTCAAACATGGAAGGGCAAGAGATCGAATCCGGGGATGCTGCGAAGACTCTATTGGACCAGGGATGGTATTCATAAAACAATGAGTATATTTACAATGTAATATTAAGGCTACTATTATAAAAGTATCGTATATAGCCATTTCTTTTAATTGACATATTGTTTCGGCTGTTATATAATGTTTGATTAATTATTTTCTTATTTCTTCTTAGGAAATATGCTTGGACCTTCTCTCAAACATGGAAGGGCAAGAGATCGAATCCGGGGATGCTGCGAAGACTCTTTTGGACCAGGGATGGTATTCATAAAACAATGAGTATATTTACAATGTAATATTAAGGCTTCTATTATAAAAGTATCATATATAGCGCGTTCTTTTAATTAACATATTGTTTCAGCTGTTAGATAATGTTTGATTAATTATTTTCTTATTTTTTCTTCAGAAATACGCTTGGACCTTCTCTCAAACATGTAAGAGCAAGAGATCGAATCCGGGGATGCTGCGAAGACTCTATTGGACCAGGAATGGTATTCATAAAACAATGAATATATTTACAATGTAATACTAAGGCTACCATTATAAAAGTATCGTATATAGCGCGTTCTTTTAATTAACATATTGTTTCGGCTGTTAGATAATGTTTGATTAATTATTTTCTTATTTTTTATTCAGAAATACGCTTGGACCTTCTCTCAAACATGGAAGGGCAAGAGATCGATTCCGGGGATGCTGCGAAGACTCTATTGGACCAGGGATGGTATTCATAAAACAATGAGTATATTTACATTGTAATATTAAGGCTACTATTATAAAAGTATCGTATATAGCGTGTTCTTTTAATTAACATATTGTTTCGGCTGTTAGATAATGTTTGAATAATTATTTTCTTATTTTTTCTTCAGAAATAAGCTTAAACCTTCTCTCAAAAATGGAAGGGCAAGAGATCGAATCTGGGGTTGCTGCGAAGACTCTATTGGACCAGGGAAGGTATTCATAAAACAATTAGAATATTTACAATGTAATATTAAGGCTACTATTATAAAAGTGTCGTATATAGCGCGTTCTTTTAATTAACATATTTTTTCGGCTGTTAGATAATGTTTGATTAATTATTTTCTTATTTTTTCTTCAGAAATACGCTTGGACCTTCTCTCAAACATGGAAGGGCAAGAGATCGAATCTGGGGATGCTGCGAAGACTCTATTGGACCAGGGATGGTATTCATAAAACAATGAGTATATTTACAATGTAATACTAAGGCTACCATTATAAAAGTATCGTATATAGCGCGTTCTTTTAATTAACATATTGTTTCGGCTGTTAGATAATGTTTGATTAATTATTTTCTTATTTTTTCTTCAGAAATACGCTTGGACCTTTTCTCAAACATGGAAGGGAAGGAGATCGATTCCGGGGATGCTGCGAAGACTCTATTGGACCAGGGATGGTATTCATCAAACAATGAGTATAGTTACAATGTAATATTGAGGCTACTATTATAAAAGTATCGTATATAGCGTGTTCTTTTAATTAACATATAGTTTGGGCTGTTAGATAATGTTTGAATAATTATTTTCTTATTTTTTCTTCAGAAATAAGCTTGGACCTTCTCTCAAACATGGAAGGGCAAGAGATCGAATCCGGGGATGTTGCGAAGACTCTATTGTACCAGGGATGGTATTCATAAAACAATGAGTATATTTACAATGTAATATTAAGGCTACTATTATAAAAGTATCGTATATAGCGCGTTCTTTTAATTAACATATTATTTCGGCTGTTAGTTAATGTTTGATAAATAATTTTCTTATTTTTTCTTAGGAAATACACTTGGACCTTCTCTCAAACATGGAAGGGCAAGAGATCGAATCCGGGGAATGCTGCGAAGACTCTATTGGACCAGGGATGGTATTCATAAAACAATGAGTATATTTACAATGTAATATTAAGGCTACTATTATAAAAGTTTCGTATATAGCGCGTTCATTTAATTATCATATTGTTTCGGCTGTTAGATAATGTTTGATTAATTATTGTCTTATTTTTTCTTCAGAGATACGCTTGGACCTTCTCTCAAACATGGAAGGGCAAGAGATCGAATCCGGGGATGCTGCGAAGACTCTATTGGACCAGGGATGGTATTCATAAAACAATGAGTATATTTGCAATGTAATATTAAGGCTACTATTATAAAAGTATCGTATATAGCGCGTTCATTTAATTAACATATTGTTTCGGCTGTTAGATAATGTTTGATTAATTATTGTCTTATTTTTTCTTCAGAAATATGCTTGGACCTACTCTCAGACATGGAAGGGCAAGAGATCGAATCCGGGGATGCTGCGAAGACTCTATTGGACCAGGGATGGTTGTTCATAAAACAATGAGTATATTTACAATGTAATATTAAGGCTACTATTATAAAAGTATCGTATATAGCGCGTTCTTTTAATTAACATATTGTTTCGGCTGTTAGATAATGTTTGATTAATTATTTTCTTATTTTTTCTTAGGAAATACGCTTGGACCTTCTCTCAAACATGGAAGGGCAAGAGATCGAATCCGGGGATGCTGCGAAGACTCTATTGGACCAGGGATGGTATTCATAAAACAATGAGTATATCTTCAATGTAATATTAAGGCTACTATTATAAAAGTATCGTATATAGCGCGTTCTTTTAATTAACATATTGTTTCGGCTGTTAGATAATGTTTGATTAATTATTTTCTTATTCTTTCTTCAGAAATACGCTTGGACCTTATCTCAAACATGGAAGGGCAAGAGATCGAATCCGGGGATGCTGCGAAGACTCTATTGGACCAGGGATGGTATTCATAAAACAATGAGTATATTTACAATGTAATATTAAGGCTACTATTATAAAAGTATCGGATATAGCGCGTTCTTTTAATTAACATATTATTTCGGCTGTTAGATAATGTTTGATTAATTATTTTCTTATTTTTTCTTCAGAAATACCCTTGGACCTTCTCTCAAACATGGAAGGGCAAGAGATCGAATCCGGGGATACTGCGAGGACTCTATTGGACCAGGGATGGTATTCATAAAACAATGAGTATATCTTCAATGTAATATTAAGGCTACTATTATAAAAGTATCGTATATAGCGAGTTCTTTTAATTAACATATTTTTTCGGCTGTAAGATAATGTTTGATTAATTATTTTCTTATTTTTTCTTCAGAAATACGCTTGGACCTTCTCTCAAACATGGAAGGGCAAGAGATCCAATCCGGGGATGCTTCGAAGACTCTATTGGACCAGGGATGGTATTCATAAAACAATGAGTATATTTACAATGTAATATTAAGGCTACTATTATAAAAGTATCGTATATAGCCATTTCTTTTAATTGACATATTGTTTCGGCTGTTATATAATGTTTGATTAATTATTTTCTTATATTTTCTTAGGAAATATGCTTGGACCTTCTCTCAAACATGGAAGGGCAAGAGATCGAATCCGGGGATGCTGCGTAGACTCTATTGGACCAGGGATGGTATTCATAAAACAATGAGTATATTTACAATGTAATATTAAGGCTACTATTATAAAAGTATCATATATAGCGCGTTCTTTTAATTAACATATTGTTTCAGCTGTTAGATAATGTTTGATTAATTATTTTCTTATTTTTTCTTCAGAAATACGCTTGGACCTTCTCTCAAACATGGAAGGGCAAGAGATCGAATCCGGGGATGCTGCGAAGACTCTATTGGACAAGGAATGGTATTCATAAAACAATGAGTATATTTACAATGTAATACTAAGGCTACCATTATAAAAGTATCGTATATAGCGCGTTCTTTTAATTAACATATTGTTTCGGCTGTTAGATAATGTTTGATTAATTATTTTCTTATTTTTTATTCAGAAATACGCTTGGACCTTCTCTCAAACATGGAAGGGCAAGAGATCGATTCCGGGGATGCTGCGAAGACTCTATTGGACCAGGGATGGTATTCATAAAACAATGAGTATATTTACAATGTAATATTGAGTCTACTATTATAAAAGTATCGTATATAGCGTGTTCTTTAATTAACATATAGTTTCGGCTGTTAGATAATGTTTGAATAATTATTTTCTTATTTTTTCTTCAGAAATAAGCTTGGACCTTCTCTCAAACATGGAAGGGCAAGAGATCGAATCCGGGGATGCTGCGAAGACTCTATTGGACCAGGGATGGTATTCATAAAACAATGAGTATATTTACAATGTAATATTAAGGCTACTATTATAAAAGTATCGTATATAGCGCGTTCTTTTAATTAACATATTGTTTCGGCTGTTAGATAATGTTTGATTAATTATTTTCTTATTTTTTCTTAGGAAATACGCTTGGACCTTCTCTCAAACATGGAAGGGCAAGAGATCGAATCCGGGGATGCTGCGAGGACTCTATTGGACCAGGGATGGTATTCATAAAACAATGAGTATATCTTCAATGTAATATTAAGGCTACTATTATAAAAGTATCGTATATAGCGCGTTCTTTTAATTGACATATTGTTTCGGCTGTTATATAATGTTTGATTAATTATTTTCTTATCTTTTCTTAGGAAATACGCTTGGACCTTCTCTCAAACATGGAAGGGCAAGAGATCGAATCCGGGGATGCTGCGAAGACTCTATTGGACCAGGGATGGTATTCATAATACAATGAGTATATTTTAAATGTAATATTAAGCCTATTATTATAAAAGTATCGTATATAGCGCGTTCTTTTAATTAACATATAGTTTCGGCTGTTAGATAATGTTTGAATAATTATTTTTTTATTTTTTCTTAGGAAATACGCTTGGACCTTCTCTCGAACATGGAAGGGCAAGAGATCGAATCCGGGGATGCTGCGAAGACTCTATTGGACCAAGGATGGTATTCATAAAACAATGAGTATATTTACAATGTAATATTAAGGCTACTATTATAAAAGTATCGTATATAGCGCGTTCTTTTAATTAACATATTGTTTCAGCTGTTAGATAATGTTTGAATATTTATTTTCTTATTTTTTCTTAGGAAATACGCTTGGACCTTCTCTCAAACATGGAAGGGCAAGAGATCGAATCCGGGGATGCTGCGAAGACTCTATTGGACCAGGAATGGTATTCATAAAACAATGAGTATATTTACAATGTAATATTAAGGCTACTATTATAAAAGTATCGTATATAGCGCGTTCTTTTAATTAACATATTGTTTCGGCTGTTAGATAATGTTTCATTAATTATTTTCTTATTTTTTCTTCAGAAATACGCTTGGACCTTCTCTCAAACATGGAAGGGCAAGAGATCAAATCCGGGGATGCTGCGAAGACTCTATTAGACCAGGGATGGTATTCATAAAACAATGAGTATATTTACAATGTAATATTAAGGCTACTATTATAAAAGTATCGTATATAGCGCGTTCTTTTAATTAACATATTGTTACGGCTGTTAGATAATGTTTGAATAATTATTTTCTTATTTTTTCTTAGGAAATACGCTTGGACCTTCTCTCAAACATGGAAGGGCAAGAGATCGAATCCGGGGATGCTGCGAAGACTCTATTGGACCAGGGATGGTATTCATAAATAATGAGTATATTTACAATGTAATATTAAGGCTACTATAATAAAAGTATCGTATATAGCGCGTTCTTTTAATTAACATATTGTTTCGGCTGTTAGATAATGTTTGAGTAATTATTTTCTTATTTTTTCTTAGGAAATACGCTTGGACCTTCTCTCAAACATGGATGGGCAAGAGATCAAATCCGGGGATGTTGCGAAGACTCTATTGGACCAGGGATGGTATTCATAAAACAATGAGTATATTTACAATGTAATATTAAGGCTACTATTATAAAAGTATCGTATATAGCGCGTTCTTTTAATTAACATATTGTTTCGGCTGTTAGATAATGTTTGATTAATTATTGTCTTATTTTTTCTTCAGAAATACGATTAAACCTACTCTCAGGCATGGAAGGGCAAGAGATCTAATCCGGGGATGCTGCGAAGACTCTATTGGACCAGGGATGGTATTCATAAAACAATGAGTATATTTACATTGTAATATTAAGGCTACTATTATAAAAGTATCGTATATAGCGTGTTCTTTTAATTAACATATTGTTTCGGCTGTTAGATAATGTTTGAATAATTATTTTCTTATTTTTTCTTCAGAAATAAGCTTGGACCTTCTCTCAAAAATGGAAGGGCAAGAGATCGAATCTGGGGATGCTGCGAAGACTCTATTGGACCAGGGAAGGTATTCATAAAACAATTAGAATATTTACAATGTAATATTAAGGCTACTATTATAAAAGTATCGTATATAGCGCGTTCTTTTAATTAACATATTTTTTCGGCTGTTAGATAATGTTTGATTAATTATTTTCTTATTTTTTCTTCAGAAATACGCTTGGACCTTCTCTCAAACATGGAAGGGCAAGAGATCGAATCTGGGGATGCTGCGAAGACTCTATTGGACCAGGGATGGAATTCATAAAACAATGAGTATATTTACAATGTAATACTAAGGCTACCATTATAAAAGTATCGTATATAGCGCGTTCTTTTAATTAACATATTGTTTCGGCTGTTAGATAATGTTTGATTAATTATTTTCTTATTTTTTCTTCAGAAATACGCTTGGACCTTTTCTCAAACATGGAAGGGCAAGAGATCGATTCCTGGGATGCTGCGAAGACTCTATTGGACCAGGGATGTTATTCATAAAACAATGAGTATATTTACAATGTAATATATAGGCTACTATTATAAAAGTATCGTATATAGCGTGTTCCTTTAATTAACATATAGTTTCGGCTGTTAGATAATGTTTGAATAATTATTTTCTTATTTTTTCTTCAGAAATAAGCTTGGACCTTCTCTCAAACATGGAAGGGCAAGAGATCGAATCCGGGGATGTTGCGAAGACTCTATTGTACCAGGGATGGTATTCATAAAACAATGAGTATATTTACAATGTAATATTAAGGCTACTATTATAAAAGTATCGTATATAGCGCGTTCTTTTAATTAACATATTATTTCGGCTGTTAGTTAATGTTTGATAAATAATTTTCTTATTTTTTCTTAGGAAATACACTTGGACCTTCTCTCAAACATGGAAGGGCAAGAGATCGAATCCGGGGAATGCTGCGAAGACTCTATTGGACCAGGGATGGTATTCATAAAACAATGAGTATATTTACAATGTAATATTAAGGCTACTATTATAAAAGTATCGTATATAGCGCGTTCATTTAATTATCATATTGTTTCGGCTGTTAGATAATGTTTGATTAATTATTGTCTTATTTTTTTTCAGAAATACGCTTGGACCTTCTCTCAAACATGGAAGGGCAAGAGATCGAATCCGGGGATGCTGCGAAGACTCTATTGGACCAGGGATGGTATTCATAAAACAATGAGTTTATTTACAATGTAATATTAAGGCTACTATTATAAAAGTATCGTATATAGCGCGTTCATTTTATTAACATATTGTTTCGGCTGTTAGATAATGTTTGATTAATTATTTTCTTATTTTTTCTTAGGAAATACGCTTGGACCTTCTCTCAAACATGGAAGGGCAAGAGATCGAATCCGGGGATGCTGCGAAGACTCTATTGGACCAGGGATGGTATTCATAAAACAATGAGTATATTTACAATGTAATATTAAGGCTACTATTATAAAAGTATCGTATATAGCCATTTCTTTTAATTGACATATTGTTTCGGCTGTTATATAATGTTTGATTAATTATTTTCTTATTTCTTCTTAGGAAATATGCTTGGACCTTCTCTCAAACATGGAAGGGCAAGAGATCGAATCCGGGGATGCTGCGAAGACTCTATTGGACCAGGGATGGTATTCATAAAACAATGAGTATATTTACAATGTAATATTAAGGCTACTATTATAAAAGTATCATATATAGCGCGTTCTTTTAATTAACATATTGTTTCAGCTGTTAGATAATGTTTGATTAATTATTTTCTTATTTTTTCTTCAGAAATACGCTTGGACCTTCTCTCAAACATGGAAGGGCAAGAGATCGAATCCGGGGATGCTGCGAAGACTCTATTGGACCAGGAATGGTATTCATAAAACAATGAGTATATTTACAATGTAATACTAAGGCTACCATTATAAAAGTATCGTATATAGCGCGTTCTTTTAATTAACATATTGTTTCGGCTGTTAGATAATGTTTGATTAATTATTTTCTTATTTTTTATTCAGAAATACGCTTTGACCTTCTCTCAAACATGGAAGGGCAAGAGATCGATTCCGGGGATGCTGCGAAGACTCTATTGGACCAGGGATGGTATTCATAAAACAATGAGTATATTTACATTGTAATATTAAGGCTACTATTATAAAAGTATCGTATATAGCGTGTTCTTTTAATTAACATATTGTTTCGGCTGTTAGATAATGTTTGAATAATTATTTTCTAATTTTTTCTTCAGAAATAAGCTTGGACCTTCTCTCAAAAATGGAAGGGCAAGAGATCGAATCTGGGGATGCTGCGAAGACTCTATTGGACCAGGGAAGGTATTCATAAAACAATTAGAATATTTACAATGTAATATTAAGGCTACTATTATAAAAGTATCGTATATAGCGCGTTCTTTTAATTAACATATTTTTTCGGCTGTTAGATAATGTTTGATTAATTATTTTCTTATTTTTTCTTCAGAAATACGCTTGGACCTTCTCTCAAACATGGAAGGGCATGAGATCGAATCTGGGGATGCTGCGAAGACTCTATTGGACCAGGGATGGTATTCATAAAACAATGAGTATATTTACAATGTAATACTAAGGCTACCATTATAAAAGTATCGTATATAGCGCGTTCTTTTAATTAACATATTGTTTCGGCTGTTAGATAATGTTTGATTAATTATTTTCTTATTTTTTCTTCAGAAATACGCTTGGACCTTTTCTCAAACATGGAAGGGCAAGAGATCGATTCCGGGGATGCTGCGAAGACTATATTGGACCAGGGATGGTATTCATAAAACAATGAGTATATTTACAATGTAATATTGAGGCTACTATTATAAAAGTATCGTATATAGCGTGTTCTTTTAATTAACATATAGTTTCGGCTGTTAGATAATGTTTGAATAATTATTTTCTTATTTTTTCTTCAGAAATAAGCTTGGACCTTCTCTCAAACATGGAAGGGCAAGAGATCGAATCCGGGGATGTTGCGAAGACTCTATTGTACCAGGGATGGTATTCATAAAACAATGAGTATATTTACAATGTAATATTAAGGCTACCATTATAAAAGTATCGTATATAGCGCGTTCTTTTAATTAACATATTATTTCGGCTGTTAGTTAATGTTTGATAAATAATTTTCTTATTTTTTCTTAGGAAATACACTTGGACCTTCTCTCAAACATGGAAGGGCAAGAGATCGAATCCGGGGAATGCTGCGAAGACTCTATTGGACCAGGGATGGTATTCATAAAACAATGAGTATATTTACAATGTAATATTAAGGCTACTATTATAAAAGTATCGTATATAGCGCGTTCATTTAATTATCATATTGTTTCGGCTGTTAGATAATGTTTGATTAATTATTGTCTTATTTTTTTTCAGAAATACGCTTGGACCATCTCTCAAACATGGAAGGGCAAGAGATCGAATCCGGGGATGCTGCGAAGACTCTATTGGACCAGGGATGGTATTCGTAAAACAATGAGTATATTTACAATGTAATATTAAGGCTACTATTATAAAAGTATCGTATATAGCGCGTTCATTTTATTAACATATTGTTTCGGCTGTTAGATAATGTTTGATTAATTATTTTCTTATTTTTTCTTAGGAAATACGCTTGGACCTTCTCTCAAACATGGAAGGGCAAGAGATCGAATCCGGGGATGCTGCGAAGACTCTATTGGACCAGGGATGGTATTCATAAAACAATGAGTATATTTACAATGTAATATTAAGGCTACTATTATAAAAGTATCGTATATAGCCATTTCTTTTAATTGACATATTGTTTCGGCTGTTATATAATGTTTGATTAATTATTTTCTTATTTCTTCTTAGGAAATATGCTTGGACCTTCTCTCAAACATGGAAGGGCAAGAGATCGAATCCGGGGATGCTGCGAAGACTCTATTGGACCAGGGATGGTATTCATAAAACAATGAGTATATTTACAATGTAATATTAAGGCTACTATTATAAAAGTATCATATATAGCGCGTTCAATTAATTAACATATTATTTCAGCTGTTAGATAATGTTTGATTAATTATTTTCTTATTTTTTCTTCAGAAATACGCTTGGACCTTCTCTCAAACATGGAAGGGCAAGAGATCGAATCCGGGGATGCTGCGAAGACTCTATTGGACCAGGAATGGTATTCATAAAACAATGAGTATATTTACAATGTAATACTAAGGCTACCATTATAAAAGTATCGTATATAGCGCGTTCTTTTAATTAACATATTGTTTCGGCTGTTAGATAATGTTTGATTAATTATTGTCTTATTTTTTATTCAGAAATACGCTTGGACCTTCTCTCAAACATGGAAGGGCAAGAGATCGAATCCGGGGATGCTGCGAAGACTCTATTGGACCAGGGATGGTATTCATTAAACAATGAGTATATTTGCAATGTAATACTAAGGCTACCATTATAAAAGTATCGTATATAGCGCGTTCTTTTAATTAACATATTGTTTCGGCTGTTAGATAATGTTTGATTAATTATTTTCTTATTTTTTCTTCAGAAATACGCTTGGACCTTTTCTCAAACATGGAAGGGCAAGAGATCGATTCCGGGGATGCTGCGAAGACTCTATTGGACCAGGGATGGTATTCATAAAACAATGAGTATATTTACAATGTAATATTGAGGCTACTATTATAAAAGTATCGTATATAGCGTGTTCTTTTAATTAACATATAGTTTCGGCTGTTAGATAATGTTTGAATAATTATTTTCTTATTTTTTCTTCAGAAATAAGCTTGGACCTTCTCTCAAACATGGAAGGGCAAGAGATCGAATCCGGGGATGTTGCGAAGACTCTATTGTACCAGGGATGGTATTCATAAAACAATGAGTATATTTACAATGTAATATTAAGGCTACTATTATAAAAGTATCGTATATAGCGCGTTCTTTTAATTAACATATTATTTCGGCTGTTAGTTAATGTTTGATAAATAATTTTCTTATTTTTTCTTAGGAAATACACTTGGACCTTCTCTCAAACATGGAAGGGCAAGAGATCGAATCCGGGGAATGCTGCGAAGACTCTATTGGACCAGGGATGGTATTCATAAAACAATGAGTATATCTTCAATGTAATATTAAGGCTACTATTATAAAAGTATCGTATATAGCGCGTTCTTTTAATTGACATATTGTTTCGGCTGTTATATAATGTTTGATTAATTATTTTCTTATCTTTTCTTAGGAAATACGCTTGGACCTTCTCTCAAACATGGAAGGGCAAGAGATCGAATCCGGGGATGCTGCGAAGACTCTATTGGACCAGGGATGGTATTCATAATACAATGAGTATATTTTAAATGTAATATTAAGCCTATTATTATAAAAGTATCGTATATAGCGCGTTCTTTTAATTAACATATAGTTTCGGCTGTTAGATAATGTTTGAATAATTATTTTTTTATTTTTTCTTAGGAAATACGCTTGGACCTTCTCTTGAACATGGAAGGGCAAGAGATCGAATCCGGGGATGCTGCGAAGACTCTATTGGACCAAGGATGGTATTCATAAAACAATGAGTATATTTACAATGTAATATTAAGGCTACTATTATAAAAGTATCGTATATAGCGCGTTCTTTTAATTAACATATTGTTTCAGCTGTTAGATAATGTTTGAATATTTATTTTCTTAGTTTTTCTTAGGAAATACGCTTGGACCTTCTCTCTAACGTGGAAGGGCAAGAGATAATATCCGGGGATGCTGCGAAGACTCTATTGGACCAGGGATGGTATTCATAAAACAATGAGTATATTTACAATGTAATATTAAGGCTACTATTATAAAAGTATCGTATATAGCGCGTTCTTTTAATTAACATATTGTTTCGGCTGTTAGATAATGTTTCATTAATTATTTTCTTATTTTTTCTTCAGAAATACGCTTGGACCTTCTCTCAAACATGGAAGGGCAAGAGATCAAATCCGGGGATGCTGCGAAGACTCTATTAGACCAGGGATGGTATTCATAAAACAATGAGTATATTTACAATGTAATATTAAGGCTACTATTATAAAAGTATCGTATATAGCGCGTTCATTTAATTATCATATTGTTTCGGCTGTTAGATAATGTTTGATTAATTATTGTCTTATTTTTTCTTCAGAAATACGCTTGGACCTTCTCTCAAACATGGAAGGGCAAGAGATCGAATCCGGGGATGCTGCGAAGACTCTATTGGACCAGGGATGGTATTCATAAAACAATGAGTATATTTACAATGTAATATTAAGGCTTCTATTATAAAAGTATTGTATATAGCGCGTTCATTTTATTAACATATTGTTTCGGCTGTTAGATAATGTTTGATTAATTATTTTCTTATTTTTTCTTAGGAAATACGCTTGGACCTTCTCTCAAACATGGAAGGGCAAGAGATCGAATCCGGGGATGCTGCGAAGACTCTATTGGACCAGGGATGGTATTCATAAAACAATGAGTATATTTACAATGTAATATTAAGGCTACTGTTATAAAAGTATCGTATATAGCCATTTCTTTTAATTGACATATTGTTTCGGCTGTTATATAATGTTTGATTAATTATTTTCTTATTTCTTCTTAGGAAATATGCTTGGACCTTCTCTCAAACATGGAAGGGCAAGAGATCGAATCCGGGGATGCTGCGAAGACTCTATTGGACCAGGGATGGTATTCATAAAACAATGAGTATATTTACAATGTAATATTAAGGCTACTATTATAAAAGTATCATATATAGCGCGTTCTTTTAATTAACATATTGTTTCAGCTGTTAGATAATGTTTGATTAATTATTTTCTTATTTTTTCTTCAGAAATACGCTTGGACCTTCTCTCAAACATGGAAGGGCAAGAGATCGAATCCGGGGATGCTGCGAAGACTCTATTGGACCAGGAATGGTATTCATAAAACAATGAGTATATTTACAATGTAATACTAAGGCTACCATTATAAAAGTATCGTATATAGCGCGTTCTTTTAATTAACATATTGTTTCGGCTGTTAGATAATGTTTGATTAATTATTTTCTTATTTTTTATTCAGAAATACGCTTGGACCTTCTCTCAAACATGGAAGGGCAAGAGATCGATTCCGGGGATGCTGCGAAGACTCTATTGGAACAGGGATGGTATTCATAAAACAATGAGTATATTTACATTGTAATATTAAGGCTACTATTATAAAAGTATCGTATATAGCGTGTTCTTTTAATTAACATATTGTTTCGGCTGTTAGATAATGTTTGAATAATTATTTTCTTATTTTTTCTTCAGAAATAAGCTTGGACCTTCTCTCAAAAATGGAAGGGCAAGAGATCGAATCTGGGGATGCTGCGAAGACTCTATTGGACCAGGGAAGGTATTCATAAAACAATTAGAATATTTACAATGTAATATTAAGGCTACTATTATAAAAGTATCGTATATAGCGCGTTCTTTTAATTAACATATTTTTTCGGCTGTTAGATAATGTTTGATTAATTATTTTCATATTTTTTCTTCAGAAATACGCTTGGACCTTCTCTCAAACATGGAAGGGCAAGAGATCGAATCTGGGGATGCTGCGAAGACTCTATTGGACCAGGGATGGTATTCATAAAACAATGAGTATATTTACAATGTAATACTAATTCTACCATTATAAAAGTATCGTATATAGCGCGTTCTTTTAATTAACATATTGTTTCGGCTGTTAGATAATGTTTGATTAATTATTTTCTTATTTTTTCTTCAGAAATACGCTTGGACCTTTTCTCAAACATGGAAGGGCAAGAGATCGATTCCGGGGATGCTGCGAAGACTCTATTGGACCAGGGATGGTATTCATAAAACAATGAGTATATTTACAATGTAATATTGAGGCTACTATTATAAAAGTATCGTATATAGCGTGTTCTTTTAATTAACATATAGTTTCGGCTGTTAGATAATGTTTGAATAATTATTTTCTTATTTTTTCTTCAGAAATAAGCTTGGACCTTCTCTCAAACATGGAAGGGCAAGAGATCGAATCCGGGGATGTTGCGAAGACTCTATTGTACCAGGGATGGTATTCATAAAACAATGAGTATATTAACAATGTAATATTAAGGCTACTATTATAAAAGTATCGTATATAGCGCGTTCTTTTAATTAACATATTATTTCGGCTGTTAGTTAATGTTTGATAAATAATTTTCTTATTTTTTCTTAGGAAATACACTTGGACCTTCTCTCAAAAATGGAAGGGCAAGAGATCGAATCCGGGGAATGCTGCGAAGACTCTATTGGACCAGGGATGGTATTCATAAAACAATGAGTATATTTACAATGTAATATTAAGGCTACTATTATAAAAGTTTCGTATATAGCGCGTTCATTTAATTATCATATTGTTTCGGCTGTTAGATAATGTTTGATTAATTATTGTCTTATTTTTTCTTCAGAAATACGCTTGGACCTTCTCTCAAACATGGAAGGGCAAGAGATCGAATCCGGGGATGCTGCGAAGACTCTATTGGACCAGGGATGGTATTCATAAAACAATGAGTATATTTACAATGTAATATTAAGGCTACTATTATAAAAGTATCGTATATAGCGCGTTCATTTAATTAACATATTGTTTCGGCTGTTAGATAATGTTTGATTAATTATTGTCTTATTTTTTCTTCAGAAATATGCTTGGACCTACTCTCAGACATGGAAGGGCAAGAGATCGAATCCGGGGATGCTGCGAAGACTCTATTGGACCAGGGATGGTTGTTCATAAAACAATGAGTATATTTACAATGTAATATTAAGGCTACTATTATAAAAGTATCGTATATAGCGCGTTCTTTTAATTAACATATTGTTTCGGCTGTTAGATAATGTTTGATTAATTATTTTCTTATTTTTTCTTCAGAAATACGCTTGGACCTTCTCTCAAACATGGAAGGGCAAGATATCGAATCTGGGGATGCTGCGAAGACTCTATTGGACCAGGGATGGTATTCATAAAACAATGAGTATATTTACAATGTAATACTAAGGCTACCATTATAAAAGTATCGTATATAGCGCGTTCTTTTAATTAACATATTGTTTCGGCTGTTAGATAATGTTTGATTAATTATTTTCTTATTTTTTCTTCAGAAATACGCTTGGACCTTTTCTCAAACATGGAAGGGCAAGAGATCGATTCCGGGGATGCTGCGAAGACTCTATTGGACCAGGGATGGTATTCATAAAACAATGAGTATATTTACAATGTAATATTGAGGCTACTATTATAAAAGTATCGTATATAGCGTGTTCTTTTAATTAACATATAGTTTCGGCTGTTAGATAATGTTTGAATAATTATTTTCTTATTTTTTCTTCAGAAATAAGCTTGGACCTTCTCTCAAACATGGAAGGGCAAGAGATCGAATCCGGGGATGTTGCGAAGACTCTATTGTACCAGGGATGGTATTCATAAAACAATGAGTATATTAACAATGTAATATTAAGGCTACTATTATAAAAGTATCGTATATAGCGCGTTCTTTTAATTAACATATTATTTCGGCTGTTAGTTAATGTTTGATAAATAATTTTCTTATTTTTTCTTAGGAAATACACTTGGACCTTCTCTCAAAAATGGAAGGGCAAGAGATCGAATCCGGGGAATGCTGCGAAGACTCTATTGGACCAGGGATGGTATTCATAAAACAATGAGTATATTTACAATGTAATATTAAGGCTACTATTATAAAAGTTTCGTATATAGCGCGTTCATTTAATTATCATATTGTTTCGGCTGTTAGATAATGTTTGATTAATTATTGTCTTATTTTTTCTTCAGAAATACGCTTGGACCTTCTCTCAAACATGGAAGGGCAAGAGATCGAATCCGGGGATGCTGCGAAGACTCTATTGGACCAGGGATGGTATTCATAAAACAATGAGTATATTTACAATGTAATATTAAGGCTACTATTATAAAAGTATCGTATATAGCGCGTTCATTTAATTAACATATTGTTTCGGCTGTTAGATAATGTTTGATTAATTATTGTCTTATTTTTTCTTCAGAAATATGCTTGGACCTACTCTCAGACATGGAAGGGCAAGAGATCGAATCCGGGGATGCTGCGAAGACTCTATTGGACCAGGGATGGTTGTTCATAAAACAATGAGTATATTTACAATGTAATATTAAGGCTACTATTATAAAAGTATCGTATATAGCGCGTTCTTTTAATTAACATATTGTTTCGGCTGTTAGATAATGTTTGATTAATTATTTTCTTATTTTTTCTTCAGAAATACGCTTGGACCTTCTCTCAAACATGGAAGGGCAAGATATCGAATCTGGGGATGCTGCGAAGACTCTATTGGACCAGGGATGGTATTCATAAAACAATGAGTATATTTACAATGTAATACTAAGGCTACCATTATAAAAGTATCGTATATAGCGCGTTCTTTTAATTAACATATTGTTTCGGCTGTTAGATAATGTTTGATTAATTATTTTCTTATTTTTTCTTCAGAAATACGCTTGGACCTTTTCTCAAACATGGAAGGGCAAGAGATCGATTCCGGGGATGCTGCGAAGACTCTATTGGACCAGGGATGGTATTCATAAAACAATGAGTATATTTACAATGTAATATTGAGGCTACTATTATAAAAGTATCGTATATAGCGTGTTCTTTTAATTAACATATAGTTTCGGCTGTTAGATAATGATTGAATAATTATTTTCTTATTTTTTCTTCAGAAATAAGCTTGGACCTTCTCTCAAACATGGAAGGGCAAGAGATCGAATCCGGGGATGTTGCGAAGACTCTATTGTACCAGGGATGGTATTCATAAAACAATGAGTATATTTACAATGTAATATTAAGGCTACTATTATAAAAGTATCGTATATAGCTCGTTCTTTTAATTAACATATTATTTCGGCTGTTAGATAATGTTTGATTAATTATTGTCTTATTTTTTCTTCAGATATACGCTTGGACCTTCTCTCAAACATGGAAGGGCAAGAGATCGAATCCGGGGATGCTGCGAAGACTCTATTGGACCAGGGATGGTATTCATAAAACAATGAGTATATTTACAATGTAATATTAAGGCTACTATTATAAAAGTATCGTATATAGCGCGTTCATTTAATTAACATATTGTTTCGGCTGTTAGATAATGTTTGATTAATTATTGTCTTATTTTTTCTTCAGAAATATGCTTGGACCTACTCTCAGACATGGAAGGGCAAGAGATCGAATCCGGGGATGCTGCGAAGACTCTATTGGACCAGGGATGGTTGTTCATAAAACAATGAGTATATTTACAATGTAATATTAAGGCTACTATTATAAAAGTATCGTATATAGCGCGTTCTTTTAATTAACATATTGTTTCGGCTGTTAGATAATGTTTGATTAATTATTTTCTTATTTTTTCTTCAGAAATACGCTTGGACCTTCTCTCAAACATGGAAGGGCAAGATATCGAATCTGGGGATGCTGCGAAGACTCTATTGGACCAGGGATGGTATTCATAAAACAATGAGTATATTTACAATGTAATACTAAGGCTACCATTATAAAAGTATCGTATATAGCGCGTTCTTTTAATTAACATATTGTTTCGGCTGTTAGATAATGTTTGATTAATTATTTTCTTATTTTTTCTTCAGAAATACGCTTGGACCTTTTCTCAAACATGGAAGGGCAAGAGATCGATTCCGGGGATGCTGCGAAGACTCTATTGGACCAGGGATGGTATTCATAAAACTATGAGTATATTTACAATGTAATATTGAGGCTACTATTATAAAAGTATCGTATATAGCGTGTTCTTTTAATTAACATATAGTTTCGGCTGTTAGATAATGATTGAATAATTATTTTCTTATTTTTTCTTCAGAAATAAGCTTGGACCTTCTCTCAAACATGGAAGGGCAAGAGATCGAATCCGGGGATGTTGCGAAGACTCTATTGTACCAGGGATGGTATTCATAAAACAATGAGTATATTTACAATGTAATATTAAGGCTACTATTATAAAAGTATCGTATATAGCTCGTTCTTTTAATTAACATATTATTTCGGCTGTTAGATAATGTTTGATTAATTATTGTCTTATTTTTTCTTAGGAAATACACTTTGACCTTCTCTCAAACATGGAAGGGCAAGAGATCGAATCCGGGGAATGCTGCGAAGAATCTATTGGACCAGGGATGGTATTCATAAAACAATGAGTATATTTTCAATGTAATATTAAGGCTACTATTATAAAAGTTTCTTATATAGCGCGTTCATTTAATTATCATATTGTTTCGGCTGTTAGATAATGTTTGATTAATTATTGTCTTATTTTTTCTTCAGAAATACGCTTGGACCTTCTCTCAAACATGGAAGGGCAAGAGATCGAATCTGGGGATGCTGCGAAGACTCTATTGGACCAGGGATGGTATTCATAAAACAATGAGTATATTTACAATGTAATATTAAGGCTACTATTATAAAAGTATCGTATATAGCGCGTTCATTTAATTAACATATTGTTTCGGCTGTTAGATAATGTTTGATTAATTATTGTCTTATTTTTTCTTCAGAAATATGCTTGGACCTACTCTCAGACATGGAAGGGCAAGAGATCGAATCCGGGGATGCTGCGAAGACTCTATTGGACCAGGGATGGTTGTTCATAAAACAATGAGTATATTTACAATGTAATATTAAGGCTACTATTATAAAAGTATCGTATATAGCGCGTTCTTTTAATTAACATATTGTTTCGGCTGTTAGATAATGTTTGATTAATTATTTTCTTATTTTTTCTTAGGAAATACGCTTGGACCTTCTTTCAAACATGGAAGGGCAAGAGATCGAATCCGGGGATGCTGCGAAGACTCTATTGGACCAGGGATGGTATTCATAATACAATGAGTATATTTTAAATGTAATATTAAGCCTATTATTATAAAAGTATCGTATATAGCGCGTTCTTTTAATTAACATATAGTTTCGGCTGTTAGATAATGTTTGAATAATTATTTTTTTATTTTTTCTTAGGAAATACGCTTGGACCTTCTCTCGAACATGGAAGGGCAAGAGATCGAATCCGGGGATGCTGCGAAGACTCTATTGGACCAAGGATGGTATTCATAAAACAATGAGTATATTTACAATGTAATATTAAGGCTACTATTATAAAAGTATCGTATATAGCGCGTTCTTTTAATTAACATATTGTTTCAGCTGTTAGATAATGTTTGAATATTTATTTTCTTATTTTTTCTTAGGAAATACGCTTGGACCTTCTCTCAAACATGGAAGGGCAAGAGATAATATCCGGGGATGCTGCGAAGACTCTATTGGACCAGGGATGGTATTCATAAAACAATGAGTATATTTACAATGTAATATTAAGGCTACTATTATAAAAGTATCGTATATAGCGCGTTCTTTTAATTAACATATTGTTTCGGCTGTTAGATAATGTTTCATTAATTATTTTCTTATTTTTTCTTCAGAAATACGCTTGGACCTTCTCTCAAACATGGAAGGGCAAGAGATCAAATCCGGGGATGCTGCGAAGACTCTATTAGACCAGGGATGGTATTCATAAAACAATGAGTATATTTACAATGTAATATTAAGGCTACTATTATAAAAGTATCGTATATAGCGCGTTCCTTTAATTAACATATTGTTACGGCTGTTAGATAATGTTTGAATAATTATTTTCTTATTTTTTCTTAGGAAATACGCTTGGACCTTCTCTCAAACATGGAAGGGCAAGAGATCGAATCCGGGGATGCTGCGAAGACTCTATTGGACCAGGGATGGTATTCATAAATAATGAGTATATTTACAATGTAATATTAAGGCTACTATAATAAAAGTATCGTATATAGCGCGTTCTTTTAATTAACATATTGTTTCGGCTGTTAGATAATGTTTGAGTAATTATTTTCTTATTTTTTCTTAGGAAATACGCTTGGACCTTCTCTCAAACATGGATGGGCAAGAGATCAAATCCGGGGATGCTGCGAAGACTCTATTGGACCAGGGATGGTATTCATAAAACAATGAGTATATTTACAATGTAATATTAAGGCTACTATTATAAAAGTATCGTATATAGCGCGTTCTTTTAATTAACATATTGTTTCGGCTGTTAGATAATGTTTGATTAATTATTGTCTTATTTTTTCTTCAGAAATACGATTAAACCTACTCTCAGGCATGGAAGGGCAAGAGATCGAATCCGGGGATGCTGCGAAGACTCTTTTGGACCAGGGATGGTATTCATAAAACAATGAGTATATTTACATTGTAATATTAAGGCTACTATTATAAAAGTATCGTATATAGCGTGTTCTTTTAATTAACATATTGTTTCGGCTGTTAGATAATGTTTGAATAATTATTTTCTTATTTTTTCTTCAGAAATAAGCTTGGACCTTCTCTCAAAAATGGAAGGGCAAGAGATCGAATCTGGGGATGCTGCGAAGACTCTATTGGACCAGGGAAGGTATTCATAAAACAATTAGAATATTTACAATGTAATATTAAGGCTCCTATTATAAAAGTATCGTATATAGCGCGTTCTTTTAATTAACATATTTTTTCGGCTGTTAGATAATGTTTGAAAAATTATTTTCTTATTTTTTCTTCAGAAATAAGCTTGGACCTTCTCTCAAACATTGAAGGGCAAGAGATCGAATGTGGGGATGCTGCGAAGACTCTATTGGACCAGGGATGGAATTCATAAAACAATGAGTATATTTACAATGTAATACTAAGGCTACCATTATAAAAGTATCGTATATAGCGCGTTCTTTTAATTAACATATTGTTTCGGCTGTTAGATAATGTTTGATTAATTATTTTTATATTTTTTCTTCAGAAATACGCTTGGACCTTTTCTCAAACATGGAAGGGCAAGAGATCGATTCCGGGGATGCTGCGAAGACTCTATTGGACCAGGGATGGTATTCATAAAACAATGAGTATATTTACAATGTAATATTAAGGCTACTATTATAAAAGTATCGTATATAGCGCGTTCTTTTAATTAACATATTATTTCGGCTGTTAGTTAATGTTTGATAAATAATTTTCTTATTTTTTCTTAGGAAATACACTTGGACCTTCTCTCAAACATGGAAGGGCAAGAGATCGAATCCGGGGAATGCTGCGAAGACTCTATTGGACCAGGGATGGTATTCATAAAACAATGAGTATATACACAATGTAATATTAAGGCTACTATTATAAAAGTATCGTATATAGCGCGTTCTTTTAATTAACATATTGTTTCGGCTGTTAGATAATGTTTGATTAATTATTTTCTTATTTTTTCTTAGGAAATACGCTTGGACCTTCTCTCAAACATGGAAGGGCAAGAGATCGAATCCGGGGAATGCTGCGAAGACTCTATTGGACCAGGGATGGTATTCATAAAACAATGAGTATATTTACAATGTAATATTAAGGCTACTATTATAAAAGTATCGTATATAGCGCGTTCTTTTAATTAACATATTGTTTCGGCTGTTAGATAATGTTTCATTAATTATTTTCTTATTTTTTCTTCAGAAATACGCTTGGACCTTCTCTCAAACATGGAAGGGCAAGAGATCAAATCCGGGGATGCTGCGAAGACTCTATTAGACCAGGGATGGTATTCATAAAACAATGAGTATATTTAAAATGTAATATTAAGGCTACTATTATAAAAGTATCGTATATAGCGCGTTCATTTAATTATCATATTGTTTCGGCTGTTAGATAATGTTTGATTAATTATTGTCTTATTTTTTCTTCAGAAATACGCTTGGACCTTCTCTCAAACATGGAAGGGCAAGAGATCGAATCCGGGGATGCTGCGAAGACTCTATTGGACCAGGGATGGTATTCATAAAACAATGAGTTTATTTACAATGTAATATTAAGGCTACTATTATAAAAGTATCGTATATAGCGCGTTCATTTTATTAACATATTGTTTCGGCTGTTAGATAATGTTTGATTAATTATTTTCTTATTTTTTCTTAGGAAATACGCTTGGACCTTCTCTCAAACATGGAAGGGCAAGAGATCGAATCCGGGGATGCTGCGAAGACTCTATTGGACCAGGGATGGTATTCATAAAACAATGAGTATATTTACAATGTAATATTAAGGCTACTGTTATAAAAGTATCGTATATAGCCATTTCTTTTAATTGACATATTGTTTCGGCTGTTATATAATGTTTGATTAATTATTTTCTTATTTCTTCTTAGGAAATATGCTTGGACCTTCTCTCAAACATGGAAGGGCAAGAGATCGAATCCGGGGATGCTGCGAAGACTCTATTGGACCAGGGATGGTATTCATAAAACAATGAGTATATTTACAATGTAATATTAAGGCTACTATTATAAAAGTATCATATATAGCGCGTTCTTTTAATTAACATATTGTTTCAGCTGTTAGATAATGTTTGATTAATTATTTTCTTATTTTTTCTTCAGAAATACGCTTGGACCTTCTCTCAAACATGGAAGGGCAAGAGATCGAATCCGGGGATGCTGCGAAGACTCTATTGGACCAGGAATGGTATTCATAAAACAATGAGTATATTTACAATGTAATACTAAGGCTACCATTATAAAAGTATCGTATATAGCGCGTTCTTTTAATTCACATATTGTTTCGGCTGTTAGATAATGTTTGATTAATTATTTTCTTATTTTTTATTCAGAAATACGCTTGGACCTTCTCTCAAAAATGGAAGGGCAAGAGATCGAATCTGGGGATGCTGCGAAGACTCTATTGGACCAGGGAAGGTATTCATAAAACAATTAGAATATTTACAATGTAATATTAAGGCTACTATTATAAAAGTATCGTATATAGCGCGTTCTTTTAATTAACATATTTTTTCGGCTGTTAGATAATGTTTGATTAATTATTTTCTTATTTTTTCTTCAGAAATACGCTTGGACCTTCTCTCAAACATGGAAGGGCAAGAGATCGAATCTGGGGATGCTGCGAAGACTCTATTGGACCAGGGATGGTATTCATAAAACAATGAGTATATTTACAATGTAATACTAAGGCTACCATTATAAAAGTATCGTATATAGCGCGTTCTTTTAATTAACATATTGTTTCGGCTGTTAGATAATGTTTGATTAATTATTTTCTTATTTTTTCTTCAGAAATACGCTTGGACCTTTTCTCAAACATGGAAGGGCAAGAGATCGATTCCGGGGATGCTGCGAAGACTCTTTTGGACCAGGGATGGTATTCATAAAACAATGAGTATATTTACAATGTAATATTGAGTCTACTATTATAAAAGTATCGTATATAGCGTGTTCTTTTAATTAACATATAGTTTCGGCTGTTAGATAATGTTTGAATAATTATTTTCTTATTTTTTCTTCAGAAATAAGCTTGGACCTTCTCTCAAACATGGAAGGGCAAGAGATCGAATCCGGGGATGTTGCGAAGACTCTATTGTACCAGGGATGGTATTCATAAAACAATGAGTATATTTACAATGTAATATTAAGGCTACTATTATAAAAGTATCGTATATAGCGCGTTCTTTTAATTAACATATTATTTCGGCTGTTAGTTAATGTTTGATAAATAATTTTCTTATTTTTTCTTAGGAAATACACTTGGACCTTCTCTCAAACATGGAAGGGCAAGAGATCGAATCCGGGGAATGCTGCGAAGACTCTATTGGACCAGGGATGGTATTCATAAAACAATGAGTATATTTACAATGTAATATTAAGGCTACTATTATAAAAGTTTCGTATATAGCGCGTTCATTTAATTATCATATTGTTTCGGCTGTTAGATAATGTTTGATTAATTATTGTCTTATTTTTTCTTCAGAAATACGCTTGGACCTTCTCTCAAACATGGAAGGGCAAGAGATCGAATCCGGGGATGCTGCGAAGACTCTATTGGACCAGGGATGGTATTCATAAAACAATGAGTATATTTACAATGTAATATTAAGGCTACTATTATAAAAGTATCGTATATAGCGCATTCATTTAATTAACATATTGTTTCGGCTGTTAGATAATGTTTGATTAATTATTGTCTTATTTTTTCTTCAGAAATATGCTTGGACCTACTCTCAGACATGGAATGGCAAGAGATCGAATCCGGGGATGCTGCGAAGACTCTATTGGACCAGGGATGGTTGTTCATAAAACAATGAGTATATTTACAATGTAATATTAAGGCTACTATTATAAAAGTATCGTATATAGCGCGTTCTTTTAATTAACATATTGTTTCGGCTGTTAGATAATGTTTGATTAATTATTTTCTTATTTTTTCTTAGGAAATACGCTTGGACCTTCTCTCAAACATGGAAGGGCAAGGGATCGAATCCGGGGATGCTGCGAGGACTCTATTGGACCAGGGATGGTATTCATAAAACAATGAGTATATCTTCAATGTAATATTAAGGCTACTATTATAAAAGTATCGTATATAGCGCGTTCTTTTAATTGACATATTGTTTCGGCTGTTATATAATGTTTGATTAATTATTTTCTTATCTTTTCTTAGGAAATACGCTCGGACCTTCTCTCAAACATGGAAGGGCAAGAGATCGAATCCGGGGATGCTGCGAAGACTCTATTGGACCAGGGATGGTATTCATAATACAATGAGTATATTTTAAATGTAATATTAAGCCTATTATTATAAAAGTATCGTATATAGCGCGTTCTTTTAATTAACATATAGTTTCGGCTGTTAGATAATGTTTGAATAATTATTTTTTTATTTTTTCTTAGGAAATACGCTTGGACCTTCTCTCGAACATGGAAGGGCAAGAGATCGAATCCGGGGATGCTGCGAAGACTCTATTGGACCAAGGATGGTATTCATAAAACAATGAGTATATTTACAATGTAATATTAAGGCTACTATTATAAAAGTATCGTATATAGCGCGTTCTTTTAATTAACATATTATTTCGGCTGTTAGTTAATGTTTGATAAATAATTTTCTTATTTTTTCTTAGGAAATACACTTGGACCTTCTCTCAAACATGGAAGGGCAAGAGATCGAATCCGGGGAATGCTGCGAAGACTCTATTGGACCAGGGATGGTATTCATAAAACAATGAGTATATTTACAATGTAATATTAAGGCTACTATTATAAAAGTATCGTATATAGCGCGTTCATTTAATTATCATATTGTTTCGGCTGTTAGATAATGTTTGATTAATTATTGTCTTATTTTTTTTCAGAAATACGCTTGGACCTTCTCTCAAACATGGAAGGGCAAGAGATCGAATCCGGGGATGCTGCGAAGACTCTATCGGACCAGGGATGGTATTCATAAAACAATGAGTATATTTACAATGTAATATTAAGGCTACTATTATAAAAGTATCGTATATAGCGCGTTCATTTTATTAACATATTGTTTCGGCTGTTAGATAATGTTTGATTAATTATTTTCTTATTTTTTCTTAGGAAATACGCTTGGACCTTCTCTCAAACATGGAAGGGCAAGAGATCGAATCCGGGGATGCTGCGAAGACTCTATTGGACCAGGGATGGTATTCATAAAACAATGAGTATATTTACAATGTAATATTAAGGCTACTATTATAAAAGTATCGTATATAGCCATTTCTTTTAATTGACATATTGTTTCGGCTGTTATATAATGTTTGATTAATTATTTTCTTATTTCTTCTTAGGAAATATGCTTGGACCTTCTCTCAAACATGGAAGGGCAAGAGATCGAATCCGGGGATGCTGCGAAGACTCTATTGGACCAGGGATGGTATTCATAAAACAATGAGTATATTTACGATGTAATATTAAGGCTACTATTATAAAAGTATCATATATAGCGCGTTCTTTTAATTAACATATTGTTTCAGCTGTTAGATAATGTTTGATTAATTATTTTCTTATTTTTTCTTCAGAAATACGCTTGGACCTTCTCTCAAACATGGAAGGGCAAGAGATCAAATCCGGGGATGCTGCGAAGACTCTATTAGACCAGGGATGGTATTCATAAAACAATGAGTATATTTAAAATGTAATATTAAGGCTACTATTATAAAAGTATCGTATATAGCGCGTTCATTTAATTATCATATTGTTTCGGCTGTTAGATAATGTTTGATTAATTATTGTCTTATTTTTTCTTCAGAAATACGCTTGGACCTTCTCTCAAACATGGAAGGGCAAGAGATCGAATCCGGGGATGCTGCGAAGACTCTATTGGACCAGGGATGGTATTCATAAAACAATGAGTTTATTTACAATGTAATATTAAGGCTACTATTATAAAAGTATCGTATATAGCGCGTTCATTTTATTAACATATTGTTTCGGCTGTTAGATAATGTTTGATTAATTATTTTCTTATTTTTTCTTAGGAAATACGCTTGGACCTTCTCTCAAACATGGAAGGGCAAGAGATCGAATCCGGGGATGCTGCGAAGACTCTATTGGACCAGGGATGGTATTCATAAAACAATGAGTATATTTACAATGTAATATTAAGGCTACTGTTATAAAAGTATCGTATATAGCCATTTCTTTTAATTGACATATTGTTTCGGCTGTTATATAATGTTTGATTAATTATTTTCTTATTTCTTCTTAGGAAATATGCTTGGACCTTCTCTCAAACATGGAAGGGCAAGAGATCGAATCCGGGGATGCTGCGAAGACTCTATTGGACCAGGGATGGTATTCATAAAACAATGAGTATATTTACAATGTAATATTAAGGCTACTATTATAAAAGTATCGTATATAGCGCGTTCTTTTAATTAACATATTGTTTCGGCTGTTAGATAATGTTTGATTAATTATTGTCTTATTTTCTCTTCAGAAATACGATTAAACCTACTCTCAGGCATGGAAGGGCAAGAGATCGAATCCAGGGATGCTGCGAAGACTCTATTGGAACAGGGATGGTATTCATAAAACAATGAGTATATTTACAATGTAATATATAGGCTACTATTATAAAAGTATCGTATATAGCGTGTTCTTTTAATTAACATATTGTTTCGGCTGTTAGATAATGTTTGAATAATTATTTTCTTATTTTTTCTTCAGAAATAAGCTTGGACCTTCTCTCAAAAATGGAAGGGCAAGAGATCGAATCTGGGGATGCTGCGAAGACTCTATTGGACCAGGGAAGGTATTCATAAAACAATTAGAATATTTACAATGTAATATTAAGGCTACTATTATAAAAGTATCGTATATAGCGCGTTCTTTTAATTAACATATTTTTTCGGCTGTTAGATAATGTTTGATTAATTATTTTCTTATTTTTTCTTCAGAAATACGCTTGGACCTTCTCTCAAACATGGAAGGGCAAGAGATCGAATCTGGGGATGCTGCGAAGACTCTATTGGACCAGGGATGGAATTCATAAAACAATGAGTATATTTACAATGTAATACTAAGGCTACCATTATAAATGTATCGTATATAGCGCGTTCTTTTAATTAACATATTGTTACGGCTGTTAGATAATGTTTGATTAATTATTTTCTTATTTTTTCTTCAGAAATACGCTTGGACCTTTTCTCAAACATGGAAGGGCAAGAGATCGATTCCGGGGATGCTGCGAAGACTCTATTGGACCAGGGATGGTATTCATAAAACAATGAGTATATTTACAATGTAATATATAGGCTACTATTATAAAAGTATCGTATATAGCGTGTTCTTTTAATTAACATATAGTTTCGGCTGTTAGATAATGTTTGATTAATTATTTTCTTATTTTTTCTTCAGAAATAAGCTTGGACCTTCTCTCAAACATGGAAGGGCAAGAGATCGAATCCGGGGATGTTGCGAAGACTCTATTGTACCAGGGATGGTATTCATAAAACAATGAGTATATTTACAATGTAATATTAAGGCTACTATTATAAAAGTATCGTATATAGCGCGTTCTTTTAATTAACATATTATTTCGGCTGTTAGTTAATGTTTGATAAATAATTTTCTTATTTTTTCTTAGGAAATACACTTGGACCTTCTCTCAAACATGGAAGGGCAAGAGATCGAATCCGGGGAATGCTTCGAAGACTCTATTGGACCAGGGATGGTATTCATAAAACAATGAGTATATTTACAATGTAATATTAAGGCTACTATTATAAAAGTATCGTATATAGCGCGTTCATTTAATTATCATATTGTTTCGGCTGTTAGATAATGTTTGATTAATTATTGTCTTATTTTTTTTCAGAAATACGCTTGGACCTTCTCTCAAACATGGAAGGGCAAGAGATCGAATCCGGGGATGCTGCGAAGACTCTATTGGACCAGGGATGGTATTCATAAAACAATGAGTATATTTACAATGTAATATTAAGGCTACTATTATAAAAGTATCGTATATAGCGCGTTCATTTTATTAACATATTGTTTCGGCTGTTAGATAATGTTTGATTAATTATTTTCTTATTTTTTCTTAGGAAATACGCTTGGACCTTCTCTCAAACATGGAAGGGCAAGAGATCGAATCCGGGGATGCTGCGAAGACTCTATTGGACCAGGGATGGTATTCATAAAACAATGAGTATATTTACAATGTAATATTAAGGCTACTATTATAAAAGTATCGTATATAGCCATTTCTTTTAATTGACATATTGTTTCGGCTGTTATATAATGTTTGATTAATTATTTTCTTATTTCTTCTTAGGAAATATGCTTGGACCTTCTCTCAAACATGGAAGGGCAAGAGATCGAATCCGGGGATGCTGCGAAGACTCTATTGGACCAGGGATGGTATTCATAAAACAATGAGTATATTTACAATGTAATATTAAGGCTACTATTATAAAAGTATCGTATATAGCGAGTTCTTTTAATTAACATATTGTTTCGGCTGTTAGATAATGTTTGAATAATTATTTTCTTATTTTTTCTTCAGAAATAAGCTTGGACCTTCTCTCAAAAATGGAAGAGCAAGAGATCGAATCTGGGGATGCTGCGAAGACTCTATTGGACCAGGGAAGGTATTCATAAAACAATTAGAATATTTACAATGTAATATTAAGGCTCCTATTATAAAAGTATCGTATATAGCGCGTTCTTTTAATTAACATATTTTTTCGGCTGTTAGATAATGTTTGAAAAATTATTTTCTTATTTTTTCTTCAGAAATAAGCTTGGACCTTCTCTCAAACATTGAAGGGCAAGAGATCGAATGTGGGGATGCTGCGAAGACTCTATTGGACCAGGGATGGAATTCATAAAACAATGAGTATATTTACAATGTAATACTAAGGCTACCATTATAAAAGTATCGTATATAGCGCGTTCTTTTAATTAACATATTGTTTCGGCTGTTAGATAATGTTTGATTAATTATTTTTATATTTTTTCTTCAGAAATACGCTTGGACCTTTTCTCAAACATGGAAGGGCAAGAGATCGATTCCGGGGATGCTGCGAAGACTCTATTGGACCAGGGATGGTATTCATAAAACAATGAGTATATTTACAATGTAATATATAGACTACTATTATAAAAGTATCGTATATAGCGTGTTCTTTTAATTAACATATAGTTTCGGCTGTTAGATAATGTTTGAATAATTATTTTCTTATTTTTTCTTCAGAAATAAGCTTGGACCTTCTCTCAAACATGGAAGGGCAAGAGATCGAATCCGGGGATGTTGCGAAGACTCTATTGTACCAGGGATGGTATTCATAAAACAATGAGTATATTTACAATGTAATATTAAGGCTACTATTATAAAAGTATCGTATATAGCGCGTTCTTTTAATTAACATATTATTTCGGCTGTTAGTTAATGTTTGATAAATAATTTTCTTATTTTTTCTTAGGAAATACACTTGGACCTTCTCTCAAACATGGAAGGGCAAGAGATCGAATCCGGGGAATGCTGCGAAGACTCTATTGGACCAGGGATGGTATTCATAAAACAATGAGTATATACACAATGTAATATTAAGGCTACTATTATAAAAGTATCGTATATAGCGCGTTCTTTTAATTAACATATTGTTTCGGCTGTTAGATAATGTTTGATTAATTATTTTCTTATTTTTTCTTAGGAAATACGCTTGGACCTTCTCTCAAACATGGAAGGGCAAGAGATCGAATCCGGGGAATGCTGCGAAGACTCTATTGGACCAGGGATGGTATTCATAAAACAATGAGTATATTTACAATGTAATATTAAGGCTACTATTATAAAAGTATCGTATATAGCGCGTTCTTTTAATTAACATATTGTTTCGGCTGTTAGATAATGTTTCATTAATTATTTTCTTATTTTTTCTTCAGAAATACGCTTGGACCTTCTCTCAAACATGGAAGGGCAAGAGATCAAATCCGGGGATGCTGCGAAGACTCTATTAGACCAGGGATGGTATTCATAAAACAATGAGTATATTTACAATGTAATATTAAGGCTACTATTATAAAAGTATCGTATATAGCGCGTTCATTTAATTATCATATTGTTTCGGCTGTTAGATAATGTTTGATTAATTATTGTCTTATTTTTTCTTCAGAAATACGCTTGGACCTTCTCTCAAACATGGAAGGGCAAGAGATCGAATCCGGGGATGCTGCGAAGACTCTATTGGACCAGGGATGGTATTCATAAAACAATGAGTTTATTTACAATGTAATATTAAGGCTACTATTATAAAAGTATCGTATATAGCGCGTTCATTTTATTAACATATTGTTTCGGCTGTTAGATAATGTTTGATTAATTATTTTCTTATTTTTTCTTAGGAAATACGCTTGGACCTTCTCTCAAACATGGAAGGGCAAGAGATCGAATCCGGGGATGCTGCGAAGACTCTATTGGACCAGGGATGGTATTCATAAAACAATGAGTATATTTACAATGTAATATTAAGGCTACTGTTATAAAAGTATCGTATATAGCCATTTCTTTTAATTGACATATTGTTTCGGCTGTTATATAATGTTTGATTAATTATTTTCTTATTTCTTCTTAGGAAATATGCTTGGACCTTCTCTCAAACATGGAAGGGCAAGAGATCGAATCCGGGGATGCTGCGAAGACTCTATTGGACCAGGGATGGTATTCATAAAACAATGAGTATATTTACAATGTAATATTAAGGCTACTATTATAAAAGTATCATATATAGCGCGTTCTTTTAATTAACATATTGTTTCAGCTGTTAGATAATGTTTGATTAATTATTTTCTTATTTTTTCTTCAGAAATACGCTTGGACCTTCTCTCAAACATGGAAGGGCAAGAGATCGAATCCGGGGATGCTGCGAAGACTCTATTGGACCAGGAATGGTATTCATAAAACAATGAGTATATTTACAATGTAATACTAAGGCTACCATTATAAAAGTATCGTATATAGCGCGTTCTTTTAATTCACATATTGTTTCGGCTGTTAGATAATGTTTGATTAATTATTTTCTTATTTTTTATTCAGAAATACGCTTGGACCTTCTCTCAAAAATGGAAGGGCAAGAGATCGAATCTGGGGATGCTGCGAAGACTCTATTGGACCAGGGAAGGTATTCATAAAACAATTAGAATATTTACAATGTAATATTAAGGCTACTATTATAAAAGTATCGTATATAGCGCGTTCTTTTAATTAACATATTTTTTCGGCTGTTAGATAATGTTTGATTAATTATTTTCTTATTTTTTCTTCAGAAATACGCTTGGACCTTCTCTCAAACATGGAAGGGCAAGAGATCGAATCTGGGGATGCTGCGAAGACTCTATTGGACCAGGGATGGTATTCATAAAACAATGAGTATATTTACAATGTAATACTAAGGCTACTATTATAAAAGTATCGTATATAGCGCGTTCTTTTAATTAACATATTGTTTCGGCTGTTAGATAATGTTTGATTAATTATTTTCTTATTTTTTCTTCAGAAATACGCTTGGACCTTTTCTCAAACATGGAAGGGCAAGAGATCGATTCCGGGGATGCTGCGAAGACTCTTTTGGACCAGGGATGGTATTCATAAAACAATGAGTATATTTACAATGTAATATTGAGTCTACTATTATAAAAGTATCGTATATAGCGTGTTCTTTTAATTAACATATAGTTTCGGCTGTTAGATAATGTTTGAATAATTATTTTCTTATTTTTTCTTCAGAAATAAGCTTGGACCTTCTCTCAAACATGGAAGGGCAAGAGATCGAATCCGGGGATGTTGCGAAGACTCTATTGTACCAGGGATGGTATTCATAAAACAATGAGTATATTTACAATGTAATATTAAGGCTACTATTATAAAAGTATCGTATAAAGCGCGTTCTTTTAATTAACATATTATTTCGGCTGTTAGTTAATGTTTGATAAATAATTTTCTTATTTTTTCTTAGGAAATACACTTGGACCTTCTCTCAAACATGGAAGGGCAAGAGATCGAATCCGGGGAATGCTGCGAAGACTCTATTGGACCAGGGATGGTATTCATAAAACAATGAGTATATTTACATTGTAATATTAAGGCTACTATTATAAAAGTTTCGTATATAGCGCGTTCATTTAATTATCATATTGTTTCGGCTGTTAGATAATGTTTCATTAATTATTGTCTTATTTTTTCTTCAGAAATACGCTTGGACCTTCTCTCAAACATGGAAGGGCAAGAGATCGAATCCGGGGATGCTGCGAAGACTCTATTGGACCAGGGATGGTATTCATAAAACAATGAGTATATTTACAATGTAATATTAAGGCTACTATTATAAAAGTATCGTATATAGCGCATTCATTTAATTAACATATTGTTTCGGCTGTTAGATAATGTTTGATTAATTATTGTCTTATTTTTTCTTCAGAAATATGCTTGGACCTACTCTCAGACATGGAATGGCAAGAGATCGAATCCGGGGATGCTGCGAAGACTCTATTGGACCAGGGATGGTTGTTCATAAAACAATGAGTATATTTACAATGTAATATTAAGGCTACTATTATAAAAGTATCGTATATAGCGCGTTCTTTTAATTAACATATTGTTTCGGCTGTTAGATAATGTTTGATTAATTATTTTCTTATTTTTTCTTAGGAAATACGCTTGGACCTTCTCTCAAACATGGAAGGGCAAGGGATCGAATCCGGGGATGCTGCGAGGACTCTATTGGACCAGGGATGGTATTCATAAAACAATGAGTATATCTTCAATGTAATATTAAGGCTACTATTATAAAAGTATCGTATATAGCGCGTTCTTTTAATTGACATATTGTTTCGGCTGTTATATAATGTTTGATTAATTATTTTCTTATCTTTTCTTAGGAAATACGCTCGGACCTTCTCTCAAACATGGAAGGGCAAGAGATCGAATCCGGGGATGCTGCGAAGACTCTATTGGACCAGGGATGGTATTCATAATACAATGAGTATATTTTAAATGTAATATTAAGCCTATTATTATAAAAGTATCGTATATAGCGCGTTCTTTTAATTAACATATAGTTTCGGCTGTTAGATAATGTTTGAATAATTATTTTTTTATTTTTTCTTAGGAAATACGCTTGGACCTTCTCTCGAACATGGAAGGGCAAGAGATCGAATCCGGGGATGCTGCGAAGACTCTATTGGACCAAGGATGGTATTCATAAAACAATGAGTATATTTACAATGTAATATTAAGGCTACTATTATAAAAGTATCGTATATAGCGCGTTCTTTTAATTAACATATTATTTCGGCTGTTAGTTAATGTTTGATAAATAATTTTCTTATTTTTTCTTAGGAAATACACTTGGACCTTCTCTCAAACATGGAAGGGCAAGAGATCGAATCCGGGGAATGCTGCGAAGACTCTATTGGACCAGGGATGGTATTCATAAAACAATGAGTATATTTACAATGTAATATTAAGGCTACTATTATAAAAGTATCGTATATAGCGCGTTCATTTAATTATCATATTGTTTCGGCTGTTAGATAATGTTTGATTAATTATTGTCTTATTTTTTTTCAGAAATACGCTTGGACCTTCTCTCAAACATGGAAGGGCAAGAGATCGAATCCGGGGATGCTGCGAAGACTCTATTGGGCCAGGGATGGTATTCATAAAACAATGAGTATATTTACAATGTAATATTAAGGCTACTATTATAAAAGTATCGTATATAGCGCGTTCATTTTATTAACATATTGTTTCGGCTGTTAGATAATGTTTGATTAATTATTTTCTTATTTTTTCTTAGGAAATACGCTTGGACCTTCTCTCAAACATGGAAGGGCAAGAGATCGAATCCGGGGATGCTGCGAAGACTCTATTGGACCAGGGATGGTATTCATAAAACAATGAGTATATTTACAATGTAATATTAAGGCTACTATTATAAAAGTATCGTATATAGCCATTTCTTTTAATTGACATATTGTTTCGGCTGTTATATAATGTTTGATTAATTATTTTCTTATTTCTTCTTAGGAAATATGCTTGGACCTTCTCTCAAACATGGAAGGGCAAGAGATCGAATCCGGGGATGCTGCGAAGACTCTATTGGACCAGGGATGGTATTCATAAAACAATGAGTATATTTACGATGTAATATTAAGGCTACTATTATAAAAGTATCATATATAGCGCGTTCTTTTAATTAACATATTGTTTCAGCTGTTAGATAATGTTTGATTAATTATTTTCTTATTTTTTCTTCAGAAATACGCTTGGACCTTTTCTCAAACATGGAAGGGAAGGAGATCGATTCGGGGGATGCTGCGAAGACTCTATTGGACCAGGGATGGTATTCATAAATAATGAGTATATTTACAATGTAATATTAAGGCTACTATAATAAAAGTATCGTATATAGCGCGTTCTTTTAATTAACATATTGTTTCGGCTGTTAGATAATGTTTGAGTAATTATTTTCTTATTTTTTCTTAGGAAATACGCTTGGACCTTCTCTCAAACATGGATGGGCAAGAGATCAAATCCGGGGATGCTGCGAAGACTCTATTGGACCAGGGATGGTATTCATAAAACAATGAGTATATTTACAATGTAATATTAAGGCTACTATTATAAAAGTATCGTATATAGCGCGTTCTTTTAATTAACATATTGTTTCGGCTGTTAGATAATGTTTGATTAATTATTGTCTTATTTTCTCTTCAGAAATACGATTAAACCTACTCTCAGGCATGGAAGGGCAAGAGATCGAATCCAGGGATGCTGCGAAGACTCTATTGGAACAGGGATGGTATTCATAAAACAATGAGTATATTTACATTGTAATATTAAGGCTACTATTATAAAAGTATCGTATATAGCGTGTTCTTTTAATTAACATATTGTTTCGGCTGTTAGATAATGTTTGAATAATTATTTTCTTATTTTTTCTTCAGAAATAAGCTTGGACCTTCTCTCAAAAATGGAAGGGCAAGAGATCGAATCTGGGGATGCTGCGAAGACTCTATTGGACCAGGGAAGGTATTCATAAAACAATTAGAATATTTACAATGTAATATTAAGGCTACTATTATAAAAGTATCGTATATAGCGCGTTCTTTTAATTAACATATTTTTTCGGCTGTTAGATAATGTTTGATTAATTATTTTCTTATTTTTTCTTCAGAAATACGCTTGGACCTTCTCTCAAACATGGAAGGGCAAGAGATCGAATCTGGGGATGCTGCGAAGACTCTATTGGACCAGGGATGGAATTCATAAAACAATGAGTATATTTACAATGTAATACTAAGGCTACCATTATAAATGTATCGTATATAGCGCGTTCTTTTAATTAACATATTGTTACGGCTGTTAGATAATGTTTGATTAATTATTTTCTTATTTTTTCTTCAGAAATACGCTTGGACCTTTTCTCAAACATGGAAGGGCAAGAGATCGATTCCGGGGATGCTGCGAAGACTCTATTGGACCAGGGATGGTATTCATAAAACAATGAGTATATTTACAATGTAATATATAGGCTACTATTATAAAAGTATCGTATATAGCGTGTTCTTTTAATTAACATATAGTTTCGGCTGTTAGATAATGTTTGAATAATTATTTTCTTATTTTTTCTTCAGAAATAAGCTTGGACCTTCTCTCAAACATGGAAGGGCAAGAGATCGAATCCGGGGATGTTGCGAAGACTCTATTGTACCAGGGATGGTATTCATAAAACAATGAGTATATTTACAATGTAATATTAAGGCTACTATTATAAAAGTATCGTATATAGCGCGTTCTTTTAATTAACATATTATTTCGGCTGTTAGTTAATGTTTGATAAATAATTTTCTTATTTTTTCTTAGGAAATACACTTGGACCTTCTCTCAAACATGGAAGGGCAAGAGATCGAATCCGGGGAATGCTGCGAAGACTCTATTGGACCAGGGATGGTATTCATAAAACAATGAGTATATTTACAATGTAATATTAAGGCTACTATTATAAAAGTATCGTATATAGCGCGTTCATTTAATTATCATATTGTTTCGGCTGTTAGATAATGTTTGATTAATTATTGTCTTATTTTTTTTCAGAAATACGCTTGGACCTTCTCTCAAACATGGAAGGGCAAGAGATCGAATCCGGGGATGCTGCGAAGACTCTATTGGACCAGGGATGGTATTCATAAAACAATGAGTATATTTACAATGTAATATTAAGGCTACTATTATAAAAGTATCGTATATAGCGCGTTCATTTTATTAACATATTGTTTCGGCTGTTAGATAATGTTTGATTAATTATTTTCTTATTTTTTCTTAGGAAATACGCTTGGACCTTCTCTCAAACATGGAAGGGCAAGAGATCGAATCCGGGGATGCTGCGAAGACTCTATTGGACCAGGGATGGTATTCATAAAACAATGAGTATATTTACAATGTAATATTAAGGCTACTATTATAAAAGTAGCGTATATAGCCATTTCTTTTAATTGACATATTGTTTCGGCTGTTATATAATGTTTGATTAATTATTTTCTTATTTCTTCTTAGGAAATATGCTTGGACCTTCTCTCAAACATGGAAGGGCAAGAGATCGAATCCGGGGATGCTGCGAAGACTCTATTGGACCAGGGATGGTATTCATAAAACAATGAGTATATTTACAATGTAATATTAAGGCTACTATTATAAAAGTATCATATATAGCGCGTTCTTTTAATTAACATATTGTTTCAGCTGTTAGATAATGTTTGATTAATTATTTTCTTATTTTTTCTTCAGAAATACGCTTGGACCTTTTCTCAAACATGGAAGGGAAGGAGATCGATTCCGGGGATGCTGCGAAGACTCTATTGGACCAGGGATGGTATTCATAAAACAATGAGTATATTTACAATGTAATATTGAGGCTACTATTATAAAAGTATCGTATATAGCGTGTTCTTTTAATTAACATATAGTTTCGGCTGTTAGATAATGTTTGAATAATTATTTTCTTATTTTTTCTTCAGAAATAAGCTTGGACCTTCTCTCAAACATGGAAGGGCAAGAGATCGAATCCGGGGATGTTGCGAAGACTATTGTACCAGGGATGGTATTCATAAAACAATGAGTATATTTACAATGTAATATTAAGGCTACTATTATAAAAGTATCGTATATAGCGCGTTCTTTTAATTAACATATTATTTCGGCTGTTAGTTAATGTTTGATAAATAATTTTCATATTTTTTCTTAGGAAATACACTTGGACCTTCTCTCAAACATGGAAGGGCAAGAGATCGAATCCGGGGAATGCTGCGAAGACTCTATTGGACCAGGGATGGTATTCATAAAACAATGAGTATATATTCAATGTAATATTAAGGCTACTATTATAAAAGTTTCGTATATAGCGCGTTCATTTAATTATCATATTGTTTCGGCTGTTAGATAATGTTTGATTAATTATTGTCTATTTTTTCTTCAGAGATACGCTTGGACCTTCTCTCAAACATGGAAGGGCAAGAGATCGAATCCGGGGATGCTGCGAAGACTCTATTGGACCAGGGATGGTATTCATAAAACAATGAGTATATTTGCAATGTGATATTAAGGCTACTATTATAAAAGTATCGTATATAGCGCGTTCACTTAATTAACATATTGTTTCGGCTGTTAGATAATGTTTGATTAATTATTGTCTTATTTTTTCTTCAGAAATATGCTTGGACCTACTCTCAGACATGGAAGGGCAAGAGATCGAATCCGGGGATGCTGCGAAGACTCTATTGGACCAGGGATGGTTGTTCATAAAACAATGAGTATATTTACAATGTAATATTAAGGCTACTATTATAAAAGTATCGTATATAGCGCGTTCTTTTAATTAACATATTGTTTCGGCTGTTAGATAATGTTTGATTAATTATTTTCTTATTTTTTCTTAGGAAATACGCTTGGACCTTCTCTCAAACATGGAAGGGCAAGAGATCGAATCCGGGGATGCTGCGAAGACTCTATTGGACCAGGGATGGTATTCATAAAACAATGAGTATATCTTCAATGTAATATTAAGGCTACTATTATAAAAGTATCGTATATAGCGCGTTCTTTTAATTAACATATTGTTTTGGCTGTTAGATAATGTTTGATTAATTATTTTCTTATTCTTTCTTCAGAAATACGCTTGGACCTTATCTCAAACATGGAAGGGCAAGAGATCGAATCCGGGGATGCTGCGAAGACTCTATTGGACCAGGGATGGTATTCATAAAACAATGAGTATATTTACAATGTAATATTAAGGCTACTATTATAAAAGTATCGGATATAGCGCGTTCTTTTAATTAACATATTATTTCGGCTGTTAGATAATGTTTGATTAATTATTTTCTTATTTTTTCTTCAGAAATACGCTTGGACCTTCTCTCAAACATGGAAGGGCAAGAGATCGAATCCGGGGATGCTGCGAGGACTCTATTGGACCAGGGATGGTATTCATAAAACAATGAGTATATCTTCAATGTAATATTAAGGCTACTATTATAAAAGTATCGTATATAGCGCGTTCCTTTAATTGACATATTGTTTCGGCTGTTATATAATGTTTGATTAATTATTTTCTTATTTTTTCTTAGGAAATACGCTTGGACCTTCTCTCAAACATGGAAGGGCAAGAGATCGAATCCGGGGATGCTGCGAAGACTCTATTGGACCAGGGATGGTATTCATAAAACAATGAGTATATTTACAATGTAATATTAAGGCTACTATTATAAAAGTATCGGATATAGCGCGTTCTTTTAATTAACATATTATTTCGGCTGTTAGATAATGTTTGATTAATTATTTTCTTATTTTTTCTTCAGAAATACGCTTGGACCTTCTCTCAAACATGGAAGGGCAAGAGATCGAATCCGGGGATGCTGCGAGGACTCTATTGGACCAGGGATGGTATTCATAAAACAATGAGTATATCTTCAATGTAATATTAAGGCTACTATTATAAAAGTATCGTATATAGCGCGTTCCTTTAATTGACATATTGTTTCGGCTGTTATATAATGTTTGATTAATTATTTTCTTATTTTTTCTTAGGAAATACGCTTGGACCTTCTCTCAAACATGGAAGGGCAAGAGATCGAATCCGGGGATGCTGCGAAGACTCTATTGGACCAGGGATGGTATTCATAATACAATGAGTATTTTTTTAATGTAATATTAAGCCTATTATTATAAAATTATCGTATATAGCGCGTTCTTTTAATTAACATATTGTTTCGGCTGTTAGATAATGTTTGATTAATTATTTTCTTATTTTTTCTTAGGAAATACGCTTGGACCTTCTCTCAAACATGGAAGGGCAAGAGATCGAATCCGGGGATGCTTCAAAGACTCTATTGGACCAGGGATGGTATTCATAAAACAATGAGTATATCTTCAATGTAATATTAAGGCTACTATTATAAAAGTATCGTATATAGCGCGTTCTTTTAATTAACATATTGTTTCGGCTGTTAGATAATGTTTGATTAATTATTTTCTTATTCTTTCTTCAGAAATACGCTTGGACCTTATCTCAAACATGGAAGGGCAAGAGATCGAATCCGGGGATGCTGCGAAGACACTATTGGACCAGGGATGGTATTCATAAAACAATGAGTATATTTACAATGTAATATGAAGGCTACTATTATAAAAGTATCGTATATAGCGCGTTCTTTTAATTAACATATTGTTTCGGCTGTTAGATAATGTTTGATTAATTATTGTCTTATTTTTTCTTCAGAAATACGATTAAACCTACTCTCAGGCATGGAAGGGCAAGAGATCGAATCCGGGGATGCTGCGAAGACTCTATTGGACCAGGGATGGTTGTTCATAAAACAATGAGTATGTTTACAATGTAATATTAAGGCTACTATTATAAAAGTATGGTATATAGCGCGTTCTTTTAATTAACAAATTGTTTCGGCATTAGATAATGTTTGATTAATTATTTTCTTATTTTTTCATAGGAAATACGCTTGGACCTTCTCTCAAACATGGAAGGGCAAGAGATCGAATCCGGGGATGCTGCGAAGACTCTATTGGACCAGGGATGGTATTCATAAAACAATGAGTATATCTTCAATGTAATATTAAGGCTACTATTATAAAAGTATCGTATATAGCGCGTTCTTTTAATTAACATATTGTTTCGGCTGTTAGATAATGTTTGATTAATTATTTTCTTATTCTTTCTTCAGAAATACGCTTGGACCTTATCTCAAACATGGAAGGGCAAGAGATCGATTCCGGGGATGCTGCGAAGACTCTATTGGACCAGGGATGGTATTCATAAAACAATGAGTATATTTACAATGTAATATATAGGCTACTATTATAAAAGTATCGTATATAGCGTGTTCTTTTAATTAACATATAGTTTCGGCTGTTAGATAATGTTTGAATAATTATTTTCTTATTTTTTCTTCAGAAATAAGCTTGGACCTTCTCTCAAACATGGAAGGGCAAGAGATCGAATCCGGGGATGTTGCGAAGACTCTATTGTACCAGGGATGGTATTCATAAAACAATGAGTATATTTACAATGTAATATTAAGGCTACTATTATAAAAGTATCGTATATAGCGCGTTCATTTAATTAACATATTATTTCGGCTGTTAGTTAATGTTTGATAAATAATTTTCTTATTTTTTCTTAGGAAATACACTTGGACCTTCTCTCAAACATGGAAGGGCAAGAGATCGAATCCGGGGAATGCTGCGAAGACTCTATTGGACCAGGGATGGTATTCATAAAACAATGAGTATATTTACAATGTAATATTAAGGCTACTATTATAAAAGTATCGTATATAGCGCGTTCATTTAATTATCATATTGTTTCGGCTGTTAGATAATGTTTGATTAATTATTGTCTTATTTTTTTTCAGAAATACGCTTGGACCTTCTCTCAAACATGGAAGGGCAAGAGATCGAATCCGGGGATGCTGCGAAGACTCTATTGGACCAGGGATGGTATTCATAAAACAATGAGTATATTTACAATGTAATATTAAGGCTACTATTATAAAAGTATCGTATATAGCGCGTTCATTTTATTATCATATTGTTTCGGCTGTTAGATAATGTTTGATTAATTATTTTCTTATTTTTTCTTAGGAAATACGCTTGGACCTTCTCTCAAACATGGAAGGGCAAGAGATCGAATCCGGGGATGCTGCGATGACTCTATTGGACCAGGGATGGTATTCATAAAACAATGAGTATATTTACAATGTAATATTAAGGCTACTATTATAAAAGTATCGTATATAGCCATTTCTTTTAATTGACATATTGTTTCGGCTGTTATATAATGTTTGATTAATTATTTTCTTATTTCTTCTTAGGAAATATGCTTGGACCTTCTCTCAAACATGGAAGGGCAATAGATCGAATCCGGGGATGCTGCGAAGACTCTATTGGACCAGGGATGGTATTCATAAAACAATGAGTATATTTACAATGTAATATTAAGGCTACTATTATAAAAGTATCATATATAGCGCGTTCTTTTAATTAACATATTGTTTCAGCTGTTAGATAATGTTTGATTAATTATTTTCTTATTTTTTCTTCAGAAATACGCTTGGACCTTCTCTCAAACATGGAAGGGCAAGAGATCGAATCCGGGGATGCTGCGAAGACTCTATTGGACCAGGAATGGTATTCATAAAACAATGAGTATATTTACAATGTAATACTAAGGCTACCATTATAAAAGTATCGTATATAGCGCGTTCTTTTAATTAACATATTGTTTCGGCTGTTAGATAATGTTTGATTAATTATTTTCTTATTTTTTATTCAGAAATACGCTTGGACCTTCTCTCAAACATGGAAGGGCAAGAGATCGAATCTGGGGATGCTGCGAAGACTCTATTGGACCAGGGAAGGTATTCATAAAACAATTAGAATATTTACAATGTAATATTAAGGCTACTATTATAAAAGTATCGTATATAGCGCGTTCTTTTAATTAACATATTTTTTCGGCTGTTAGATAATGTTTGATTAATTATTTTCTTATTTTTTCTTCAGAAATACGCTTGGACCTTCTCTCAAACATGGAAGGGCAAGAGATCGAATCTGGGGATGCTGCGAAGACTCTATTGGATCAGGGATGGTATTCATAAAACAATGAGTATATTTACAATGTAATACTAAGGCTACCATTATAAAAGTATCGTATATAGCGCGTTCTTTTAATTAACATATTGTTTCGGCTGTTAGATAATGTTTGATTAATTATTTTCTTATTTTTTCTTCAGAAATACGCTTGGACCTTTTCTCAAACATGGAAGGGCAAGAGATCGATTCCGGGGATGCTGCGAAGACTATATTGGACCAGGGATGGTATTCATAAAACAATGAGTATATTTACAATGTAATATTGAGGCTACTATTATAAAAGTATCGTATATAGCGTGTTCTTTTAATTAACATATAGTTTCGGCTGTTAGATAATGTTTGAATAATTATTTTCTTATTTTTTCTTCAGAAATAAGCTTGGACCTTCTCTCAAACATGGAAGGGCAAGAGATCGAATCCGGGGATGTTGCGAAGACTCTATTGTACCAGGGATGGTATTCATAAAACAATGAGTATATTTACAATGTAATATTAAGGCTACTATTATAAAAGTATCGTATATAGCGCGTTCTTTTAATTAACATATTATTTCGGCTGTTAGTTAATGTTTGATAAATAATTTTCTTATTTTTTCTTAGGAAATACACTTGGACCTTCTCTCAAACATGGAAGGGCAAGAGATCGAATCCGGGGAATGCTGCGAAGACTCTATTGGACCAGGGATGGTATTCATAAAACAATGAGTATATTTACAATGTAATATTAAGGCTACTATTATAAAAGTATCGTATATAGCGCGTTCATTTAATTATCATATTGTTTCGGCTGTTAGATAATGTTTGATTAATTATTGTCTTATTTTTTTTCAGAAATACGCTTGGACCTTCTCTCAAACATGGAAGGGCAAGAGATCGAATCCGGGGATGCTGCGAAGACTCTATTGGACCAGGGATGGTATTCATAAAACAATGAGTATATTTACAATGTAATATTAAGGCTACTATTATAAAAGTATCGTATATAGCGCGTTCATTTTATTAACATATTGTTTCGGCTGTTAGATAATGTTTGATTAATTATTTTCTTATTTTTTCTTAGGAAATACGCTTGGACCTTCTCTCAAACATGGAAGGGCAAGAGATCGAATCCGGGGATGCTGCGAAGACTCTATTGGACCAGGGATGGTATTCATAAAACAATGAGTATATTTACAATGTAATATTAAGGCTACTATTATAAAAGTATCGTATATAGCCATTTCTTTTAATTGACATATTGTTTCGGCTGTTATATAATGTTTGATTAATTATTTTCTTATTTCTTCTTAGGAAATATGCTTGGACCTTCTCTCAAACATGGAAGGGCAAGAGATCGAATCCGGGGATGCTGCGAAGACTCTATTGGACCAGGGATGGTATTCATAAAACAATGAGTATATTTACAATGTAATATTAAGGCTTCTATTATAAAAGTATCATATATAGCGCGTTCTTTTAATTAACATATTGTTTCAGCTGTTAGATAATGTTTGATTAATTATTTTCTTATTTTTTCTTCAGAAATACGCTTGGACCTTCTCTCAAACATGTAAGGGCAAGAGATCGAATCCGGGGATGCTGCGAAGACTCTATTGGACCAGGAATGGTATTCATAAAACAATGAGTATATTTACAATGTAATACTAAGGCTACCATTATAAAAGTATCGTATATAGCGCGTTCTTTTAATTAACATATTGTTTCGGCTGTTAGATAATGTTTGATTAATTATTTTCTTATTTTTTATTCAGAAATACGCTTGGACCTTCTCTCAAACATGGAAGGGCAAGAGATCGATTCCGGGGATGCTGCGAAGACTCTATTGGACCAGGGATGGTATTCATAAAACAATGAGTATATTTACATTGTAATATTAAGGCTACTATTATAAAAGTATCGTATATAGCGTGTTCTTTTAATTAACATATTGTTTCGGCTGTTAGATAATGTTTGAATAATTATTTTCTTATTTTTTCTTCAGAAATAAGCTTAAACCTTCTCTCAAAAATGGAAGGGCAAGAGATCGAATCTGGGGATGCTGCGAAGACTCTATTGGACCAGGGAAGGTATTCATAAAACAATTAGAATATTTACAATGTAATATTAAGGCTACTATTATAAAAGTATCGTATATAGCGCGTTCTTTTAATTAACATATTTTTTCGGCTGTTAGATAATGTTTGATTAATTATTTTCTTATTTTTTCTTCAGAAATACGCTTGGACCTTCTCTCAAACATGGAAGGGCAAGAGATCGAATCTGGGGATGCTGCGAAGACTCTATTGGACCAGGGATGGTATTCATAAAACAATGAGTATATTTACAATGTAATACTAAGGCTACCATTATAAAAGTATCGTATATAGCGCGTTCTTTTAATTAACATATTGTTTCGGCTGTTAGATAATGTTTGATTAATTATTTTCTTATTTTTTCTTCAGAAATACGCTTGGACCTTTTCTCAAACATGGAAGGGAAGGAGATCGATTCCGGGGATGCTGCGAAGACTCTATTGGACCAGGGATGGTATTCATCAAACAATGAGTATAGTTACAATGTAATATTGAGGCTACTATTATAAAAGTATCGTATATAGCGTGTTCTTTTAATTAACATATAGTTTGGGCTGTTAGATAATGTTTGAATAATTATTTTCTTATTTTTTCTTCAGAAATAAGCTTGGACCTTCTCTCAAACATGGAAGGGCAAGAGATCGAATCCGGGGATGTTGCGAAGACTCTATTGTACCAGGGATGGTATTCATAAAACAATGAGTATATTTACAATGTAATATTAAGGCTACTATTATAAAAGTATCGTATATAGCGCGTTCTTTTAATTAACATATTATTTCGGCTGTTAGTTAATGTTTGATAAATAATTTTCTTATTTTTTCTTAGGAAATACACTTGGACCTTCTCTCAAACATGGAAGGGCAAGAGATCGAATCCGGGGAATGCTGCGAAGACTCTATTGGACCAGGGATGGTATTCATAAAACAATGAGTATATTTACAATGTAATATTAAGGCTACTATTATAAAAGTTTCGTATATAGCGCGTTCATTTAATTATCATATTGTTTCGGCTGTTAGATAATGTTTGATTAATTATTGTCTTATTTTTTCTTCAGAGATACGCTTGGACCTTCTCTCAAACATGGAAGGGCAAGAGATCGAATCCGGGGATGCTGCGAAGACTCTATTGGACCAGGGATGGTATTCATAAAACAATGAGTATATTTACAATGTAATATTAAGGCTACTATTATAAAAGTATCGGATATAGCGCGTTCTTTTAATTAACATATTATTTCGGCTGTTAGATAATGTTTGATTAATTATTTTCTTATTTTTTCTTCAGAAATACCCTTGGACCTTCTCTCAAACATGGAAGGGCAAGAGATCGAATCCGGGGATACTGCGAGGACTCTATTGGACCAGGGATGGTATTCATAAAACAATGAGTATATCTTCAATGTAATATTAAGGCTACTATTATAAAAGTATCGTATATAGCGAGTTCTTTTAATTAACATATTTTTTCGGCTGTAAGATAATGTTTGATTAATTATTTTCTTATTTTTTCTTCAGAAATACGCTTGGACCTTCTCTCAAACATGGAAGGGCAAGAGATCCAATCCGGGGATGCTGCGAAGACTCTATTGGACCAGGGATGGTATTCATAAAACAATGAGTATATTTACAATGTAATATTAAGGCTACTATTATAAAAGTATCGTATATAGCCATTTCTTTTAATTGACATATTGTTTCGGTTGTTATATAATGTTTGATTAATTATTTTCTTTTATTTTCTTAGGAAATATGCTTGGACCTTCTCTCAAACATGGAAGGGCAAGAGATCGAATCCGGGGATGCTGCGAAGACTCTATTGGACCAGGGATGGTATTCATAAAACAATGAGTATATTTACAATGTAATATTAAGGCTACTATTATAAAAGTATCATATATAGCGCGTTCTTTTAATTAACATATTGTTTCAGCTGTTAGATAATGTTTGATTAAATATTTTCTTATTTTTTCTTCAGAAATACGCTTGGACCTTCTCTCAAACATGGAAGGGCAAGAGATCGAATCCGGGGATGCTGCGAAGACTCTATTGGACAAGGAATGGTATTCATAAAACAATGAGTATATTTACAATGTAATACTAAGGCTACCATTATAAAAGTATCGTATATAGCGCGTTCTTTTAATTAACATATTGTTTCGGCTGTTAGATAATGTTTGATTAATTATTTTCTTATTTTTTATTCAGAAATACGCTTGGACCTTCTCTCAAACATGGAAGGGCAAGAGATCGATTCCGGGGATGCTGCGAAGACTCTATTGGACCAGGGATGGTATTCATAAAACAATGAGTATATTTACAATGTAATATTGAGTCTACTATTATAAAAGTATCGTATATAGCGTGTTCTTTAATTAACATATAGTTTCGGCTGTTAGATAATGTTTGAATAATTATTTTCTTATTTTTTCTTCAGAAATAAGCTTGGACCTTCTCTCAAACATGGAAGGGCAAGAGATCGAATCCGGGGATGCTGCGAAGACTCTATTGGACCAGGGATGGTATTCATAAAACAATGAGTATATTTACAATGTAATATTAAGGCTACTATTATAAAAGTATCGTATATAGCGCGTTCATTTAATTAACATATTGTTTCGGCTGTTAGATAATGTTTGATTAATTATTGTCTTATTTTTTCTTCAGAAATATGCTTGGACCTACTCTCAGACATGGAAGGGCAAGAGATCGAATCCGGGGATGCTGCGAAGACTCTATTGGACCAGGGATGGTTGTTCATAAAACAATGAGTATATTTACAATGTAATATTAAGGCTACTATTATAAAAGTATCGTATATAGCGCGTTCTTTTAATTAACATATTGTTTCGGCTGTTAGATAATGTTTGATTAATTATTTTCTTATTTTTTCTTAGGAAATACGCTTGGACCTTCTCTCAAACATGGAAGGGCAAGAGATCGAATCCGGGGATGCTGCGAGGACTCTATTGGACCAGGGATGGTATTCATAAAACAATGAGTATATCTTCAATGTAATATTAAGGCTACTATTATAAAAGTATCGTATATAGCGCGTTCTTTTAATTGACATATTGTTTCGGCTGTTAGATAATGTTTGAATAATTATTTTTTTATTTTTTCTTAGGAAATACGCTTGGACCTTCTCTCGAACATGGAAGGGCAAGAGATCGAATCCGGGGATGCTGCGAAGACTCTATTGGACCAAGGATGGTATTCATAAAACAATGAGTATATTTACAATGTAATATTAAGGCTACTATTATAAAAGTATCGTATATAGCGCGTTCTTTTAATTAACATATTGTTTCAGCTGTTAGATGATGTTTGAATATTTATTTTCTTATTTTTTCTTAGGAAATACGCTTGGACCTTCTCTCAAACATGGAAGGGCAAGAGATAATATCCGGGGATGCTGCGAAGACTCTATTGGACCAGGGATGGTATTCATAAAACAATGAGTATATTTACAATGTAATATTAAGGCTACTATTATAAAAGTATCGTATATAGCGCGTTCTTTTAATTAACATATTGTTTCGGCTGTTAGATAATGTTTCATTAATTATTTTCTTATTTTTTCTTCAGAAATACGCTTGGACCTTCTCTCAAACATGGAAGGGCAAGAGATCAAATCCGGGGATGCTGCGAAGACTCTATTAGACCAGGGATGGTATTCATAAAACAATGAGTATATTTACAATGTAATATTAAGGCTACTATTATAAAAGTATCGTATATAGCGCGTTCTTTTAATTAACATATTGTTACGGCTGTTAGATAATGTTTGAATAATTATTTTCTTATTTTTTCTTAGGAAATACGCTTGGACCTTCTCTCAAACATGGAAGGGCAAGAGATCGAATCCGGGGATGCTGCGAAGACTCTATTGGACCAGGGATGGTATTCATAAATAATGAGTATATTTACAATGTAATATTAAGGCTACTATAATAAAAGTATCGTATATAGCGCGTTCTTTTAATAAACATATTGTTTCGGCTGTTAGATAATGTTTGAGTAATTATTTTCTTATTTTTTCTTAGGAAATACGCTTGGACCTTCTCTCAAACATGGATGGGCAAGAGATCAAATCCGGGGATGCTGCGAAGACTCTATTGGACCAGGGATGGTATTCATAAAACAATGAGTATATTTACAATGTAATATTAAGGCTACTATTATAAAAGTATCGTATATAGCGCGTTCTTTTAATTAACATATTGTTTCGGCTGTTAGATAATGTTTGATTAATTATTGTCTTATTTTTTCTTCAGAAATACGATTAAACCTACTCTCAGGCATGGAAGGGCAAGAGATCTAATCCGGGGATGCTGCGAAGACTCTATTGGACCAGGGATGGTATTCATAAAACAATGAGTATATTTACATTGTAATATTAAGGCTACTATTATAAAAGTATCGTATATAGCGTGTTCTTTTAATTAACATATTGTTTCGGCTGTTAGATAATGTTTGAATAATTATTTTCTTATTTTTTCTTCAGAAATAAGCTTGGACCTTCTCTCAAAAATGGAAGGGCAAGAGATCGAATCTGGGGATGCTGCGAAGACTCTATTGGACCAGGGAAGGTATTCATAAAACAATTAGAATATTTACAATGTAATATTAAGGCTACTATTATAAAAGTATCGTATATAGCGCGTTCTTTTAATTAACATATTTTTTCGGCTGTTAGATAATGTTTGATTAATTATTTTCTTATTTTTTCTTCAGAAATACGCTTGGACCTTCTCTCAAACATGGAAGGGCAAGAGATCGAATCTGGGGATGCTGCGAAGACTCTATTGGACCAGGGATGGAATTCATAAAACAATGAGTATATTTACAATGTAATACTAAGGCTACCATTATAAAAGTATCGTATATAGCGCGTTCTTTTAATTAACATATTGTTTCGGCTGTTAGATAATGTTTGATTAATTATTTTCTTATTTTTTCTTCAGAAATACGCTTGGACCTTTTCTCAAACATGGAAGGGCAAGAGATCGATTCCGGGGATGCTGCGAAGACTCTATTGGACCAGGGATGGTATTCATAAAACAATGAGTATATTTACAATGTAATATATAGGCTACTATTATAAAAGTATCGTATTTAGCGTGTTCCTTTAATTAACATATAGTTTCGGCTGTTAGATAATGTTTGAATAATTATTTTCTTATTTTTTCTTCAGAAATAAGCTTGGACCTTCTCTCAAACATGGAAGGGCAAGAGATCGAATCCGGGGATGTTGCGAAGACTCTATTGTACCAGGGATGGTATTCATAAAACAATGAGTATATTTACAATGTAATATTAAGGCTACTATTATAAAAGTATCGTATATAGCGCGTTCTTTTAATTAACATATTATTTCGGCTGTTAGTTAATGTTTGATAAATAATTTTCTTATTTTTTCTTAGGAAATACACTTGGACCTTCTCTCAAACATGGAAGGGCAAGAGATCGAATCCGGGGAATGCTGCGAAGACTCTATTGGACCAGGGATGGTATTCATAAAACAATGAGTATATTTACAATGTAATATTAAGGCTACTATTATAAAAGTATCGTATATAGCGCGTTCATTTAATTATCATATTGTTTCGGCTGTTAGATAATGTTTGATTAATTATTGTCTTATTTTTTTTCAGAAATACGCTTGGACCTTCTCTCAAACATGGAAGGGCAAGAGATCGAATCCGGGGATGCTGCGAAGACTCTATTGGACCAGGGATGGTATTCATAAAACAATGAGTATATTTACAATGTAATATTAAGGCTACTATTATAAAAGTATCGTATATAGCGCGTTCATTTTATTAACATATTGTTTCGGCTGTTAGATAATGTTTGATTAATTATTTTCTTATTTTTTCTTAGGAAATACGCTTGGACCTTTTCTCAAACATGGAAGGGCAAGAGATCGAATCCGGGGATGCTGCGAAGACTCTATTGGACCAGGGATGGTATTCATAAAACAATGAGTATATTTACAATGTAATATTAAGGCTACTATTATAAAAGTATCGTATATAGCCATTTCTTTTAATTGACATATTGTTTCGGCTGTTATATAATGTTTGATTAATTATTTTCTAATTTCTTCTTAGGAAATATGCTTGGACCTTCTCTCAAACATGGAAGGGCAAGAGATCGAATCCGGGGATGCTGCGAAGACTCTATTGGACCAGGGATGGTATTCATAAAACAATGAGTATATTTACAATGTAATATTAAGGCTACTATTATAAAAGTATCGTATATAGCGCGTTCTTTTAATTAACATATTATTTCGGCTGTTAGTTAATGTTTGATAAATAATTTTCTTATTTTTTCTTAGGAAATACACTTGGACCTTCTCTCAAACATGGAAGGGCAAGAGATCGAATCCGGGGAATGCTGCGAAGACTCTATTGGACCAGGGATGGTATTCATAAAACAATGAGTATATTTACAATGTAATATTAAGGCTACTATTATAAAAGTATCGTATATAGCGCGTTCATTTAATTATCATATTGTTTCGGCTGTTAGATAATGTTTGATTAATTATTGTCTTATTTTTTTTCAGAAATACGCTTGGACCTTCTCTCAAACATGGAAGGGCAAGAGATCGAATCCGGGGATGCTGCGAAGACTCTATTGGACCAGGGATGGTATTCATAAAACAATGAGTATATTTACAATGTAATATTAAGGCTACTATTATAAAAGTATCGTATATAGCGCGTTCATTTTATTAACATATTGTTTCGGCTGTTAGATAATGTTTGATTAATTATTTTCTTATTTTTTCTTAGGAAATACGCTTGGACCTTTTCTCAAACATGGAAGGGCAAGAGATCGAATCCGGGGATGCTGCGAAGACTCTATTGGACCAGGGATGGTATTCATAAAACAATGAGTATATTTACAATGTAATATTAAGGCTACTATTATAAAAGTATCGTATATAGCCATTTCTTTTAATTGACATATTGTTTCGGCTGTTATATAATGTTTGATTAATTATTTTCTAATTTCTTCTTAGGAAATATGCTTGGACCTTCTCTCAAACATGGAAGGGCAAGAGATCGAATCCGGGGATGCTGCGAAGACTCTATTGGACCAGGGATGGTATTCATAAAACAATGAGTATATTTACAATGTAATATTAAGGCTACTATTATAAAAGTATCATATATAGCGCGTTCTTTTAATTAACATAATGTTTCAGCTGTTAGATAATGTTTGATTAATTATTTTCTTATTTTTTCTTCAGAAATACGCTTGGACCTTCTCTCAAACATGGAAGGGCAAGAGATCGAATCCGGGGATGCTGCGAAGACTCTATTGGACCAGGAATGGTATTCATAAAACAATGAGTATATTTACAATGTAATACTAAGGCTACCATTATAAAAGTATCGTATATAGCGCGTTCTTTTAATTAACATATTGTTTCGGCTGTTAGATAATGTTTGATTAATTATTTTCTTATATTTTATTAAGAAATACGCTTGGACCTTCTCTCAAACATGGAAGGGCAAGATATCGATTCCGGGGATGCTGCGAAGACTCTATTGGACCAGGGATGGTATTCATAAAACAATGAGTATATTTACATTGTAATATTAAGGCTACTATTATAAAAGTATCGTATATAGCGTGTTCTTTTAATTAACATATTGTTTCGGCTGTTAGATAATGTTTGAATAATTATTTTCTAATTTTTTCTTCAGAAATAAGCTTGGACCTTCTCTCAAAAATGGAAGGGCAAGAGATCGAATCTGGGGATGCTGCGAAGACTCTATTGGACCAGGGAAGGTATTCATAAAACAATTAGAATATTTACAATGTAATATTAAGGCTACTATTATAAAAGTATCGTATATAGCGCGTTCTTTTAATTAACATATTTTTTCGGCTGTTAGATAATGTTTGATTAATTATTTTCTTATTTTTTCTTCAGAAATACGCTTGGACCTTCTCTCAAACATGGAAGGGCATGAGATCGAATCTGGGGATGCTGCGAAGACTCTATTGGACCAGGGATGGTATTCATAAAACAATGAGTATATTTACAATGTAATACTAAGGCTACCATTATAAAAGTATCGTATATAGCGCGTTCTTTTAATTAACATATTGTTTCGGCTGTTAGATAATGTTTGATTAATTATTTTCTTATTTTTTCTTCAGAAATAAGCTTGGACCTTCTCTCAAACATGGAAGGGCAAGAGATCGAATCCGGGGATGTTGCGAAGACTCTATTGTACCAGGGATGGTATTCATAAAACAATGAGTATATTTACAATGTAATATTAAGGCTACTATTATAAAAGTATCGTATATAGCGCGTTCTTTTAATTAACATATTATTTCGGCTGTTAGTTAATGTTTGATAAATAATTTTCTTATTTTTTCTTAGGAAATACACTTGGACCTTCTCTCAAACATTGAAGGGCAAGAGATCGAATCCGGGGAATGCTGCGAAGACTCTATTGGACCAGGGATGGTATTCATAAAACAATGAGTATATTTACAATGTAATATTAAGGCTACTATTATAAAAGTATCGTATATAGCGCGTTCATTTAATTATCATATTGTTTCGGCTGTTAGATAATGTTTGATTAATTATTGTCTTATTTTTTTTCAGAAATACGCTTGGACCTTCTCTCAAACATGGAAGGGCAAGAGATCGAATCCGGGGATGCTGCGAAGACTCTATTGGACCAGGGATGGTATTCATAAAACAATGAGTATATTTACAATGTAATACTAAGGCTACCATTATAAAAGTATCGTATATAGCGCGTTCTTTTAATTAACATATTGTTTCGGCTGTTAGATAATGTTTGATTAATTATTTTCTTATTTTTTCTTCAGAAAAACGCTTGGACCTTTTCTCAAACATGGAAGGGAAGGAGATCGATTCCGGGGATGCTGCGAAGACTCTATTGGACCAGGGATGGTATTCATCAAACAATGAGTATAGTTACAATGTATTATTGAGGCTACTATTATAAAAGTATCGTATATAGCGTGTTCTTTTAATTAACATATAGTTTGGGCTGTTAGATAATGTTTGAATAATTATTTTCTTATTTTTTCTTCAGAAATAAGCTTGGACCTTCTCTCAAACATGGAAGGGCAAGAGATCGAATCCGGGGATGTTGCGAAGACTCTATTGTACCAGGGATGGTATTCATAAAACAATGAGTATATTTACAATGTAATATTAAGGCTACTATTATAAAAGTATCGTATATAGCGCGTTCTTTTAATTAACATATTATTTCGGCTGTTAGTTAATGTTTGATAAATAATTTTCTTATTTTTTCTTAGGAAATACACTTGGACCTTCTCTCAAACATGGAAGGGCAAGAGATCGAATCCGGGGAATGCCGCGAAGACTCTATTGGACCAGGGATGGTATTCATAAAACAATGAGTATATTTACAATGTAATATTAAGGCTACTATTATAAAAGTTTCGTATATAGCGCGTTCATTTAATTATCATATTGTTTCGGCTGTTAGATAATTTTTGATTAATTATTGTCTTATTTTTTCTTCAGAGATACGCTTGGACCTTCTCTCAAACATGGAAGGGCAAGAGATCGAATCCGGGGATGCTGCGAAGACTCTATTGGACCAGGGATGGTATTCATAAAACAATGAGTATATTTGCAATGTAATATTAAGGCTACTATTATAAAAGTATCGTATATAGCGCGTTCATTTAATTAACATATTGTTTCGGCTGTTAGATAATGTTTGATTAATTATTGTCTTATTTTTTCTTCAGAAATATGCTTGGACCTACTCTCAGACATGGAAGGGCAAGAGATCGAATCCGGGGATGCTGCGAAGACTCTATTGGACCAGGGATGGTTGTTCATAAAACAATGAGTATATTTACAATGTAATATTAAGGCTACTATTATAAAAGTATCGTATATAGCGCGTTCTTTTAATTAACATATTGTTTCGGCTGTTAGATAATGTTTGATTAATTATTTTCTTATTTTTTCTTAGGAAATACGCTTGGACCTTCTCTCAAACATGGAAGGGCAAGAGATCGAATCCGGGGATGCTGCGAAGACTCTATTGCACCAGGGATGGTATTCATAAAACAATGAGTATATCTTCAATGTAATATTAAGGCTACTATTATAAAAGTATCGTATATAGCGCGTTCTTTTAATTAACATATTATTTCGGCTGTTAGATAATGTTTGATTAATTATTTTCTTATTCTTTCTTCAGAAATACGCTTGGACCTTATCTCAAACATGGAAGGGCAAGAGATCGAATCCGGGGATGCTGCGAAGACTCTATTGGACCAGGGATGGTATTCATAAAACAATGAGTATATTTACAATGTAATATTAAGGCTACTATTATAAAAGTATCGGATATAGCGCGTTCTTTTAATTAACATATTATTTCGGCTGTTAGATAATGTTTGATTAATTATTTTCTTATTTTTTCTTCAGAAATACCCTTGGACCTTCTCTCAAACATGGAAGGGCAAGAGATCGAATCCGGGGATACTGCGAGGACTCTATTGGACCAGGGATGGTATTCATAAAACAATGAGTATATCTTCAATGTAATATTAAGGCTACTATTATAAAAGTATCGTATATAGCGAGTTCTTTTAATTAACATATTTTTTCGGCTGTAAGATAATGTTTGATTAATTATTTTCTTATTTTTTCTTCAGAAATACGCTTGGACCTTCTCTCAAACATAGAAGGGCAAGAGATCCAATCCGGGGATGCTGCGAAGACTCTATTGGACCAGGGATGGTATTCATAAAACAATGAGTATATTTACAATGTAATATTAAGGCTACTATTATAAAAGTATCGTATATAGCCATTTCTTTTAATTGACATATTGTTTCGGCTGTTATATAATGTTTGATTAATTATTTTCTTATATTTTCTTAGGAAATATGCTTGGACCTTCTCTCAAACATGGAAGGGCAAGAGATCGAATCCGGGGATGCTGCGAAGACTCTATTGGACCAGGGATGGTATTCATAAAACAATGAGTATATTTACAATGTAATATTAAGGCTACTATTATAAAAGTATCATATATAGCGCGTTCTTTTAATTAACATATTGTTTCAGCTGTTAGATAATGTTTGATTAATTATTTTCTTATTTTTTCTTCAGAAATACGCTTGGACCTTCTCTCAAACATGGAAGGGCAAGAGATCGAATCCGGGGATGCTGCGAAGACTCTATTGGACAAGGAATGGTATTCATAAAACAATGAGTATATTTACAATGTAATACTAAGGCTACCATTATAAAAGTATCGTATATAGCGCGTTCTTTTAATTAACATATTGTTTCGGCTGTTAGATAATGTTTGATTAATTATTTTCTTATTTTTTATTCAGAAATACGCTTGGACCTTCTCTCAAACATGGAAGGGCAAGAGATCGATTCCGGAGATGCTGCGAAGACTCTATTGGACCAGGGATGGTATTCATAAAACAATGAGTATATTTACAATGTAATATATAGGCTACTATTATAAAAGTATCGTATATAGCGTGTTCTTTTAATTAACATATAGTTTCGGCTGTTAGATAATGTTTGAATAATTATTTTCTTATTTTTTCTTCAGAAATAAGCTTGGACCTTCTCTCAAACATGGAAGGGCAAGAGATCGAATCCGGGGATGTTGCGAAGACTCTATTGTACCAGGGATGGTATTCATAAAACAATGAGTATATTTACAATGTAATACTAAGGCTACTATTATAAAAGTATCGTATATAGCGCGTTCTTTTAATTAACATATTATTACGGCTGTTAGTTAATGTTTGATAAATAATTTTCTTATTTTTTCTTAGGAAATACACTTGGACCTTCTCTCAAACATGGAAGGGCAAGAGATCGAATCCGGGGAATGCTGCGAAGACTCTATTGGACCAGGGATGGTATTCATAAAACAATGAGTATATTTACAATGTAATATTAAGGCTACTATTATAAAAGTATCGTATATAGCGCGTTCATTTAATTATCATATTGTTTCGGCTGTTAGATAATGTTTGATTAATTATTGTCTTATTTTTTCTTCAGAAATACGCTTGGACCTTCTCTCAAACATGGAAGGGCAAGAGATCGAATCCGGGGATGCTGCGAAGACTCTATTGGACCAGGGATGGTATTCATAAAACAATGAGTATATTTACAATGTAATATTAAGGCTACTATTATAAAAGTATCGTATATAGCGCGTTCATTTTATTAACATATTGTTTCGGCTGTTAGATAATGTTTGATTAATTATTTTCTTATTTTTTCTTAGGAAATACGCTTGGACCTTCTCTCAAACATGGAAGGGCAAGAGATCGAATCCGGGGATGCTGCGAAGACTCTATTGGACCAGGGATGGTATTCATAAAACAATGAGTATATTTACAATGTAATATTAAGGCTACTGTTATAAAAGTATCGTATATAGCCATTTCTTTTAATTGACATATTGTTTCGGCTGTTATATAATGTTTGATTAATTATTTTCTTATTTCTTCTTAGGAAATATGCTTGGACCTTCTCTCAAACATGGAAGGGCAAGAGATCGAATCCGGGGATGCTGCGAAGACTCTATTGGACCAGGGATGGTATTCATAAAACAATGAGTATATTTACAATTTAATATTAAGGCTACTATTATAAAAGTATCATATATAGCGCGTTCTTTTAATTAACATATTGTTTCAGCTGTTAGATAATGTTTGATTAATTATTTTCTTATTTTTTCTTCAGAAATACGCTTGGACCTTCTCTCAAACATGGAAGGGCAAGAGATCGAATCCGGGGATGCTGCGAAGACTCTATTGGACCAGGAATGGTATTCATAAAACAATGAGTATATTTACAATGTAATACTAAGGCTACCATTATAAAAGTATCGTATATAGCGCGTTCTTTTAATTAACATATTGTTTCGGCTGTTAGATAATGATTGATTAATTATTTTCTTATTTTTTATTCAGAAATACGCTTGGACCTTCTCTCAAACATGGAAGGGCAAGAGATCGATTCCGGGGATGCTGCAAAGACTCTATTGGACCAGGGATGGTATTCATAAAACAATGAGTATATTTACATTGTAATATTAAGGCTACTATTATAAAAGTATCGTATATAGCGTGTTCTTTTAATTAACATATTGTTTCGGCTGTTAGATAATGTTTGAATAATTATTTTCTTATTTTTTCTTCAGAAATAAGCTTGGACCTTCTCTCAAAAATGGAAGGGCAAGAGATCGAATCTGGGGATGCTGCGAAGACTCTATTGGACCAGGGAAGGTATTCATAAAACAATTAGAATATTTACAATGTAATATTAAGGCTACTATTATAAAAGTATCGTATATAGCGCGTTCTTTTAATTAACATATTGTTTCGGCTGTTAGATAATGTTTCATTAATTATTTTCTTATTTTTTCTTCAGAAATACGCTTGGACCTTCTCTCAAACATGGAAGGGCAAGAGATCAAATCCGGGGATGCTGCGAAGACTCTATTAGACCAGGGATGGTATTCATAAAACAATGAGTATATTTACAATGTAATATTAAGGCTACTATTATAAAAGTATCGTATATAGCGCGTTCATTTAATTATCGTATTGTTTCGGCTGTTAGATAATGTTTGATTAATTATTGTCTTATTTTTTCTTCAGAAATACGCTTGGACCTTCTCTCAAACATGGAAGGGCAAGAGATCGAATCCGGGGATGCTGCGAAGACTCTATTGGACCAGGGATGGTATTCATAAAACAATGAGTATATTTACAATGTAATATTAAGGCTACTATTATAAAAGTATCGTATATAGCGCGTTCATTTTATTAACATATTGTTTCGGCTGTTAGATAATGTTTGATTAATTATTTTCTTATTTTTTCTTAGGAAATACGCTTGGACCTTCTCTCAAACATGGAAGGGCAAGAGATCGAATCCGGGGATGCTGCGAAGACTCTATTGGACCAGGGATGGTATTCATAAAACAATGAGTATATTTACAATGTAATATTAAGGCTTCTGTTATAAAAGTATCGTATATAGCCATTTCTTTTAATTGACATATTGTTTCGGCTGTTATATAATGTTTGATTAATTATTTTCTTATTTCTTCTTAGGAAATACGCTTGGACCTTCTCTCAAACATGGAAGGGCAAGAGATCGAATCCGGGGATGCTGCGAAGACTCTATTGGACCAGGGATGGTATTCATAAAACAATGAGTATATTTACAATGTAATATTAAGGCTACTATTATAAAAGTATCATATATAGCGCGTTCTTTTAATTAACATATTGTTTCAGCTGTTAGATAATGTTTGATTAATTATTTTCTTATTTTTTCTTCAGAAATACGCTTGGACCTTCTCTCAAACATGGAAGGGCAAGAGATCGAATCCGGGGATGCTGCGAAGACTCTATTGGACCAGGAATGGTATTCATAAAACAATGAGTATATTTACAATGTAATACTAAGGCTACCATTATAAAAGTATCGTATATAGCGCGTTCTTTTAATTAACATATTGTTTCGGCTGTTAGATAATGTTTGATTAATTATTTTCTTATTTTTTATTCAGAAATACGCTTGGACCTTCTCTCAAACATGGAAGGGCAAGAGATCGATTCCGGGGATGCTGCGAAGACTCTATTGGAACAGGGATGGTATTCATAAAACAATGAGTATATTTACATTGTAATATTAAGGCTACTATTATAAAAGTATCGTATATAGCGTGTTCTTTTAATTAACATATTGTTTCGGCTGTTAGATAATGTTTGAATAATTATTTTCTTATTTTTTCTTCAGAAATAAGCTTGGACCTTCTCTCAAAAATGGAAGGGCAAGAGATCGAATCTGGGGATGCTGCGAAGACTCTATTGGACCAGGGAAGGTATTCATAAAACAATTAGAATATTTACAATGTAATATTAAGGCTACTATTATAAAAGTATCGTATATAGCGCGTTCTTTTAATTAACATATTTTTTCGGCTGTTAGATAATGTTTGATTAATTATTTTCTTATTTTTTCTTCAGAAATGCGCTTGGACCTTCTCTCAAACATGGAAGGGCAAGAGATCGAATCTGGGGATGCTGCGAAGACTCTATTGGACCAGGGATGGTATTCATAAAACAATGAGTATATTTACAATGTAATACTAATTCTACCATTATAAAAGTATCGTATATAGCGCGTTCTTTTAATTAACATATTGTTTCGGCTGTTAGATAATGTTTGATTAATTATTTTCTTATTTTTTCTTCAGAAATACGCTTGGACCTTTTCTCAAACATGGAAGGGCAAGAGATCGATTCCGGGGATGCTGCGAAGACTCTATTGGACCAGGGATGGTATTCATAAAACAATGAGTATATTTACAATGTAATATTGAGGCTACTATTATAAAAGTATCGTATATAGCGTGTTCTTTTAATTAACATATAGTTTCGGCTGTTAGATAATGTTTGAATAATTATTTTCTTATTTTTTCTTCAGAAATAAGCTTGGACCTTCTCTCAAACATGGAAGGGCAAGAGATCGAATCCGGGGATGTTGCGAAGACTCTATTGTACGAGGGATGGTATTCATAAAACAATGAGTATATTAACAATGTAATATTAAGGCTACTATTATAAAAGTATCGTATATAGCGCGTTCTTTTAATTAACATATTATTTCGGCTGTTAGTTAATGTTTGATAAATAATTTTCTTATTTTTTCTTAGGAAATACACTTGGACCTTCTCTCAAAAATGGAAGGGCAAGAGATCGAATCCGGGGAATGCTGCGAAGACTCTATTGGACCAGGGATGGTATTCATAAAACAATGAGTATATTTACAATGTAATATTAAGGCTACTATTATAAAAGTTTCGTATATAGCGCGTTCATTTAATTATCATATTGTTTCGGCTGTTAGATAATGTTTGATTAATTATTGTCTTATTTTTTCTTCAGAAATACGCTTGGACCTTCTATCAAACATGGAAGGGCAAGAGATCGAATCCGGGGATGCTGCGAAGACTCTATTGGACCAGGGATGGTATTCATAAAACAATGAGTATATTTACAATGTAATATTAAGGCTACTATTATAAAAGTATCGTATATAGCGCGTTCATTTAATTAACATATTGTTTCGGCTGTTAGATAATGTTTGATTAATTATTGTCTTATTTTTTCTTCAGAAATATGCTTGGACCTACTCTCAGACATGGAAGGGCAAGAGATCGAATCCGGGGATGCTGCGAAGACTCTATTGGACCAGGGATGGTTGTTCATAAAACAATGAGTATATTTACAATGTAATATTAAGGCTACTATTATAAAAGTATCCTATATAGCGCGTTCTTTTAATTAACATATTGTTTCGGCTGTTAGATAATGTTTGATTAATTATTTTCTTATTTTTTCTTCAGAAATACGCTTGGACCTTCTCTCAAACATGGAAGGGCAAGAGATCGAATCTGGGGATGCTGCGAAGACTCTATTGGACCAGGGATGGTATTCATAAAACAATGAGTATATTTACAATGTAATACTAAGGCTACCATTATAAAAGTATCGTATATAGCGCGTTCTTTTAATTAACATATTGTTTCGGCTGTTAGATAATGTTTGATTAATTATTTTCTTATTTTTTTTTCAGAAATACGCTTGGACCTTTTCTCAAACATGGAAGGGCAAGAGATCGATTCCGGGGATGCTGCGAAGACTCTATTGGACCAGGGATGGTATTCATAAAACAATGAGTATATTTACAATGTAATATTGAGGCTACTATTATAAAAGTATCGTATATAGCGTGTTGTTTTAATTAACATATAGTTTCGGCTGTTAGATAATGATTGAATAATTATTTTCTTATTTTTTCTTCAGAAATAAGCTTGGACCTTCTCTCAAACATGGAAGGGCAAGAGATCGAATCCGGGGATGTTGCGAAGACTCTATTGTACCAGGGATGGTATTCATAAAACAATGAGTATATTTACAATGTAATATTAAGGCTACTATTATAAAAGTATCGTATATAGCGCGTTCTTTTAATTAACATATTATTTCGGCTGTTAGATAATGTTTGATTAATTATTGTCTTATTTTTTCTTAGGAAATACACTTGGACCTTCTCTCAAACATGGAAGGGCAAGAGATCGAATCCGGGGAATGCTGCGAAGACTCTATTGGACCAGGGATGTTATTCATAAAACAATGAGTATATTTACAATGTAATATTAAGGCTACTATTATAAAAGTTTCGTATATAGCGCGTTCATTTAATTATCATATTGTTTCGGCTGTTAGATAATGTTTGATTAATTATTGTCTTATTTTTTCTTCAGAAATACGCTTGGACCTTCTCTCAAACATGGAAGGGCAAGAGATCGAATCTGGGGATGCTGCGAAGACTCTATTGGACCAGGGATGGTATTCATAAAACAATGAGTATATTTACAATGTAATATTAAGGCTACTATTATAAAAGTATCGTATATAGCGCGTTCATTTAATTAACATATTGTTTCGGCTGTTAGATAATGTTTGATTAATTATTGTCTTATTTTTTCTTCAGAAATATGCTTGGACCTACTCTCAGACATGGAAGGGCAAGAGATCGAATCCGGGGATGCTGCGAAGACTCTATTGGACCAGGGATGGTTGTTCATAAAACAATGAGTATATTTACAATGTAATATTAAGGCTACTATTATAAAAGTATCGTATATAGTGCGTTCTTTTAATTAACATATTGTTTCGGCTGTTAGATAATGTTTGATTAATTATTTTCTTATTTTTTCTTAGGAAATACGCTTGGACCTTCTCTCAAACATGGAAGGGCAAGAGATCGAATCCGGGGATGCTGCGAGGACTCTATTGGACCAGGGATGGTATTCATAAAACAATGAGTATATCTTCAATGTAATATTAAGGCTACTATTATAAAAGTATCGTATATAGCGCGTTCTTTTAATTGACATATTGTTTCGGCTGTTATATAATGTTTGATTAATTATTTTCTTATCTTTTCTTAGGAAATACGCTTGGACCTTCTCTCAAACATGGAAGGGCAAGAGATCGAATCCGGGGATGCTGCGAAGACTCTATTGGACCAGGGATGGTATTCATAATACAATGAGTATATTTTAAATGTAATATTAAGCCTATTATTATAAAAGTATCGTATATAGCGCGTTCTTTTAATTAACATATAGTTTCGGCTGTTTGATAATGTTTGAATAATTATTTTTTTATTTTTTCTTAGGAAATACGCTTGGACCTTCTCTCGAACATGGAAGGGCAAGGGATCGAATCCGGGGATGCTGCGAAGACTCTATTGGACCAAGGATGGTATTCATAAAACAATGAGTATATTTACAATGTAATATTAAGGCTACTATTATAAAATTATCGTATATAGCGCGTTCTTTTAATTAACATATTGTTTCAGCTGTTAGATAATGTTTGAATATTTATTTTCTTATTTTTTCTTAGGAAATACGCTTGGACCTTCTCTCAAACATGGAAGGGCAAGAGATAATATCCGGGGATGCTGCGAAGACTCTATTGGACCAGGGATGGTATTCATAAAACAATGAGTATATTTACAATGTAATATTAAGGCTACTATTATAAAAGTATCGTATATAGCGCGTTCTTTTAATTAACATATTGTTTCGGCTGTTAGATAATGTTTCATTAATTATTTTCTTATTTTTTCTTCAGAAATACGCTTGGACCTTCTCTCAAACATGGAAGGGCAAGAGATCAAATCCGGGGATGCTGCGAAGACTCTATTAGACCAGGGATGGTATTCATAAAACAATGAGTATATTTACAATGTAATATTAAGGCTACTATTATAAAAGTATCGTATATAGCGCGTTCCTTTAATTAACATATTGTTACGGCTGTTAGATAATGTTTGAATAATTATTTTCTTATTTTTTCTTAGGAAATACGCTTGGACCTTCTCTCAAACATGGAAGGGCAAGAGATCGAATCCGGGGATGCTGCGAAGACTCTATTGGACCAGGGATGGTATTCATAAATAATGAGTATATTTACAATGTAATATTAAGGCTACTATAATAAAAGTATCGTATATAGCGCGTTCTTTTAATTAACATATTGTTTCGGCTGTTAGATAATGTTTGAGTAATTATTTTCTTATTTTTTCTTAGGAAATACGCTTGGACCTTCTCTCAAACATGGATGGGCAAGAGATCAAATCCGGGGATGCTGCGAAGACTCTATTGGACCAGGGATGGTATTCATAAAACAATGAGTATATTTACAATGTAATATTAAGGCTACTATTATAAAAGTATCGTATATAGCGCGTTCTTTTAATTAACATATTGTTTCGGCTGTTAGATAATGTTTGATTAATTATTGTCTTATTTTTTCTTCAGAAATACGATTAAACCTACTCTCAGGCATGGAAGGGCAAGAGATCGAATCCGGGGATGCTGCGAAGACTCTATTGGACCAGGGATGGTATTCATAAAACAATGAGTATATTTACATTGTAATATTAAGGCTACTATTATAAAAGTATCGTATATAGCGTGTTCTTTTAATTAACATATTGTTTCGGCTGTTAGATAATGTTTGAATAATTATTTTCTTATTTTTTCTTCAGAAATAAGCTTGGACCTTCTCTCAAAAATGGAAGGGCAAGAGATCGAATCTGGGGATGCTGCGAAGACTCTATTGGACCAGGGAAGGTATTCATAAAACAATTAGAATATTTACAATGTAATATTAAGGCTACTATTATAAAAGTATCGTATATAGCGCGTTCTTTTAATTAACATATTTTTTCGGCTGTTAGATAATGTTTGAAAAATTATTTTCTTATTTTTTCTTCAGAAATAAGCTTGGACCTTCTCTCAAACATGGAAGGGCAAGAGATCGAATGTGGGGATGCTGCGAAGACTCTATTGGACCAGGGATGGAATTCATAAAACAATGAGTATATTTACAATGTAATACTAAGGCTACCATTATAAAAGTATCGTATATAGCGCGTTCTTTTAATTAACATATTGTTTCGGCTGTTAGATAATGTTTGATTAATTATTTTCATATTTTTTCTTCAGAAATACGCTTGGACCTTTTCTCAAACATGGAAGGGCAAGAGATCGATTCCGGGGATGCTGCGAAGACTCTATTGGACCAGGGATGGTATTCATAAAACAATGAGTATATTTACAATGTAATATATAGGCTACTATTATAAAAGTATCGTACATAGCGTGTTCTTTTAATTAACATATAGTTTCGGCTGTTAGATAATGTTTGAATAATTATTTTCTTATTTTTTCTTCAGAAATAAGCTTGGACCTTCTCTCAAACATGGAAGGGCAAGAGATCGAATCCGGGGATGTTGCGAAGACTCTATTGTACCAGGGATGGTATTCATAAAACAATGAGTATATTTACAATGTAATATTAAGGCTACTATTATAAAAGTATCGTATATAGCGCGTTCTTTTAATTAACATATTATTTCGGCTGTTAGTTAATGTTTGATAAATAATTTTCTTATTTTTTCTTAGGAAATACACTTGGACCTTCTCTCAAACATGGAAGGGCAAGAGATCGAATCCGGGGAATGCTGCGAAGACTCTATTGGACCAGGGATGGTATTCATAAAACAATGAGTATATTGACAATGTAATATTAAGGCTACTATTATAAAAGTATCGTATATAGCGCGTTCTTTTAATTAACATATTGTTTCGGCTGTTAGATAATGTTTGATTAATTATTTTCTTATTTTATCTTAGGAAATACGCTTGGACCTTCTCTCAAACATGGAAGGGCAAGAGATCGAATCCGGGGAATGCTGCGAAGACTCTATTGGACCAGGGATGGTATTCATAAAACAATGAGTATATTTACAATGTAATATTAAGGCTACTATTATAAAAGTATCGTATATAGCGCGTTCTTTTAATTAACATATTGTTTCGGCTGTTAGATAATGTTTCATTAATTATTTTCTTATTTTTTCTTCAGAAATACGCTTGGACCTTCTCTCAAACATGGAAGGGCAAGAGATCAAATCCGGGGATGCTGCGAAGACTCTATTAGACCAGGGATGGTATTCATAAAACAATGAGTATATTTACAATGTAATATTAAGGCTACTATTATAAAAGTATCGTATATAGCGCGTTCATTTAATTATCATATTGTTTCGGCTGTTAGATAATGTTTGATTAATTATTGTCTTATTTTTTCTTCAGAAATACGCTTGGACCTTCTCTCAAACATGGAAGGGCAAGAGATCGAATCCGGGGATGCTGCGAAGACTCTATTGGACCAGGGATGGTATTCATAAAACAATGAGTATATTTACAATGTAATATTAAGGCTACTATTATAAAAGTATCGTATATAGCGCGTTCATTTTATTAACATATTGTTTCGGCTGTTAGATAATGTTTGATTAATTATTTTCTTATTTTTTCTTAGGAAATACGCTTGGACCTTCTCTTAACATGGAAGGGCAAGAGATCGAATCCGGGGATGCTGCGAAGACTCTATTGGACCAGGGATGGTATTCATAAAACAATGAGTATATTTACAATGTAATATTAAGGCTACTGTTATAAAAGTATCGTATATAGCCATTTCTTTTAATTGACATATTGTTTCGGCTGTTATATAATGTTTGATTAATTATTTTCTTATTTCTTCTTAGGAAATATGCTTGGACCTTCTCTCAAACATGGAAGGGCAAGAGATCGAATCCGGGGATGCTGCGAAGACTCTATTGGACCAGGGATGGTATTCATAAAACAATGAGTATATTTACAATGTAATATTAAGGCTACTATTATAAAAGTATCATATATAGCGCGTTCTTTTAAATAACATATTGTTTCAGCATTAGATAATGTTTGATTAATTATTTTCTTATTTTTTCTTCAGAAATACGCTTGGACCTTCTCTCAAACATGGAAGGGCAAGAGATCGAATCCGGGGATGCTGCGAAGACTCTATTGGACCAGGAATGGTATTCATAAAACAATGAGTATATTTACAATGTAATACTAAGGCTACCATTATAAAAGTATCGTATATAGCGCGTTCTTTTAATTCACATATTGTTTCGGCTGTTAGATAATGTTTGATTAACTATTTTCTTATTTTTTATTCAGAAATACGCTTGGACCTTCTCTCAAAAATGGAAGGGCAAGAGATCGAATCTGGGGATGCTGCGAAGACTCTATTGGACCAGGGAAGGTATTCATAAAACAATTAGAATATTTACAATGTAATATTAAGGCTACTATTATAAAAGTATCGTATATAGCGCGTTCTTTTAATTAACATATTTTTTCGGCTGTTAGATAATGTTTGATTAATTATTTTCTTATTTTTTCTTCAGAAATACGCTTGGACCTTCTCTCAAACATGGAAGGGCAAGAGATCGAATCTGGGGATGCTGCGAAGACTCTATTGGACCAGGGATGGTATTCATAAAACAATGAGTATATTTACAATGTAATACTAAGGCTACCATTATAAAAGTATCGTATATAGCGCGTTCTTTTAATTAACATATTGTTTCGGCTGTTAGATAATGTTTGATTAATTATTTTCTTATTTTTTCTTCAGAAATACGCTTGGACCTTTTCTCAAACATGGAAGGGCAAGAGATCGATTCCGGGGATGCTGCGAAGACTCTATTGGACCAGGGATGGTATTCATAAAACAATGAGTATATTTACAATGTAATATTAAGGCTACTATTATAAAAGTATCGTATATAGCGCGTTCATTTAATTAACATATTGTTTCGGCTGTTAGATAATGTTTGATTAATTATTGTCTTATTTTTTCTTCAGAAATATGCTTGGACCTACTCTCAGACATGGAATGGCAAGAGATCGAATCCGGGGATGCTGCGAAGACTCTATTGGACCAGGGATGGTTGTTCATAAAACAATGAGTATATTTACAATGTAATATTAAGGCTACTATTATAAAAGTATCGTATATAGCGCGTTCTTTTAATTAACATATTGTTTCGGCTGTTAGATAATGTATGATTAATTATTTTCTTATTTTTTCTTAGGAAATACGCTTGGACCTTCTCTCAAACATGGAAGGGCAAGGGATCGAATCCGGGGATGCTGCGAGGACTCTATTGGACTAGGGATGGTATTCATAAAACAATGAGTATATCTTCAATGTAATATTAAGGCTACTATTATAAAAGTATCGTATATAGCGCGTTCTTTTAATTGACATATTGTTTCGGCTGTTATATAATGTTTGATTAATTATTTTCTTATCTTTTCTTATGAAATACGCTTGGACCTTCTCTCAAACATGGAAGGGCAAGAGATCGAATCCGGGGATGCTGCGAAGACTCTATTGGACCAGGGATGGTATTCATAATACAATGAGTATATTTTAAATGTAATATTAAGCCTATTATTATAAAAGTATCGTATATAGCGCGTTCTTTTAATTAACATATAGTTTCGGCTGTTAGATAATGTTTGAATAATTATTTTTTTATTTTTTCTTAGGAAATACGCTTGGACCTTCTCTCGAACATGGAAGGGCAAGAGATTGAATCCGGGGATGCTGCGAAGACTCTATTGGACCAAGGATGGTATTCATAAAACAATGAGTATATTTACAATGTAATATTAAGGCTACTATTATAAAAGTATCGTATATAGCGCGTTCTTTTAATTAACATATTGTTTCAGCTGTTAGATAATGTTTGAATATTTATTTTCTTATGTTTTCTTAGGAAATACGCTTGGACCTTCTCTCAAACATGGAAGGGCAAGAGATAATATCCGGGGATGCTGCAAAGACTCTATTGGACCAGGGATGGTATTCATAAAACAATGAGTATATTTACAATGTAATATTAAGGCTACTATTATAAAAGTATCGTATATAGCGCGTTCGTTTAATTAAGATATTGTTTCGGCTGTTAGATAATGTTTCATTAATTATTTTCTTATTTTTTCTTCAGAAATACGCTTGGACCTTCTCTCAAACATGGAAGGGCAAGAGATCAAATCCGGGGATGCTGCGAAGACTCTATTAGACCAGGGATGGTATTCATAAAACAATGAGTATATTTACAATGTAATATTAAGGCTACTATTATAAAAGTATCGTATATAGCGCGTTCTTTTAATTATCATATTGTTACGGCTGTTAGATAATGTTTGAATAATTATTTTCTTATTTTTTCTTAGGAAATACGCTTGGACCTTCTCTCAAACATGGAAGGGCAAGAGATCGAATCCGGTGATGCTGCGAAGACTCTATTGGACCAGGGATGGTATTCATAAATAATGAGTATATTTACAATGTAATATTAAGGCTACTATAATAAAAGTATCGTATATAGCGCGTTCTTTTAATTAACATATTGTTTCGGCTGTTAGATAATGTTTGAGTAATTATTTTCTTATTTTTTCTTAGGAAATACGCTTGGACCTTCTCTCAAACATGGATGGGCAAGAGATCAAATCCGGGGATGCTGCGAAGACTCTATTGGACCAGGGATGGTATTCATAAAACAATGAGTATATTTACAATGTAATATTAAGGCTACTATTATAAAAGTATCGTATATAGCGCGTTCTTTTAATTAACATATTGTTTCGGCTGTTAGATAATGTTTGATTAATTATTGTCTTATTTTCTCTTCAGAAATACGATTAAACCTACTCTCAGGCATGGAAGGGCAAGAGATCGAATCCGGGGATGCTGCGAAGACTCTATTGGACCAGGGATGGTATTCATAAAAAAATGAGTATATTTACATTGTAATATTAAGGCTACTATTATAAAATTATCGTATATAGCGTGTTCTTTTAATTAACATATTGTTTCGGCTGTTAGATAATGTTTGAATAATTATTTTCTTATTTTTTCTTCAGAAAAAAGCTTGGACCTTCTCTCAAAAATGGAAGGGCAAGAGATCGAATCTGGGGATGCTGCGAAGACTCTATTGGACCAGGGAAGGTATTCATAAAACAATTAGAATATTTACAATGTAATATTAAGGCTACTATTATAAAAGTATCGTATATAGCGCGTTCTTTTAATTAACATATTTTTTCGGCTGTTAGATAATGTTTGATTAATTATTTTCTTATTTTTTCTTCAGAAATACGCTTGGACCTTCTCTCAAACATGGAAGGGCAAGAGATCGAATCTGGGGATGCTGCGAAGACTCTATTGGACCAGGGATGGAATTCATAAAACAATGAGTATATTTACAATGTAATACTAAGGCTACCATTATAAATGTATCGTATATAGCGCGTTCTTTTAATTAACATATTGTTACGGCTGTTAGATAATGTTTGATTAATTATTTTCTTATTTTTTCTTCAGAAATACGCTTGGACCTTTTCTCAAACATGGAAGGGCAAGAGATCGATTCCGGGGATGCTGCGAAGACTCTATTGGACCAGGGATGGTATTCATAAAACAATGAGTATATTTACAATGTAATATATAGGCTACTATTATAAAAGTATCGTATATAGCGTGTTCTTTTAATTAACATATAGTTTCGGCTGTTAGATAATGTTTGAATAATTATTTTCTTATTTTTTCTTCAGAAATAAGCTTGGACCTTCTCTCAAACATGGAAGGGCAAGAGATCGAATCCGGGGATGTTGCGAAGACTCTATTGTACCAGGGATGGTATTCATAAAACAATGAGTATATTTACAATGTAATATTAAGGCTACTATTATAAAAGTATCGTATATAGCGCGTTCTTTTAATTAACATATTATTTCGGCTGTTAGATAATGTTTGATAAATAATTTCCTTATTTTTTCTTAGGAAATACACTTGGACCTTCTCTCAAACATGGAAGGGCAAGAGATCGAATCCGGGGAATGCTGCGAAGACTCTATTGGACCAGGGATGGTATTCATAAAACAATGAGTATATTTACAATGTAATATTAAGGCTACTATTATAAAAGTATCGTATATAGCGCGTTCATATAATTATCATATTGTTTCGGCTGTTAGATAATGTTTGATTAATTATTGTCTTATTTTTTTTCAGAAATACGCTTGGACCTTCTCTCAAACATGGAAGGGCAAGAGATCGAATCCGGGGATGCTGCGAAGACTCTATTGGACCAGGGATGGTATTCATAAAACAATGAGTATATTTACAATGTAATATTAAGGCTACTATTATAAAAGTATCGTATATAGCGCGTTCATTTTATTAACATATTGTTTCGGCTGTTAGATAATGTTTGATTAATTATTTTCTTATTTTTTCTTAGGAAATACGCTTGGACCTTCTCTCAAACATGGAAGGGCAAGAGATTGAATCCGGGGATGCTGCGAAGACTCTATTGGACCAGGGATGGTATTCATAAAACAATGAGTATATTTACAATGTAATATTAAGGCTACTATTATAAAAGTATCGTATATAGCCATTTCTTTTAATTGACATATTGTTTCGGCTGTTATATAATGTTTGATTAATTATTTTCTTATTTCTTCTTAGGAAATATGCTTGGACCTTCTCTCAAACATGGAAGGGCAAGAGATCGAATCCGGGGATGCTGCGAAGACTCTATTGGACCAGGGATGGTATTCATAAAACAATGAGTATATTTACAATGTAATATTAAGGCTACTATTATAAAAGTATCATATATAGCGCGTTCTTTTAATTAACATATTGTTTCAGCTGTTAGATAATGTTTGATTAATTATTTTCTTATTTTTTCTTCAGAAATACGCTTGGACCTTTTCTCAAACATGGAAGGGAAGGAGATCGATTCCGGGGATGCTGCGAAGACTCTATTGGACCAGGGATGGTATTCATAAAACAATGAGTATATTTACAATGTAATATTGAGGCTACTATTATAAAAGTATCGTATATAGCGTGTTCTTTTAATTAACATATAGTTTCGGCTGTTAGATAATGTTTGAATAATTATTTTCTTATTTTTTCTTCAGAAATAAGCTTGGACCTTCTCTCAAACATGGAAGGGCAAGAGATCGAATCCGGGGATGTTGCGAAGACTATTGTACCAGGGATGGTATTCATAAAACAATGAGTATATTTACAATGTAATATTAAGGCTACTATTATAAAAGTATCGTATATAGCGCGTTCTTTTAATTAACATATTATTTCGGCTGTTAGTTAATGTTTGATAAATAATTTTCTTATTTTTTCTTAGGAAATACACTTGGACCTTCTCTCAAACATGGAAGGGCAAGAGATCGAATCCGGGGAATGCTGCGAAGACTCTATTGGACCAGGGATGGTATTCATAAAACAATGAGTATATATTCAATGTAATATTAAGGCTACTATTATAAAAGTTTCGTATATAGCGCGTTCATTTAATTATCATATTGTTTCGGCTGTTAGATAATGTTTGATTAATTATTGTCTTATTTTTTCTTCAGAGATACGCTTGGACCTTCTCTCAAACATGGAAGGGCAAGAGATCGAATCCGGGGATGCTGAGAAGACTCTATTGGACCAGGGATGGTATTCATAAAACAATGAGTATATTTGCAATGTGATATTAAGGCTACTATTATAAAAGTATCGTATATAGCGCGTTCACTTAATTAACATATTGTTTCGGCTGTTAGATAATGTTTGATTAATTATTGTCTTATTTTTTCTTCAGAAATATGCTTGGACCTACTCTCAGACATGGAAGGGCAAGAGATCGAATCCGGGGATGCTGCGAAGACTCTATTGGACCAGGGATGGTTGTTCATAAAACAATGAGTATATTTACAATGTAATATTAAGGCTACTATTATAAAAGTATCGTATATAGCGCGTTCTTTTAATTAACATATTGTTTCGGCTGTTAGATAATGTTTGATTAATTATTTTCTTATTTTTTCTTAGGAAATACGCTTGGACCTTCTCTCAAACATGGAAGGGCAAGAGATCGAATCCGGGGATGCTGCGAAGACTCTATTGGACCAGGGATGGTATTCATAAAACAATGAGTATATCTTCAATGTAATATTAAGGCTACTATTATAAAAGTATCGTATATAGCGCGTTCTTTTAATTAACATATTGTTTCGGCTGTTAGATAATGTTTGATTAATTATTTTCTTATTCCTTCTTCAGAAATACGCTTGGACCTTATCTCAAACATGGAAGGGCAAGAGATCGAATCCGGGGATGCTGCGAAGACTCTATTGGACCAGGGATGGTATTCATAAAACAATGAGTATATTTACAATGTAATATTAAGGCTACTATTATAAAAGTATCGGATATAGCGCGTTCTTTTAATTAACATATTATTTCGGCTGTTAGATAATGTTTGATTAATTATTTTCTTATTTTTTCTTCAGAAATACGCTTGGACCTTCTCTCAAACATGGAAGGGCAAGAGATCGAATCCGGGGATGCTGCGAGGACTCTATTGGACCAGGGATGGTATTCATAAAACAATGAGTATATCTTCAATGTAATATTAAGGCTACTATTATAAAAGTATCGTATATAGCGCGTTCTTTTAATTGACATATTGTTTCGGCTGTTATATTATGTTTGATTAATTATTTTCTTATTTTTTCTTAGGAAATACGCTTGGACCTTCTCTCAAACATGGAAGGGCAAGAGATCGAATCCGGGGATGCTGCGAAGACTCTATTGGACCAGGGATGGTATTCATAATACAATGAGTATATTTTAAATGTAATATTAAGCCTATTATTATAAAAGTATCGTATATAGCGCGTTCTTTTAATTAACATATAGTTTCGGCTGTTAGATAATGTTTGAATAATTATTTTTTTATTTTTTCTTAGGAAATACGCTTGGACCTTCTCTCGAACATGGAAGGGCAAGAGATCGAATCCGGGGATGCTGCGAAGACTCTATTGGACCAAGGATGGTATTCATAAAACAATGAGTATATTTACAATGTAATATTAAGGCTACTATTATAAAAGTATCGTATATAGCGCGTTCTTTTAATTAACATATTGTTTCAGCTGTTAGATAATGTTTGAATATTTATTTTCTTATTTTTTCTTAGGAAATACGCTTGGACCTTCTCTCAAACATGGAAGGGCAAGAGATAATATCCGGGGATGCTGCGAAGACTCTATTGGACCAGGGATGGTATTCATAATACAATGAGTATATTTTAAATGTAATATTAAGCCTATTATTATAAAAGTATCGTATATAGCGCGTTCTTTTAATTAACATATAGTTTCGGCTGTTAGATAATGTTTGAATAATTATTTTTTTATTTTTTCTTAGGAAATACGCTTGGACCTTCTCTCGAACATGGAAGGGCAAGAGATCGAATCCGGGGATGCTGCGAAGACTCTATTGGACCAAGGATGGTATTCATAAAACAATGAGTATATTTACAATGTAATATTAAGGCTACTATTATAAAAGTATCGGATATAGCGCGTTCTTTTAATTAACATATTATTTCGGCTGTTAGATAATGTTTGATTAATTATTTTCTTATTTTTTCTTCAGAAATACCCTTGGACCTTCTCTCAAACATGGAAGGGCAAGAGATCGAATCCGGGGATACTGCGAGGACTCTATTGGACCAGGGATGGTATTCATAAAACAATGAGTATATCTTCAATGTAATATTAAGGCTACTATTATAAAAGTATCGTATATAGCGAGTTCTTTTAATTAACATATTTTTTCGGCTGTAAGATAATGTTTGATTAATTATTTTCTTATTTTTTCTTCAGAAATACGCTTGGACCTTCTCTCAAACATAGAAGGGCAAGAGATCCAATCCGGGGATGCTGCGAAGACTCTATTGGACCAGGGATGGTATTCATAAAACAATGAGTATATTTACAATGTAATATTAAGGCTACTATTATAAAAGTATCGTATATAGCCATTTCTTTTAATTGACATATTGTTTCGGCTGTTATATAATGTTTGATTAATTATTTTCTTATATTTTCTTAGGAAATATGCTTGGACCTTCTCTCAAACATGGAAGGGCAAGAGATCGAATCCGGGGATGCTGCGAAGACTCTATTGGACCAGGGATGGTATTCATAAAACAATGAGTATATTTACAATGTAATATTAAGGCTACTATTATAAAAGTATCATATATAGCGCGTTCTTTTAATTAACATATTGTTTCAGCTGTTAGATAATGTTTGATTAATTATTTTCTTATTTTTTCTTCAGAAATACGCTTGGACCTTCTCTCAAACATGGAAGGGCAAGAGATCGAATCCGGGGATGCTGCGAAGACTCTATTGGACAAGGAATGGTATTCATAAAACAATGAGTATATTTACAATGTAATACTAAGGCTACCATTATAAAAGTATCGTATATAGCGCGTTCTTTTAATTAACATATTTTTTCGGCTGTTAGATAATGTTTGATTAATTATTTTCTTATTTTTTATTCAGAAATACGCTTGGACCTTCTCTCAAACATGGAAGGGCAAGAGATCGATTCCGGAGATGCTGCGAAGACTCTATTGGACCAGGGATGGTATTCATAAAACAATGAGTATATTTACAATGTAATATATAGGCTACTATTATAAAAGTATCGTATATAGCGTGTTCTTTTAATTAACATATAGTTTCGGCTGTTAGATAATGTTTGAATAATTATTTTCTTATTTTTTCTTCAGAAATAAGCTTGGACCTTCTCTCAAACATGGAAGGGCAAGAGATCGAATCCGGGGATGTTGCGAAGACTCTATTGTACCAGGGATGGTATTCATAAAACAATGAGTATATTTACAATGTAATACTAAGGCTACTATTATAAAAGTATCGTATATAGCGCGTTCTTTTAATTAACATATTATTACGGCTGTTAGTTAATGTTTGATAAATAATTTTCTTATTTTTTCTTAGGAAATACACTTGGACCTTCTCTCAAACATGGAAGGGCAAGAGATCGAATCCGGGGAATGCTGCGAAGACTCTATTGGACCAGGGATGGTAATCATAAAACAATGAGTATATTTACAATGTAATCTTAAGGCTACTATTATAAAAGTATCGTATATAGCGCGTTCATTTAATTATCATATTGTTTCGGCTGTTAGATAATGTTTGATTAATTATTGTCTTATTTTTTCTTCAGAAATACGCTTGGACCTTCTCTCAAACATGGAAGGGCAAGAGATCGAATCCGGGGATGCTGCGAAGACTCTATTGGACCAGGGATGGTATTCATAAAACAATGAGTATATTTACAATGTAATATTAAGGCTACTATTATAAAAGTATCGTATATAGCGCGTTCATTTTATTAACATATTGTTTCGGCTGTTAGATAATGTTTGATTAATTATTTTCTTATTTTTTCTTAGGAAATACGCTTGGACCTTCTCTCAAACATGGAAGGGCAAGAGATCGAATCCGGGGATGCTGCGAAGACTCTATTGGACCAGGGATGGTATTCATAAAACAATGAGTATATTTACAATGTAATATTAAGGCTACTGTTATAAAAGTATCGTATATAGCCATTTCTTTTAATTGACATATTGTTTCGGCTGTTATATAATGTTTGATTAATTATTTTCTTATTTCTTCTTAGGAAATATGCTTGGACCTTCTCTCAAACATGGAAGGGCAAGAGATCGAATCCGGGGATGCTGCGAAGACTCTATTGGACCAGGGATGGTATTCATAAAACAATGAGTATATTTACAATTTAATATTAAGGCTACTATTATAAAAGTATCATATATAGCGCGTTCTTTTAATTAACATATTGTTTCAGCTGTTAGATAATGTTTGATTAATTATTTTCTTATTTTTTCTTCAGAAATACGCTTGGACCTTCTCTCAAACATGGAAGGGCAAGAGATCGAATCCGGGGATGCTGCGAAGACTCTATTGGACCAGGAATGGTATTCATAAAACAATGAGTATATTTACAATGTAATACTAAGGCTACCATTATAAAAGTATCGTATATAGCGCGTTCTTTTAATTAACATATTGTTTCGGCTGTTAGATAATGATTGATTAATTATTTTCTTATTTTTTATTCAGAAATACGCTTGGACCTTCTCTCAAACATGGAAGGGCAAGAGATCGATTCCGGGGATGCTGCAAAGACTCTATTGGACCAGGGATGGTATTCATAAAACAATGAGTATATTTACATTGTAATATTAAGGCTACTATTATAAAAGTATCGTATATAGCGTGTTCTTTTAATTAACATATTGTTTCGGCTGTTAGATAATGTTTGAATAATTATTTTCTTATTTTTTCTTCAGAAATAAGCTTGGACCTTCTCTCAAAAATGGAAGGGCAAGAGATCGAATCTGGGGATGCTGCGAAGACTCTATTGGACCAGGGAAGGTATTCATAAAACAATTAGAATATTTACAATGTAATATTAAGGCTACTATTATAAAAGTATCGTATATAGCGCGTTCTTTTAATTAACATATTGTTTCGGCTGTTAGATAATGTTTCATTAATTATTTTCTTATTTTTTCTTCAGAAATACGCTTGGACCTTCTCTCAAACATGGAAGGGCAAGAGATCAAATCCGGGGATGCTGCGAAGACTCTATTAGACCAGGGATGGTATTCATAAAACAATGAGTATATTTACAATGTAATATTAAGGCTACTATTATAAAAGTATCGTATATAGCGCGTTCATTTAATTATCGTATTGTTTCGGCTGTTAGATAATGTTTGATTAATTATTGTCTTATTTTTTCTTCAGAAATACGCTTGGACCTTCTCTCAAACATGGAAGGGCAAGAGATCGAATCCGGGGATGCTGCGAAGACTCTATTGGACCAGGGATGGTATTCATAAAACAATGAGTATATTTACAATGTAATATTAAGGCTACTATTATAAAAGTATCGTATATAGCGCGTTCATTTTATTAACATATTGTTTCGGCTGTTAGATAATGTTTGATTAATTATTTTCTTATTTTTTCTTAGGAAATACGCTTGGACCTTCTCTCAAACATGGAAGGGCAAGAGATCGAATCCGGGGATGCTGCGAAGACTCTATTGGACCAGGGATGGTATTCATAAAACAATGAGTATATTTACAATGTAATATTAAGGCTTCTGTTATAAAAGTATCGTATATAGCCATTTCTTTTAATTGACATATTGTTTCGGCTGTTATATAATGTTTGATTAATTATTTTCTTATTTCTTCTTAGGAAATACGCTTGGACCTTCTCTCAAACATGGAAGGGCAAGAGATCGAATCCGGGGATGCTGCGAAGACTCTATTGGACCAGGGATGGTATTCATAAAACAATGAGTATATTTACAATGTAATATTAAGGCTACTATTATAAAAGTATCATATATAGCGCGTTCTTTTAATTAACATATTGTTTCAGCTGTTAGATAATGTTTGATTAATTATTTTCTTATTTTTTCTTCAGAAATACGCTTGGACCTTCTCTCAAACATGGAAGGGCAAGAGATCGAATCCGGGGATGCTGCGAAGACTCTATTGGACCAGGAATGGTATTCATAAAACAATGAGTATATTTACAATGTAATACTAAGGCTACCATTATAAAAGTATCGTATATAGCGCGTTCTTTTAATTAACATATTGTTTCGGCTGTTAGATAATGTTTGATTAATTATTTTCTTATTTTTTATTCAGAAATACGCTTGGACCTTCTCTCAAACATGGAAGGGCAAGAGATCGATTCCGGGGATGCTGCGAAGACTCTATTGGAACAGGGATGGTATTCATAAAACAATGAGTATATTTACATTGTAATATTAAGGCTACTATTATAAAAGTATCGTATATAGCGTGTTCTTTTAATTAACATATTGTTTCGGCTGTTAGATAATGTTTGAATAATTATTTTCTTATTTTTTCTTCAGAAATAAGCTTGGACCTTCTCTCAAAAATGGAAGGGCAAGAGATCGAATCTGGGGATGCTGCGAAGACTCTATTGGACCAGGGAAGGTATTCATAAAACAATTAGAATATTTACAATGTAATATTAAGGCTACTATTATAAAAGTATCGTATATAGCGCGTTCTTTTAATTAACATATTTTTTCGGCTGTTAGATAATGTTTGATTAATTATTTTCTTATTTTTTCTTCAGAAATGCGCTTGGACCTTCTCTCAAACATGGAAGGGCAAGAGATCGAATCTGGGGATGCTGCGAAGACTCTATTGGACCAGGGATGGTATTTATAAAACAATGAGTATATTTACAATGTAATACTAATTCTACCATTATAAAAGTATCGTATATAGCGCGTTCTTTTAATTAACATATTGTTTCGGCTGTTAGATAATGTTTGATTAATTATTTTCTTATTTTTTCTTCAGAAATACGCTTGGACCTTTTCTCAAACATGGAAGGGCAAGAGATCGATTCCGGGGATGCTGCGAAGACTCTATTGGACCAGGGATGGTATTCATAAAACAATGAGTATATTTACAATGTAATATTGAGGCTACTATTATAAAAGTATCGTATATAGCGTGTTCTTTTAATTAACATATAGTTTCGGCTGTTAGATAATGTTTGAATAATTATTTTCTTATTTTTTCTTCAGAAATAAGCTTGGACCTTCTCTCAAACATGGAAGGGCAAGAGATCGAATCCGGGGATGTTGCGAAGACTCTATTGTACGAGGGATGGTATTCATAAAACAATGAGTATATTAACAATGTAATATTAAGGCTACTATTATAAAAGTATCGTATATAGCGCGTTCTTTTAATTAACATATTATTTCGGCTGTTAGTTAATGTTTGATAAATAATTTTCTTATTTTTTCTTAGGAAATACACTTGGACCTTCTCTCAAAAATGGAAGGGCAAGAGATCGAATCCGGGGAATGCTGCGAAGACTCTATTGGACCAGGGATGGTATTCATAAAACAATGAGTATATTTACAATGTAATATTAAGGCTACTATTATAAAAGTTTCGTATATAGCGCGTTCATTTAATTATCATATTGTTTCGGCTGTTAGATAATGTTTGATTAATTATTGTCTTATTTTTTCTTCAGAAATACGCTTGGACCTTCTATCAAACATGGAAGGGCAAGAGATCGAATCCGGGGATGCTGCGAAGACTCTATTGGACCAGGGATGGTATTCATAAAACAATGAGTATATTTACAATGTAATATTAAGGCTACTATTATAAAAGTATCGTATATAGCGCGTTCATTTAATTAACATATTGTTTCGGCTGTTAGATAATGTTTGATTAATTATTGTCTTATTTTTTCTTCAGAAATATGCTTGGACCTACTCTCAGACATGGAAGGGCAAGAGATCGAATCCGGGGATGCTGCGAAGACTCTATTGGACCAGGGATGGTTGTTCATAAAACAATGAGTATATTTACAATGTAATATTAAGGCTACTATTATAAAAGTATCGTATATAGCGCGTTCTTTTAATTAACATATTGTTTCGGCTGTTAGATAATGTTTGATTAATTATTTTCTTATTTTTTCTTCAGAAATACGCTTGGACCTTCTCTCAAACATGGAAGGGCAAGAGATCGAATCTGGGGATGCTGCGAAGACTCTATTGGACCAGGGATGGTATTCATAAAACAATGAGTATATTTACAATGTAATACTAAGGCTACCATTATAAAAGTATCGTATATAGCGCGTTCTTTTAATTAACATATTGTTTCGGCTGTTAGATAATGTTTGATTAATTATTTTCTTATTTTTTTTTCAGAAATACGCTTGGACCTTTTCTCAAACATGGAAGGGCAAGAGATCGATTCCGGGGATGCTGCGAAGACTCTATTGGACCAGGGATGGTATTCATAAAACAATGAGTATATTTACAATGTAATATTGAGGCTACTATTATAAAAGTATCGTATATAGCGTGTTGTTTTAATTAACATATAGTTTCGGCTGTTAGATAATGATTGAATAATTATTTTCTTATTTTTTCTTCAGAAATAAGCTTGGACCTTCTCTCAAACATGGAAGGGCAAGAGATCGAATCCGGGGATGTTGCGAAGACTCTATTGTACCAGGGATGGTATTCATAAAACAATGAGTATATTTACAATGTAATATTAAGGCTACTATTATAAAAGTATCGTATATAGCGCGTTCTTTTAATTAACATATTATTTCGGCTGTTAGATAATGTTTGATTAATTATTGTCTTATTTTTTCTTAGGAAATACACTTGGACCTTCTCTCAAACATGGAAGGGCAAGAGATCGAATCCGGGGAATGCTGCGAAGACTCTATTGGACCAGGGATGTTATTCATAAAACAATGAGTATATTTACAATGTAATATTAAGGCTACTATTATAAAAGTTTCGTATATAGCGCGTTCATTTAATTATCATATTGTTTCGGCTGTTAGATAATGTTTGATTAATTATTGTCTTATTTTTTCTTCAGAAATACGCTTGGACCTTCTCTCAAACATGGAAGGGCAAGAGATCGAATCTGGGGATGCTGCGAAGACTCTATTGGACCAGGGATGGTATTCATAAAACAATGAGTATATTTACAATGTAATATTAAGGCTACTATTATAAAAGTATCGTATATAGCGCGTTCATTTAATTAACATATTGTTTCGGCTGTTAGATAATGTTTGATTAATTATTGTCTTATTTTTTCTTCAGAAATATGCTTGGACCTACTCTCAGACATGGAAGGGCAAGAGATCGAATCCGGGGATGCTGCGAAGACTCTATTGGACCAGGGATGGTTGTTCATAAAACAATGAGTATATTTACAATGTAATATTAAGGCTACTATTATAAAAGTATCGTATATAGTGCGTTCTTTTAATTAACATATTGTTTCGGCTGTTAGATAATGTTTGATTAATTATTTTCTTATTTTTTCTTAGGAAATACGCTTGGACCTTCTCTCAAACATGGAAGGGCAAGAGATCGAATCCGGGGATGCTGCGAGGACTCTATTGGACCAGGGATGGTATTCATAAAACAATGAGTATATCTTCAATGTAATATTAAGGCTACTATTATAAAAGTATCGTATATAGCGCGTTCTTTTAATTGACATATTGTTTCGGCTGTTATATAATGTTTGATTAATTATTTTCTTATCTTTTCTTAGGAAATACGCTTGGACCTTCTCTCAAACATGGAAGGGCAAGAGATCGAATCCGGGGATGCTGCGAAGACTCTATTGGACCAGGGATGGTATTCATAATACAATGAGTATATTTTAAATGTAATATTAAGCCTATTATTATAAAAGTATCGTATATAGCGCGTTCTTTTAATTAACATATAGTTTCGGCTGTTTGATAATGTTTGAATAATTATTTTTTTATTTTTTCTTAGGAAATACGCTTGGACCTTCTCTCGAACATGGAAGGGCAAGGGATCGAATCCGGGGATGCTGCGAAGACTCTATTGGACCAAGGATGGTATTCATAAAACAATGAGTATATTTACAATGTAATATTAAGGCTACTATTATAAAAGTATCGTATATAGCGCGTTCTTTTAATTAACATATTGTTTCAGCTGTTAGATAATGTTTGAATATTTATTTTCTTATTTTTTCTTAGGAAATACGCTTGGACCTTCTCTCAAACATGGAAGGGCAAGAGATAATATCCGGGGATGCTGCGAAGACTCTATTGGACCAGGGATGGTATTCATAAAACAATGAGTATATTTACAATGTAATATTAAGGCTACTATTATAAAAGTATCGTATATAGCGCGTTCTTTTAATTAACATATTGTTTCGGCTGTTAGATAATGTTTCATTAATTATTTTCTTATTTTTTCTTCAGAAATACGCTTGGACCTTCTCTCAAACATGGAAGGGCAAGAGATCAAATCCGGGGATGCTGCGAAGACTCTATTAGACCAGGGATGGTATTCATAAAACAATGAGTATATTTACAATGTAATATTAAGGCTACTATTATAAAAGTATCGTATATAGCGCGTTCCTTTAATTAACATATTGTTACGGCTGTTAGATAATGTTTGAATAATTATTTTCTTATTTTTTCTTAGGAAATACGCTTGGACCTTCTCTCAAACATGGAAGGGCAAGAGATCGAATCCGGGGATGCTGCGAAGACTCTATTGGACCAGGGATGGTATTCATAAATAATGAGTATATTTACAATGTAATATTAAGGCTACTATAATAAAAGTATCGTATATAGCGCGTTCTTTTAATTAACATATTGTTTCGGCTGTTAGATAATGTTTGAGTAATTATTTTCTTATTTTTTCTTAGGAAATACGCTTGGACCTTCTCTCAAACATGGATGGGCAAGAGATCAAATCCGGGGATGCTGCGAAGACTCTATTGGACCAGGGATGGTATTCATAAAACAATGAGTATATTTACAATGTAATATTAAGGCTACTATTATAAAAGTATCGTATATAGCGCGTTCTTTTAATTAACATATTGTTTCGGCTGTTAGATAATGTTTGATTAATTATTGTCTTATTTTTTCTTCAGAAATACGATTAAACCTACTCTCAGGCATGGAAGGGCAAGAGATCGAATCCGGGGATGCTGCGAAGACTCTATTGGACCAGGGATGGTATTCATAAAACAATGAGTATATTTACATTGTAATATTAAGGCTACTATTATAAAAGTATCGTATATAGCGTGTTCTTTTAATTAACATATTGTTTCGGCTGTTAGATAATGTTTGAATAATTATTTTCTTATTTTTTCTTCAGAAATAAGCTTGGACCTTCTCTCAAAAATGGAAGGGCAAGAGATCGAATCTGGGGATGCTGCGAAGACTCTATTGGACCAGGGAAGGTATTCATAAAACAATTAGAATATTTACAATGTAATATTAAGGCTACTATTATAAAAGTATCGTATATAGCGCGTTCTTTTAATTAACATATTTTTTCGGCTGTTAGATAATGTTTGAAAAATTATTTTCTTATTTTTTCTTCAGAAATAAGCTTGGACCTTCTCTCAAACATGGAAGGGCAAGAGATCGAATGTGGGGATGCTGCGAAGACTCTATTGGACCAGGGATGGAATTCATAAAACAATGAGTATATTTACAATGTAATACTAAGGCTACCATTATAAAAGTATCGTATATAGCGCGTTCTTTTAATTAACATATTGTTTCGGCTGTTAGATAATGTTTGATTAATTATTTTCATATTTTTTCTTCAGAAATACGCTTGGACCTTTTCTCAAACATGGAAGGGCAAGAGATCGATTCCGGGGATGCTGCGAAGACTCTATTGGACCAGGGATGGTATTCATAAAACAATGAGTATATTTACAATGTAATATATAGGCTACTATTATAAAAGTATCGTACATAGCGTGTTCTTTTAATTAACATATAGTTTCGGCTGTTAGATAATGTTTGAATAATTATTTTCTTATTTTTTCTTCAGAAATAAGCTTGGACCTTCTCTCAAACATGGAAGGGCAAGAGATCGAATCCGGGGATGTTGCGAAGACTCTATTGTACCAGGGATGGTATTCATAAAACAATGAGTATATTTACAATGTAATATTAAGGCTACTATTATAAAAGTATCGTATATAGCGCGTTCTTTTAATTAACATATTATTTCGGCTGTTAGTTAATGTTTGATAAATAATTTTCTTATTTTTTCTTAGGAAATACACTTGGACCTTCTCTCAAACATGGAAGGGCAAGAGATCGAATCCGGGGAATGCTGCGAAGACTCTATTGGACCAGGGATGGTATTCATAAAACAATGAGTATATTTACAATGTAATATTAAGGCTACTATTATAAAAGTATCGTATATAGCGCGTTCTTTTAATTAACATATTGTTTCGGCTGTTAGATAATGTTTGATTAATTATTTTCTTATTTTTTCTTAGGAAATACGCTTGGACCTTCTCTCAAACATGGAAGGGCAAGAGATCGAATCCGGGGAATGCTGCGAAGACTCTATTGGACCAGGGATGGTATTCATAAAACAATGAGTATATTTACAATGTAATATTAAGGCTACTATTATAAAAGTATCGTATATAGCGCGTTCTTTTAATTAACATATTGTTTCGGCTGTTAGATAATGTTTCATTAATTATTTTCTTATTTTTTCTTCAGAAATACGCTTGGACCTTCTCTCAAACATGGAAGGGCAAGAGATCAAATCCGGGGATGCTGCGAAGACTCTATTAGACCAGGGATGGTATTCATAAAACAATGAGTATATTTACAATGTAATATTAAGGCTACTATTATAAAAGTATCGTATATAGCGCGTTCATTTAATTATCATATTGTTTCGGCTGTTAGATAATGTTTGATTAATTATTGTCTTATTTTTTCTTCAGAAATACGCTTGGACCTTCTCTCAAACATGGAAGGGCAAGAGATCGAATCCGGGGATGCTGCGAAGACTCTATTGGACCAGGGATGGTATTCATAAAACAATGAGTATATTTACAATGTAATATTAAGGCTACTATTATAAAAGTATCGTATATAGCGCGTTCATTTTATTAACATATTGTTTCGGCTGTTAGATAATGTTTGATTAATTATTTTCTTATTTTTTCTTAGGAAATACGCTTGGACCTTCTCTCAAACATGGAAGGGCAAGAGATCGAATCCGGGGATGCTGCGAAGACTCTATTGGACCAGGGATGGTATTCATAAAACAATGAGTATATTTACAATGTAATATTAAGGCTACTGTTATAAAAGTATCGTATATAGCCATTTCTTTTAATTGACATATTGTTTCGGCTGTTATATAATGTTTGATTAATTATTTTCTTATTTCTTCTTAGGAAATATGCTTGGACCTTCTCTCAAACATGGAAGGGCAAGAGATCGAATCCGGGGATGCTGCGAAGACTCTATTGGACCAGGGATGGTATTCATAAAACAATGAGTATATTTACAATGTAATATTAAGGCTACTATTATAAAAGTATCATATATAGCGCGTTCTTTTAAATAACATATTGTTTCAGCATTAGATAATGTTTGATTAATTATTTTCTTATTTTTTCTTCAGAAATACGCTTGGACCTTCTCTCAAACATGGAAGGGCAAGAGATCGAATCCGGGGATGCTGCGAAGACTCTATTGGACCAGGAATGGTATTCATAAAACAATGAGTATATTTACAATGTAATACTAAGGCTACCATTATAAAAGTATCGTATATAGCGCGTTCTTTTAATTCACATATTGTTTCGGCTGTTAGATAATGTTTGATTAACTATTTTCTTATTTTTTATTCAGAAATACGCTTGGACCTTCTCTCAAAAATGGAAGGGCAAGAGATCGAATCTGGGGATGCTGCGAAGACTCTATTGGACCAGGGAAGGTATTCATAAAACAATTAGAATATTTACAATGTAATATTAAGGCTACTATTATAAAAGTATCGTATATAGCGCGTTCTTTTAATTAACATATTTTTTCGGCTGTTAGATAATGTTTGATTAATTATTTTCTTATTTTTTCTTCAGAAATACGCTTGGACCTTCTCTCAAACATGGAAGGGCAAGAGATCGAATCTGGGGATGCTGCGAAGACTCTATTGGACCAGGGATGGTATTCATAAAACAATGAGTATATTTACAATGTAATACTAAGGCTACCATTATAAAAGTATCGTATATAGCGCGTTCTTTTAATTAACATATTGTTTCGGCTGTTAGATAATGTTTGATTAATTATTTTCTTATTTTTTCTTCAGAAATACGCTTGGACCTTTTCTCAAACATGGAAGGGCAAGAGATCGATTCCGGGGATGCTGCGAAGACTCTATTGGACCAGGGATGGTATTCATAAAACAATGAGTATATTTACAATGTAATATTAAGGCTACTATTATAAAAGTATCGTATATAGCGCGTTCATTTAATTAACATATTGTTTCGGCTGTTAGATAATGTTTGATTAATTATTGTCTTATTTTTTCTTCAGAAATATGCTTGGACCTACTCTCAGACATGGAATGGCAAGAGATCGAATCCGGGGATGCTGCGAAGACTCTATTGGACCAGGGATGGTTGTTCATAAAACAATGAGTATATTTACAATGTAATATTAAGGCTACTATTATAAAAGTATCGTATATAGCGCGTTCTTTTAATTAACATATTGTTTCGGCTGTTAGATAATGTATGATTAATTATTTTCTTATTTTTTCTTAGGAAATACGCTTGGACCTTCTCTCAAACATGGAAGGGCAAGGGATCGAATCCGGGGATGCTGCGAGGACTCTATTGGACCAGGGATGGTATTCATAAAACAATGAGTATATCTTCAATGTAATATTAAGGCTACTATTATAAAAGTATCGTATATAGCGCGTTCTTTTAATTGACATATTGTTTCGGCTGTTATATAATGTTTGATTAATTATTTTCTTATCTTTTCTTATGAAATACGCTTGGACCTTCTCTCAAACATGGAAGGGCAAGAGATCGAATCCGGGGATGCTGCGAAGACTCTATTGGACCAGGGATGGTATTCATAATACAATGAGTATATTTTAAATGTAATATTAAGCCTATTATTATAAAAGTATCGTATATAGCGCGTTCTTTTAATTAACATATAGTTTCGGCTGTTAGATAATGTTTGAATAATTATTTTTTTATTTTTTCTTAGGAAATACGCTTGGACCTTCTCTCGAACATGGAAGGGCAAGAGATCGAATCCGGGGATGCTGCGAAGACTCTATTGGACCAAGGATGGTATTCATAAAACAATGAGTATATTTACAATGTAATATTAAGGCTACTATTATAAAAGTATCGTATATAGCGCGTTCTTTTAATTAACATATTGTTTCAGCTGTTAGATAATGTTTGAATATTTATTTTCTTATGTTTTCTTAGGAAATACGCTTGGACCTTCTCTCAAACATGGAAGGGCAAGAGATAATATCCGGGGATGCTGCGAAGACTCTATTGGACCAGGGATGGTATTCATAAAACAATGAGTATATTTACAATGTAATATTAAGGCTACTATTATAAAAGTATCGTATATAGCGCGTTCGTTTAATTAAGATATTGTTTCGGCTGTTAGATAATGTTTCATTAATTATTTTCTTATTTTTTCTTCAGAAATACGCTTGGACCTTCTCTCAAACATGGAAGGGCAAGAGATCAAATCCGGGGATGCTGCGAAGACTCTATTAGACCAGGGATGGTATTCATAAAACAATGAGTATATTTTCAATGTAATATTAAGGCTACTATTATAAAAGTATCGTATATAGCGCGTTCTTTTAATTATCATATTGTTACGGCTGTTAGATAATGTTTGAATAATTATTTTCTTATTTTTTCTTAGGAAATACGCTTGGACCTTCTCTCAAACATGGAAGGGCAAGAGATCGAATCCGGGGATGCTGCGAAGACTCTATTGGACCAGGGATGGTATTCATAAATAATGAGTATATTTACAATGTAATATTAAGGCTACTATAATAAAAGTATCGTATATAGCGCGTTCTTTTAATTAACATATTGTTTCGGCTGTTAGATAATGTTTGAGTAATTATTTTCTTATTTTTTCTTAGGAAATACGCTTGGACCTTCTCTCAAACATGGATGGGCAAGAGATCAAATCCGGGGATGCTGCGAAGACTCTATTGGACCAGGGATGGTATTCATAAAACAATGAGTATATTTACAATGTAATATTAAGGCTACTATTATAAAAGTATCGTATATAGCGCGTTCTTTTAATTAACATATTGTTTCGGCTGTTAGATAATGTTTGATTAATTATTGTCTTATTTTCTCTTCAGAAATACGATTAAACCTACTCTCAGGCATGGAAGGGCAAGAGATCGAATCCGGGGATGCTGCGAAGACTCTATTGGACCAGGGATGGTATTCATAAAACAATGAGTATATTTACATTGTAATATTAAGGCTACTATTATAAAAGTATCGTATATAGCGTGTTCTTTTAATTAACATATTGTTTCGGCTGTTAGATAATGTTTGAATAATTATTTTCTTATTTTTTCTTCAGAAAAAAGCTTGGACCTTCTCTCAAAAATGGAAGGGCAAGAGATCGAATCTGGGGATGCTGCGAAGACTCTATTGGACCAGGGAAGGTATTCATAAAACAATTAGAATATTTACAATGTAATATTAAGGCTACTATTATAAAAGTATCGTATATAGCGCGTTCTTTTAATTAACATATTTTTTCGGCTGTTAGATAATGTTTGATTAATTATTTTCTTATTTTTTCTTCAGAAATACGCTTGGACCTTCTCTCAAACATGGAAGGGCAAGAGATCGAATCTGGGGATGCTGCGAAGACTCTATTGGACCAGGGATGGAATTCATAAAACAATGAGTATATTTACAATGTAATACTAAGGCTACCATTATAAATGTATCGTATATAGCGCGTTCTTTTAATTAACATATTGTTACGGCTGTTAGATAATGTTTGATTAATTATTTTCTTATTTTTTCTTCAGAAATACGCTTGGACCTTTTCTCAAACATGGAAGGGCAAGAGATCGATTCCGGGGATGCTGCGAAGACTCTATTGGACCAGGGATGGTATTCATAAAACAATGAGTATATTTACAATGTAATATATAGGCTACTATTATAAAAGTATCGTATATAGCGTGTTCTTTTAATTAACATATAGTTTCGGCTGTTAGATAATGTTTGAATAATTATTTTCTTATTTTTTCTTCAGAAATAAGCTTGGACCTTCTCTCAAACATGGAAGGGCAAGAGATCGAATCCGGGGATGTTGCGAAGACTCTATTGTACCAGGGATGGTATTCATAAAACAATGAGTATATTTACAATGTAATATTAAGGCTACTATTATAAAAGTATCGTATATAGCGCGTTCTTTTAATTAACATATTATTTCGGCTGTTAGATAATGTTTGATAAATAATTTCCTTATTTTTTCTTAGGAAATACACTTGGACCTTCTCTCAAACATGGAAGGGCAAGAGATCGAATCCGGGGAATGCTGCGAAGACTCTATTGGACCAGGGATGGTATTCATAAAACAATGAGTATATTTACAATGTAATATTAAGGCTACTATTATAAAAGTATCGTATATAGCGCGTTCATATAATTATCATATTGTTTCGGCTGTTAGATAATGTTTGATTAATTATTGTCTTATTTTTTTTCAGAAATACGCTTGGACCTTCTCTCAAACATGGAAGGGCAAGAGATCGAATCCGGGGATGCTGCGAAGACTCTATTGGACCAGGGATGGTATTCATAAAACAATGAGTATATTTACAATGTAATATTAAGGCTACTATTATAAAAGTATCGTATATAGCGCGTTCATTTTATTAACATATTGTTTCGGCTGTTAGATAATGTTTGATTAATTATTTTCTTATTTTTTCTTAGGAAATACGCTTGGACCTTCTCTCAAACATGGAAGGGCAAGAGATTGAATCCGGGGATGCTGCGAAGACTCTATTGGACCAGGGATGGTATTCATAAAACAATGAGTATATTTACAATGTAATATTAAGGCTACTATTATAAAAGTATCGTATATAGCCATTTCTTTTAATTGACATATTGTTTCGGCTGTTATATAATGTTTGATTAATTATTTTCTTATTTCTTCTTAGGAAATATGCTTGGACCTTCTCTCAAACATGGAAGGGCAAGAGATCGAATCCGGGGATGCTGCGAAGACTCTATTGGACCAGGGATGGTATTCATAAAACAATGAGTATATTTACAATGTAATATTAAGGCTACTATTATAAAAGTATCATATATAGCGCGTTCTTTTAATTAACATATTGTTTCAGCTGTTAGATAATGTTTGATTAATTATTTTCTTATTTTTTCTTCAGAAATACGCTTGGACCTTTTCTCAAACATGGAAGGGAAGGAGATCGATTCCGGGGATGCTGCGAAGACTCTATTGGACCAGGGATGGTATTCATAAAACAATGAGTATATTTACAATGTAATATTGAGGCTACTATTATAAAAGTATCGTATATAGCGTGTTCTTTTAATTAACATATAGTTTCGGCTGTTAGATAATGTTTGAATAATTATTTTCTTATTTTTTCTTCAGAAATAAGCTTGGACCTTCTCTCAAACATGGAAGGGCAAGAGATCGAATCCGGGGATGTTGCGAAGACTATTGTACCAGGGATGGTATTCATAAAACAATGAGTATATTTACAATGTAATATTAAGGCTACTATTATAAAAGTATCGTATATAGCGCGTTCTTTTAATTAACATATTATTTCGGCTGTTAGTTAATGTTTGATAAATAATTTTCTTATTTTTTCTTAGGAAATACACTTGGACCTTCTCTCAAACATGGAAGGGCAAGAGATCGAATCCGGGGAATGCTGCGAAGACTCTATTGGACCAGGGATGGTATTCATAAAACAATGAGTATATATTCAATGTAATATTAAGGCTACTATTATAAAAGTTTCGTATATAGCGCGTTCATTTAATTATCATATTGTTTCGGCTGTTAGATAATGTTTGATTAATTATTGCCTTATTTTTTCTTCAGAGATACGCTTGGACCTTCTCTCAAACATGGAAGGGCAAGAGATCGAATCCGGGGATGCTGAGAAGACTCTATTGGACCAGGGATGGTATTCATAAAACAATGAGTATATTTAAAATGTGATATTAAGGCTACTATTATAAAAGTATCGTATATAGCGCGTTCACTTAATTAACATATTGTTTCGGCTGTTAGATAATGTTTGATTAATTATTGTCTTATTTTTTCTTCAGAAATATGCTTGGACCTACTCTCAGACATGGAAGGGCAAGAGATCGAATCCGGGGATGCTGCGAAGACTCTATTGGACCAGGGATGGTTGTTCATAAAACAATGAGTATATTTACAATGTAATATTAAGGCTACTATTATAAAAGTATCGTATATAGCGCGTTCTTTTAATTAACATATTGTTTCGGCTGTTAGATAATGTTTGATTAATTATTTTCTTATTTTTTCTTAGGAAATACGCTTGGACCTTCTCTCAAACATGGAAGGGCAAGAGATCGAATCCGGGGATGCTGCGAAGACTCTATTGGACCAGGGATGGTATTCATAAAACAATGAGTATATCTTCAATGTAATATTAAGGCTACTATTATAAAAGTATCGTATATAGCGCGTTCTTTTAATTAACATATTGTTTCGGCTGTTAGATAATGTTTGATTAATTATTTTCTTATTCCTTCTTCAGAAATACGCTTGGACCTTATCTCAAACATGGAAGGGCAAGAGATCGAATCCGGGGATGCTGCGAAGACTCTATTGGACCAGGGATGGTATTCATAAAACAATGAGTATATTTACAATGTAATATTAAGGCTACTATTATAAAAGTATCGGATATAGCGCGTTCTTTTAATTAACATATTATTTCGGCTGTTAGATAATGTTTGATTAATTATTTTCTTATTTTTTCTTCAGAAATACGCTTGGACCTTCTCTCAAACATGGAAGGGCAAGAGATCGAATCCGGGGATGCTGCGAGGACTCTATTGGACCAGGGATGGTATTCATAAAACAATGAGTATATCTTCAATGTAATATTAAGGCTACTATTATAAAAGTATCGTATATAGCGCGTTCTTTTAATTGACATATTGTTTCGGCTGTTATATTATGTTTGATTAATTATTTTCTTATTTTTTCTTAGGAAATACGCTTGGACCTTCTCTCAAACATGGAAGGGCAAGAGATCGAATCCGGGGATGCTGCGAAGACTCTATTGGACCAGGGATGGTATTCATAATACAATGAGTATATTTTAAATGTAATATTAAGCCTATTATTATAAAAGTATCGTATATAGCGCGTTCTTTTAATTAACATATAGTTTCGGCTGTTAGATAATGTTTGAATAATTATTTTTTTATTTTTTCTTAGGAAATACGCTTGGACCTTCTCTCGAACATGGAAGGGCAAGAGATCGAATCCGGGGATGCTGCGAAGACTCTATTGGACCAAGGATGGTATTCATAAAACAATGAGTATATTTACAATGTAATATTAAGGCTACTATTATAAAAGTATCGTATATAGCGCGTTCTTTTAATTAACATATTGTTTCAGCTGTTAGATAATGTTTGAATATTTATTTTCTTATTTTTTCTTAGGAAATACGCTTGGACCTTCTCTCAAACATGGAAGGGCAAGAGATAATATCCGGGGATGCTGCGAAGACTCTATTGGACCAGGGATGGTATTCATAAAACAATGAGTATATTTACAATTTAATATTAAGGCTACTGTTATAAAAGTATCGTATATAGCGCGTTCTTTTAATTAACATATTGTTACGGCTGTTAGATAATGTTTCATTAATTATTTTCTTATTTTTTCTTCAAAAATACGCTTGGACCTTCTCTCAAACATGGAAGGGCAAGAGATCAAATCCGGGGATGCTGCGAAGACTCTATTAGACCAGGGATGGTATTCACAAAACAATGAGTATATTTACAATGTAATATTAAGGCTACTGTTATAAAAGTATCGTATATAGCGCGTTCTTTTAATTAACATATTGTTACGGCTGTTAGATAATGTTTGAATAATTATTTTCTTATTTTTTCTTAGGAAATACGCTTGGACCTTCTCTCAAACATGGAAGGGCAAGAGATCGAATCCGGGGATGCTGCGAAGACTCTATTGGACCAGGGATGGTATTCATAAATAATGAGTATATTTACAATGTAATATTAAGGCTACTATAATAAAAGTATCGTATATAGCGCGTTCTTTTAATTAACATATTGTTTCGGCTGTTAGATAATGTTTGAGTAATTATTTTCTTATTTTTTCTTAGGAAATACGCTTGGACCTTCTCTCAAACATGGATGGGCAAGAGATCAAATCCGGGGATGCTGCGAAGACTCTATTGGACCAGGGATGGTATTCATAGAACAATGAGTATATTTACAATGTAATATTAAGGCTACTATTATAAAAGTATCGTATATAGCGCGTTCTTTTAATTAACATATTGTTTCGGCTGTTAGATAATGTTTGATTAATTATTGTCTTATTTTTTCTTCAGAAATACGATTAAACCTACTCTCAGGAATGGAAGGGCAAGAGATCGAATCCGGGGATGCTGCGAAGACTCTATTGGACCAGGGATGGTTGTTCATAAAACAATGAGTATGTTTACAATGTAATATTAAGGCTACTATTATAAAAGTATCGTATATAGCGCGTTCTTTTAATTAACAAATTGTTTCGGCATTAGATAATGTTTGATTAATTATTTTCTTATTTTTTCTTAGGAAATACGCTTGGACCTTCTCTCAAACATGGAAGGGCAAGAGATCGAATCCGGGGATGCTGCGAAGACTCTATTGGACCAGGGATGGTATTCATAAAACAATGAGTATATCTTCAATGTAATATTAAGGCTACTATTATAAAAGTATCGTATATAGCGCGTTCTTTTAATTAACATATTGTTTCGGCTGTTAGATAATGTTTGATTAATTATTTTCTTATTCTTTCTTCAGAAATACGCTTGGACCTTCTCTCAAACATGGAAGGGCAAGAGATCGAATCCGGGGATGCTGAGAAGACTCTATTGGACCAGGGATGGTATTCATAAAACAATGAGTATATTTGCAATGTGATATTAAGGCTACTATTATAAAAGTATCGTATATAGCGCGTTCACTTAATTAACATATTGTTTCGGCTGTTAGATAATGTTTGATTAATTATTGTCTTATTTTTTCTTCAGAAATATGCTTGGACCTACTCTCAGACATGGAAGGGCAAGAGATCGAATCCGGGGATGCTGAGAAGACTCTATTGGACCAGGGATGGTATTCATAAAACAATGAGTATATTTGCAATGTGATATTAAGGCTACTATTATAAAAGTATCGTATATAGCGCGTTCACTTAATTAACATATTGTTTCGGCTGTTAGATAATGTTTGATTAATTATTGTCTTATTTTTTCTTCAGAAATATGCTTGGACCTACTCTCAGACATGGAAGGGCAAGAGATCGAATCCGGGGATGCTGCGAAGACTCTATTGGACCAGGGATGGTTGTTCATAAAACAATGAGTATATTTACAATGTAATATTAAGGCTACTATTATAAAAGTATCGTATATAGCGCGTTCTTTTAATTAACATATTGTTTCGGCTGTTAGATAATGTTTGATTAATTATTTTCTTATTTTTTCTTAGGAAATACGCTTGGACCTTCTCTCAAACATGGAAGGGCAAGAGATCGAATCCGGGGATGCTGCGAAGACTCTATTGGTCCAGGGATGGTATTCATAAAACAATGAGTATATCTTCAATGTAATATTAAGGCTACTATTATAAAAGTATCGTATATAGCGCGTTCTTTTAATTAACATATTGTTTCGGCTGTTAGATAATGTTTGATTAATTATTTTCTTATTCCTTCTTCAGAAATACGCTTGGACCTTATCTCAAACATGGAAGGGCAAGAGATCGAATCCGGGGATGCTGCGAAGACTCTATTGGACCAGGGATGGTATTCATAAAACAATGAGTATATTTACAATGTAATATTAAGGCTACTATTATAAAAGTATCGGATATAGCACGTTCTTTTAATTAACATATTATTTCGGCTGTTAGATAATGTTTGATTAATTATTTTCTTATTTTTTCTTCAGAAATACGCTTGGACCTTCTCTCAAACATGGAAGGGCAAGAGATCGAATCCGGGGATGCTGCGAAGACTCTATTGGACCAGGGATGGTATTCATAATACAATGAGTATATTTTAAATGTAATATTAAGCCTATTATTATAAAAGTATCGTATATAGCGCGTTCTTTTAATTAACATATAGTTTCGGCTGTTAGATAATGTTTGAATAATTATTTTTTTATTTTTTCTTAGGAAATACGCTTGGACCTTCTCTCGAACATGGAAGGGCAAGAGATCGAATCCGGGGATGCTGCGAAGACTCTATTGGACCAAGGATGGTATTCATAAAACAATGAGTATATTTACAATGTAATATTAAGGCTACTATTATAAAAGTATCGTATATAGCGCGTTCTTTTAATTAACATATTGTTTCAGCTGTTAGATAATGTTTGAATATTTATTTTCTTATTTTTTCTTAGGAAATACGCTTGGACCTTCTCTCAAACATGGAAGGGCAAGAGATAATATCCGGGGATGCTGCGAAGACTCTATTGGACCAGGGATGGTATTCATAAAACAATGAGTATATTTACAATTTAATATTAAGGCTACTGTTATAAAAGTATCGTATATAGCGCGTTCTTTTAATTAACATATTGTTACGGCTGTTAGATAATGTTTCATTAATTATTTTCTTATTTTTTCTTCAAAAATACGCTTGGACCTTCTCTCAAACATGGAAGGGCAAGAGATCAAATCCGGGGATGCTGCGAAGACTCTATTAGACCAGGGATGGTATTCACAAAACAATGAGTATATTTACAATGTAATATTAAGGCTACTGTTATAAAAGTATCGTATATAGCGCGTTCTTTTAATTAACATATTGTTACGGCTGTTAGATAATGTTTGAATAATTATTTTCTTATTTTTTCTTAGGAAATACGCTTGGACCTTCTCTCAAACATGGAAGGGCAAGAGATCGAATCCGGGGATGCTGCGAAGACTCTATTGGACCAGGGATGGTATTCATAAATAATGAGTATATTTACAATGTAATATTAAGGCTACTATAATAAAAGTATCGTATATAGCGCGTTCTTTTAATTAACATATTGTTTCGGCTGTTAGATAATGTTTGAGTAATTATTTTCTTATTTTTTCTTAGGAAATACGCTTGGACCTTCTCTCAAACATGGATGGGCAAGAGATCAAATCCGGGGATGCTGCGAAGACTCTATTGGACCAGGGATGGTATTCATAGAACAATGAGTATATTTACAATGTAATATTAAGGCTACTATTATAAAAGTATCGTATATAGCGCGTTCTTTTAATTAACATATTGTTTCGGCTGTTAGATAATGTTTGATTAATTATTGTCTTATTTTTTCTTCAGAAATACGATTAAACCTACTCTCAGGCATGGAAGGGCAAGAGATCGAATCCGGGGATGCTGCGAAGACTCTATTGGACCAGGGATGGTTGTTCATAAAACAATGAGTATGTTTACAATGTAATATTAAGGCTACTATTATAAAAATATCGTATATAGCGCGTTCTTTTAATTAACAAATTGTTTCGGCATTAGATAATGTTTGATTAATTATTTTCTTATTTTTTCTTAGGAAATACGCTTGGACCTTCTCTCAAACATGGAAGGGCAAGAGATCGAATCCGGGGATGCTGCGAAGACTCTATTGGACCAGGGATGGTATTCATAAAACAATGAGTATATCTTCAATGTAATATTAAGGCTACTATTATAAAAGTATCGTATATAGCGCGTTCTTTTAATTAACATATTGTTTCGGCTGTTAGATAATGTTTGATTAATTATTTTCTTATTCTTTCTTCAGAAATACGCTTGGACCTTATCTCAAACATGGAAGGGCAAGAGATCGAATCCGGGGATGCTGCGAAGACTCTATTGGACCAGGGATGGTATTCATAAAACAATGAGTATATTTACAATGTAATATTAAGGCTACTATTATAAAAGTATCGGATATAGCGCGTTCTTTTAATTAACATATTATTTCGGCTGTTAGATAATGTTTGATTAATTATTTTCTTATTTTTTCTTCAGAAATACGCTTGGACCTTCTCTCAAACATGGAAGGGCAAGAGATCGAATCCGAGGATGCTGCGAAGACTCTATTGGACCAGGGATGGTATTCATAAATAATGAGTATATTTACAATGTAATATTAAGGCTACTATAATAAAAGTATCGTATATAGCGCGTTCTTTTAATTAACATATTGTTTCGGCTGTTAGATAATGTTTGAGTAATTATTTTCTTATTTTTTCTTAGGAAATACGCTTGGACCTTCTCTCAAACATGGATGGGCAAGAGATCAAATCCGGGGATGCTGCGAAGACTCTATTGGACCAGGGATGGTATTCATAGAACAATGAGTATATTTACAATGTAATATTAAGGCTACTATTATAAAAGTATCGTATATAGCGCGTTCTTTTAATTAACATATTGTTTCGGCTGTTAGATAATGCTTGATTAATTATTGTCTTATTTTTTCTTCAGAAATACGATTAAACCTACTCTCAGGCATGGAAGGGCAAGAGATCGAATCCGGGGATGCTGCGAAGACTCTATTGGACCAGGGATGGTTGTTCATAAAACAATGAGTAGGTTTACAATGTAATATTAAGGCTACTATTATAAAAGTATCGTATATAGCGCGTTCTTTTAATTAACAAATTGTTTCGGCATTAGATAATGTTTGATTAATTATTTTCTTATTTTTTCTTAGGAAATACGCTTGGACCTTCTCTCAAACATGGAAGGGCAAGAGATCGAATCCGGGGATGCTGCGAAGACTCTATTGGACCAGGGATGGTATTCATAAAACAATGAGTATATCTTCAATGTAATATTAAGGCTACTATTATAAAAGTATCGTATATAGCGCGTTCTTTTAATTAACATATTGTTTCGGCTGTTAGATAATGTTTGATTAATTATTTTCTTATTCTTTCTTCAGAAATACGCTTGGACCTTATCTCAAACATGGAAGGGCAAGAGATCGAATCCGGGGATGCTGCGAAGACTCTATTGGACCAGGGATGGTATTCATAAAACAATGAGTATATTTACAATGTAATATAAAGGCTACTATTATAAAAGTATCGGATATAGCGCGTTCTTTTAATTAACATATTATTTCGGCTGTTAGATAATGTTTGATTAATTATTTTCTTATTTTTTCTTCAGAAATACGCTTGGACCTTCTCTCAAACATGGAAGGGCAAGGGATCGAATCCGGGGATGCTGCGAGGACTCTATTGGACCAGGGATGGTATTCATAAAACAATGAGTATATCTTCAATGTAATATTAAGGCTACTATTATAAAAGTATCGTATATAGCGCGTTCTTTTAATTGACATATTGTTTCGGCTGTTATATAATGTTTGATTAATTATTTTCTTATTTTATCTTAGGAAATACGCTTGGACCTTCTCTCAAACATGGAAGGGCAAGAGATCGAATCCGGGGATGCTGCGAAGACTCTATTGGACCAGGGATGGTATTCATAATACAATGAGTATATTTTAAATGTAATATTAAGCCTATTATTATAAAAGTATCGTATATAGCGCGTTCTTTTAATTAACATATAGTTTCGGCTGTTAGATAATGTTTGAATAATTATTTTTTTATTTTTTCTTAGGAAATACGCTTGGACCTTCTCTCGAACATGGAAGGGCAAGAGATCGAATCCGGGGATGCTGCGAAGACTCTATTGGACCAAGGATGGTATTCATAAAACAATGAGTATATTTACAATGTAATATTAAGGCTACTATTATAAAAGTATCGTATATAGCGCGTTCTTTTAATTAACATATTGTTTCAGCTGTTAGATAATGTTTGAATATTTATTTTCTTATTTTTTCTTAGGAAATACGCTTGGACCTTCTCTCAAACATGGAAGGGCAAGAGATAATATCCGGGGATGCTGCGAAGACTCTATTGGACCAGGGATGGTATTCATAAAACAATGAGTATATTTACAATGTAATATTAAGGCTACTGTTATAAAAGTATCGTATATAGCGCGTTCTTTTAATTAACATATTGTTACGGCTGTTAGATAATGTTTCATTAATTATTTTCTTATTTTTTCTTCAAAAATACGCTTGGACCTTCTCTCAAACATGGAAGGGCAAGAGATCAAATCCGGGGATGCTGCGAAGACTCTATTAGACCAGGGATGGTATTCACAAAACAATGAGTATATTTACAATGTAATATTAAGGCTACTGTTATAAAAGTATCGTATATAGCGCGTTCTTTTAATTAACATATTGTTACGGCTGTTAGATAATGTTTGAATAATTATTTTCTTATTTTTTCTTAGGAAATACGCTTGGACCTTCTCTCAAACATGGAAGGGCAAGAGATCGAATCCGGGGATGCTGCGAAGGATCTATTGGACCAGGGATGGTATTCATAAATAATGAGTATATTTACAATGTAATATTAAGGCTACTATAATAAAAGTATCGTATATAGCGCGTTCTTTTAATTAACATATTGTTTCGGCTGTTAGATAATGTTTGAGTAATTATTTTCTTATTTTTTCTTAGGAAATACGCTTGGACCTTCTCTCAAACATGGATGGGCAAGAGATCAAATCCGGGGATGCTGCGAAGACTCTATAGGACCAGGGATGGTATTCATAGAACAATGAGTATATTTACAATGTAATATTAAGGCTACTATTATAAAAGTATCGTATATAGCGCGTTCTTTTAATTAACATATTGTTTCGGCTGTTAGATAATGTTTGATTAATTATTGTCTTATTTTTTCTTCAGAAATACAATTAAACCTACTCTCAGGCATGGAAGGGCAAGAGATCGAATCCGGGGATGCTGCGAAGACTCTATTGGACCAGGGATGGTTGTTCATAAAACAATGAGTATGTTTACAATGTAATATTAAGGCTACTATTATAAAAGTATCGTATATAGCGCGTTCTTTTAATTAACAAATTGTTTCGGCATTAGATAATGTTTGATTAATTATTTTCTTATTTTTTCTTAGGAAATACGCTTGGACCTTCTCTCAAACATGGAAGGGCAAGAGATCGGATCCGGGGATGCTGCGAAGACTCTATTGGACCAGGGATGGTATTCATAAAACAATGAGTATATCTTCAATGTAATATTAAGGCTACTATTATAAAAGTATCGTATATAGCGCGTTCTTTTAATTAACATATTGTTTCGGCTGTTAGATAATGTTTGATTAATTATTTTCTTATTCTTTCTTCAGAAATACGCTTGGACCTTATCTCAAACATGGAAGGGCAAGAGATCGAATCCGGGGATGCTGCGAAGACTCTATTGGACCAGGGATGGTATTCATTAAACAATGAGTATATTTACAATGTAAGATTAAGGCTACTAATATAAAAGTATCGGATATAGCGCGTTCTTTTAATTAACATATTATTTCGGCTGTTAGATAATGTTTGATTAATTATTTTCTTATTTTTTCTTCAGAAATACGCTTGGACCTTCTCTCAAACATGGAAGGGCAAGAGATCGTATCCGGGGATGCTGCGAAGGATCTATTGGACCAGGGATGGTATTCATAAAACAATGAGTATATTTTCAATGTAATATTAAGGCTACTATTATAAAATTATCGTATATAGCGCGTTCTTTTAATTAACATAATGTTTCGGCTGTTAGATAATGTTTGAATAATTATTTTCTTATTTTTTCTTAGGAAATACGCTTGGACCTCTCTCAAACAGGGAAGGGCAAGAGATCAAATCCGGGGATGCTGCGAAGACTCTATTGGACCAGGGATGGTATTCATAAAACAATGAGTATATTTACAATGTAATATTAAGGCTACTATTATAAAAGTATCGTATATAGCGCGTTCTTTTAATTAACATATTGTTTCGGCTATTAGATAATGTTTGATTAATTATTTTCTTATTTTTTCTTAGGAAATACGCTTGGACCTTCTCTCAAACATGGAAGGGCAAGAGATCGAATCAAGGGATGCTGCGAAGACTCTATTGGACCAGGGATGGTATTCATAAAACAATGAGTATATTTTCAATGTAATATTAAGGCTACTATTATAAAAGTATCGTATATAGCGCGTTCTTTTAATTAACATATTGTTTCGGCTGTTAGATAATGTTTGATTAATTATTTTCTTATTTTTTCTTCAGAAATACTCTTGGACCTTCTCTCAAAAATGGAAGGAAAAGAGATCGAATCCGGGGATGCTGCGAAGATTCTATTGGACCAGGGATGGTATTCATAAAACAATGAGTATATTTTCAATGTAATATTAAGGCTACTATTATAAAAGTATCGTATATAGCGCGTTCATTTAATTAACATATTGTTTCGGCTGTTAGATAATGTTTGATTAATTATTTTCTTATTTTTTTTTAGGAAATACGCTTGGACCTTCTCTCAAACATGGAAGGGCAAGAGATCGAATCCGGGGATGCTGAGAAGACTCTATTGGACCAAGGATGGTATTCATAAAACAATGAGTATATTTTCAATGTAATATTAAGGCTACTATTATAAAAGTATCGTATATAGCGCGTTCTTTTAATTAACATATTGTTTCGGCTGTTAGATAATGTTTGATTAATTATTTTCTTATTTTTTCTTCAGAAATACTCTTGGACCTTCTCTCAAAAATGGAAGGAAAAGAGATCGAATCCGGGGATGCTGCGAAGATTCTATTGGACCAGGGATGGTATTCATAAAACAATGAGTATATTTTCAATGTAATATTAAGGCTACTATTATAAAAGTATCGTATATAGCGCGTTCATTTAATTAACATATTGTTTCGGCTGTTAGATAATGTTTGATTAATTATTTTCTTATTTTTTCTTAGGAAATACGCTTGGACCTTCTCTCAAACATGGAAGGGCAAGAGATCGAATCCGGGGATGCTGAGAAGACTCTATTGGACCAAGGATGGTATTCATTAAACAATGAGTATATTTTCAATGTAATATTAAGGCTACTATTATAAAAGTATCGTATATAGCGCGTTCTTTTAATTAACATATTGTTTCGGCTGTTAGATAATGTTTGATTAATTATTTTCTTATTTTTTCTTAGTAAATACGCTCGGACCTTCTCTCAAACGTGGAAGGGCAAGAGTTCGAATCCGGGGATGCTGCGATGACTCTATTGGACCAGGGATGGTATTCATAAAAACATGAGTATATTTTTAATGTAATATTAAGGCTACTATTACAAAAGTATCGTATATAGCGCGTTCTTTTAATTAACATATTGTTTCGGCTGTTAGATAATGTTTGATTAATTATTTTCTTATTTTTTCTTCAGAAATACGCTCGGACCTTCTCTCAAACATGGAAGGGCAAGAGATCGAATCCGGGGATGCTGCGAAGGATCTATTGGACCAGGGATGGTATTCATAAAACAATGAGTATATCTTCAATGTAATATTAAGGCTACTATTATAAAAGTATCGTATATAGCGCGTTCTTTTAATTAACATATTGTTTCGGCTGTTAGATAATGTTTGAATAATTATTTTCTTATTTTTTCTTAGGAAATACGCTTGGACCTTCTCTCAAACATGGAAGGGCAAGATATCAAATCCGGGGATGCTGCGAAGACTCTATTGGACCAGGGATTGTATTCATAAATAATGAGTATATTTACAATGTAATATTAAGGCTACTATTATAAAAGTATCGTATATAGCGCGTTTTTTTTATTAACATATTATTTCGGCTGTTAGATAATGTTTGATTAATTATTTTCTTATTTTTTCTTAGGAAATACGCTTGGACCTTCTCTCAAACATGGAAGGGCAAGAGATCGAATCCGGGGATGCTGCGAAGACTCTATTGGACCAGGGATGGTATTCATAAAACAATGAGTATATCTTCAATGTAATATTAAGGCTACTAATATAAAATCATCGTACATAGCAAGTTCTTTAAATTAACATATTGTTTCGGCTGTTAGATAATGTTTGATTAATTATTTTCTTATTTTTTCTTAGGAAATACGCTTGGACCTTCTCTCAAACATGGAAGGGCAAGAGATCGAATCCGGGGATGCTGCGAAGACTCTATTGGACCAGGGATGGTATTCATAAAACAATGAGTATATTTTCAATGTAATATTAAGGCTACTATTATAAAATTATCGTATATAGCGCGTTCATTTAATTAACATAATGTTTCGGCTGTTAGATAATGTTTGAATAATTATTTTCTTATTTTTTCTTAGGAAATACGCTTGGACCTCTCTGAAACAGGGAAGGGCAAGAGATCGAATCCGGGGATGCTGCGAAGACTCTATTGGACCAGTGATGGTATTCATAAAACAATGAGTATATTTACAATGTAATATTAAGGCTACAATTATAAAAGTATCGTATATAGAGCGTTCTTTTAATTAACATATTGTTTCGGCTGTTAGATAATGTTTGATTAAGTATTTTCTTATTTTTTCTTCAGAATTACGCTTGGACCTTCTCTCAAACATGGAAGGGCAAGAGATCGAATCCAGGGATGCTGCGAAGACTCTATTGGACCAGGGATTGTATTCATAAAACAATGCGTATATTTACAATGTAATATTAAGGCTACTATTATAAAAGTATCGTATATAGCGCGTTCTTTTAATTAACATATATTTTCGGCTGTTAGATAATGTTTGATTAATTATTTTCGTATTTTTTCTTAGGAAATACGCTTGGACCTTCTCTCAAACATTGAAGGGCAAGAGATCGAATCCGGGGATGCTGCGAAGACTCTATTGGACCAGGAAGGTATTCATAAAACAATGAGTATATTTTCAATGTAATATTAAGGCTACTATTATAAAAGAATCGTATATAGCGCGTTCTTTTAATTAACATATTGTTTCGGCTGTTAGATAATGTTTGATTAATTATTTTCTTATTTTTTCTTAGGAAATACGCTTGGACCTTCTCTCAAACATAGAAGGGCAAGAGATCGAATCCGGGGATGCTGCGATCACTCTATTGGACCAGGGTTGGTATTCATAAAACAATGAGTATATTTTCAATGTAATATTAAGGCTTCTATTATAAAAGTATCGTATATAGCGCGTTCTTTTAATTAACACATTGTTTCGGCTGTTAGAAAATGTTTGATTAATTATTTTCTTATTTTTTCTTCAGAAATACGCTCGGACCTTCTCTCAAACATGGAAGGGCAAGAGATCGAATCCGGGGATGCTGCGAAGACTCTATTGGACCAGGGATGGTATTCATAAAACAATGAGTATATTTTCAATGTAATTTTAAGGCTACTATTATAAAAGTATCGTATATAGCGCGTTCTTTTAATTAACATATTGTTTCGGCTGTTAGATAATGTTTGATTAATTATTTTCTTATTTTTTCTAAGGAAATATTCTTGGACCTTCACTCAAACATGGAAGGGCAAGAGATCTAATCCGGGGATGCTGCGAAGACTCTATTGGACCAGGGATGGTATTCATAAAACAATGAGTATATTTTCAATGTAATATTAAGGTTACTATTATAAAAGTATCGTATAAAGCGCGTTCTTTTAATTAACATATTGTTTCGGCTGTTAGATAATGTTTGAATAATTATTTTCTTATTTTTTCTTAGGAAATACGCTTGGACCTTCTCTCAAACAGGGAAGGGCAAGAAATCGAATCCAAGGATGCTGCGAAGACTCTATTGGACCAGGGATGGTATTCATAAAACAATGAGTATATTTACAATGTAATATTAATGCTTCTATTATAAAAGTATCGTATATAGCACGTTCTTTTAATTAACATATTGTTTCGGCTGTTAGATAATGTTTGATAAATTATTTTCTTATTTTTTCTTAGGAAATACGCTTGGACCTTCTCTCAAACATGGAAGGGCAAGAGATCGAATCCGGGGATGCTGCGAAGACTCTATTGGACCAGGGATGGTATTCATAAAACAATGAGTATATCTTCATTGTAATATTAAGGCTACTATTATAAAAGTATCGTATATAGCGCGTTCTTTTAATTAACATATTGTTTCGGCTGTTAGATAATGTTTGATTAATTATTTTCTTATTTGTTCTTAGGAAATACGCTTGGACCTTCTCTCAAACATGGAAGGGCAAGAGATCGAATCCGGGGATGCTGCGAAGTTTTTATTGGACCAGGGATGGTATTCATAAAACAATGAGTATATTTACAATGTAATATTAAGGCTACTATTATAAAGGTATCGCATATAGCGCGTTCTTTTAATTAACATATTGTTTCGGCTGTTAGATAATGTTTGATTAATTATTGTCTTCTTTTTTCTTCAGAAATACGCTTGGACATTCTCTCAAACATGGAAGGGCAAGAGATCGAATCCGGGGATGCTGCGAAGACTCTATTGGACCAGGGATGGTATTCATAAAACAATGAGTATATTTACAATGTAATATTAAGGCTACTATTATAAAAGTATCGTATATAGCGCGTTCATTTAATGAACATATTATTTCGGCTGTTAGATAATGTTTGATTAATTATTTTCTTATTTTTTCTTAGGAAATACGCTTGGACCTTCTCTCAAACATGGAAGGGCAAGAGATCGAATCCGGGGATGCTGCGAAGACTCTATTGGACCAGGGATGGTATTCATAAAACAATGAGTATATTTTCGATGTAATATTAAGGCTACTATTATAAAAGTATCGTATATAGCGCGTTCTTTTAATTAACATATTGTTTCGGCTGTTAGATAATGTTTGATTAATTATTTTCTTATTTTTTCTTCAGAAATACGCTTGGACCTTCTCTCAAACATGGAAGGCTAAGAGATCGAATCCGGGGATGATGCGAAGACTCTATTGGACCAGGGATGGTATTCATAAAACAATGAGTATATTTTCAATGTAATATTAAGGCTACTATTATTAAAGTATCGTATATAGCGCGTTCTTTTAATTAACATATTGTTTCGGCTGTTAGATAATGTTTGATTAATTATTTTCTTATTTCTTCTTAGGAAATACGCTTGGACCTTCTCTCAAACATGGAAGGGCAAGAAATCGAATCCGGGGATGATGCGAAAACTCTATTGGACCAGGGATGGTATTCATAAAACAATGAGTATATTTTCAATGTAATATTAAGGCTACTATTATTAAAGTATCGTATATAGCGCGTTCTTTTAATTAACATATTGCTTCGGCTGTTAGATAATGTTTGGTTAATTATTTTCTTATTTTTTCTTCAGAAATACGCTTGGACCTTCTCTCAAACATGGAAGGGCAAGAGATCGAATCCGGGGATGATGCTTAGACTCTATTGGACCAGGGATGGTATTCATAAAACAATGAGTATATTTTCAATGTAATATTAAGGCTACTATTATTAAAGTATCGTATATAGCGCGTTCTTTTAATTAACATATTGTTTCGGCTGCTAGATAATGTTTGAATAATTATTTTCTTATTTTTTCTTAGGAAATACGCTTGGACCTTCTCTCAAACATGGAAGGGCAAGAGATCGAATCCGGGGATGTTGCGAAGACTGTATTGGACCAGGGATTGTATTCATAAAACAATGAGTATATTTTCAATGTAATATTAAGGCTACTATTATAAAAGTATCGTATATAGCGCGTTCTTTTAATTAACATATTGTTTCGGCTGTTTGAAAATGTTTGATTAATTATTTTCTTATTTTTTCTTCAGAAATACGCTTGGACCTTCTCTCAAACATGGAAGGGCAAGAGATCGAATCCGGGGATGCTGCGAAGACTCTATTGGACCAGGATGGTATTCATAAAAGAATGAGTTTATTTTCAATGTAATATTAAGGCTACTATTATAAAAGTATCGTATATAGCGCGTTCTTTTAATTAACATATTGTTTCGGCTGTTAGATAATGTTTGATTAATTATTTTCTTATTTTTTCTTCAGAAATACACTTGGACCTTCTCTCAAACATGGAAGGGCAAGAGATCGAATCCAGGGATGATGCGAAGACTCTATTGGACCAGGGATGGTATTCATAAATCAATGAGTATATTTTCAATGTAATATTAAGGCTACTATTATTAAAGTATCGTATATAGCGCGTTCTTTTAATTAACATATTGTTTCGGCTGTTAGATAATGTTTGATTAATTATTTTCTTATTTTTTCTGAGGAAATACGCTTGGACCTTCTCTCAAACATGGAAGGGCAAAAGATCGAATCTGGGGATGCTCGACGACTCTATTGGACCAGGGATGGTATTCATAAAACAATGAGTATATTTACAATGTAATATTAAGGCTACTATTATAAAAGTATCGTATATAGCGCGTTCTTTTAATTAACATATTGTTTCGGCTGTTAGATAATGTTTGATTAATTATTTTCTTATTTTTATTTAGGAAATACGCTTGGACCTTCTCTCAAACATGGAAGGGAAAGAGATCGAATCCGGGGATGCTGCGAAGACTCTATTGGACCAGGGATGGTATTCATAAAACAATGAGTATATTTTCAATGTAATATTAAGAATACTATTATTAAAGTATTGTATATAGCGCGTCCTTATAATTAACATATTGTTTCGGCTGCTAGATAATGTTTGAATAATTCTTTTCTTATTCTTTCTTAGGAAATACGCTTGGACCTTCTCTCAAACATGAAAGGGCAAGAGATCGAATCCGGGGATACAGCGAATACTCTATTGGACCAGGGATGGTATTCATAGAACAATGAGTATATTTTCAATGTAATATTAGGGGTACTATTATTAAAGTATCGTATATAGCGCGTTCTTTTAATTAACATATTGTTTCGGCTGTTAGATAATGTTTGATTAATTATTTTCTTATTTTTTCTTAGGAAATACGCTGGGACCTTCTCTCAAACATGGAAGGGCAAGAGATCGAATCCGGGGATGCTGCGAAGACTCTATTGGACCAGGGATGGTTTTCATAAAACAATGAGTATATTTACAATGTAATATTAAGGCTACTATTATAAAAGTATCGTATATAGCGCGTTCTTTTAATTAACATATTGTTGCTGCTGTTAGATAATGTTTGATAAAATATTTTCTTATTTTTTCTTCAGAAATACGCTTGGACCTTCTCTCAAACATGGAAGGGCAAGAGATCGAATCCGGGGATGCTGCGAAGACTCTATTGAACCAGGGATGGTATTCATAAAACAATGAGTATATTTTCAACGTAATATTAAGGCTACTATTATAAAAGTATCGTATATAGCGCGTTCTTTTAATTAACATAATGTTTCGGCTGTTAGATAATGTTTGAATAATTATTTTCTTATTTTTTCTTAGGAAATACGCTTGGACCTTCTCTCAAACATGGAAGGGCAAGAGATCGAATCCGGGGATGCTGCGAAGACTCTATTGGACCAGGGATGGTATTCATAAAACAATGAGTATTTTTACAATGTAATATTAAGGCTACTATTATAAAAGTATCGTATATAGCGCGTTCTTTTAATTAACATATTGTTTTGGCTGTTAGATAATGTTTGAATAATTATTTTCTTATTTTTTCTTCAGAAATACGCTTGGACCTTCTCTCAAACATGGAAGGGTAGGAGATCGAATCCGGGGATGCACGAAGACCCTATTGGACCAGGGATGGTATTCATAAAACAATGAGTATATTTTCAATGTAATATTAAGGCTACCATTATAAAAGTATCGTATATAGCGCGTTCTTTTAATTAACATATTGTTTCGGCTGTTAGATAATGTTTGATTAATTATTTTCTTATTTTTTCTTCAGAAATACGCTTGGACCTTCTCTCAAACATGGAAAGGCAAGAGATCGAATCCAGGGATACTGCGAGACTCTATTAGAACAGGGATGGTATTCCTAATACATTGTGTATATTTTCAATGTAATATTAAGGCTACTATTATAAAAGTATCGTATATAGCGCGTTCTTTTAATTAACATATTGTTTCGGCTGTTAGATAATGTTTGATTAATTATTTTCTTATTTTTTCGGAGGAAATACGCTTGGACCTTCTCTCAAACATGGAAGGGCAAGAGATCGAATCCGGGGATGCTGCGAAGACTCTATTGGACCAGGGATGGTATTCATGAAACAATGAGTATAATTACAATATAATATTAAGGCTACTTTTATAAAAGTATCGTATATAGCGCGTTCTTTTAATTAACATATTGTTTCGGCTGTTAGATAATGTTTGATTAATTATTTTCTTATTTTTTCTTCAGAAATACGCTTGGACCTTCTCTCAAACATGGAAGGGCAAGAGATCGAATCCGGGGATGCTGCGAAGACTCTATTGGACCAGGGATGGTATTCATAAAACAATGAGTATATTTTCAATGTAATATAAAGGCTACTATTATAAAAGTATCGTATATAGCGTGTTCTTTTAATTAACATATTGTTTCGGCTGTTAGATAATGTTTGATTAATTATTTTCTTATTTTTTCTTCGGAAATACGCTTGGACCTTCTCTCAAACATGGAAGGGCAAGAGATCGAATCCTGGGATGCTGCGAAGACTCTATTGCACCAGGGATGGTATTCATAAAACAATGAGTATATTTACAATGTAATATTAAGGCTACTATTATAAAAGTATTGTATATAGCGCGTTCTTTTAATTAACATATTGTTTCGGCTGTTAGATAATGTTTGATTAATTATTTTCTTATTTTTTCTTAGGAAATACGCTGGGACCTTCTCTCAAACATGGAAGGGAAGAGATCGAATCCGGGGATGCTGCGAAGACTCTATTGGACCAGGGATGGTTTTCATAAAACAATGAGTATATTTACAATGTAATATTAAGGCTACTATTATAAAAGAATCATATAAAGCGCGTTCTTTTTATTAACATATTGTTTCGGCTGTTAGATAATGTTTGATTAATTATATTCTTATTTTTTCTTAGGAAATACACTTGGACCTTCTCTCAAACATGGAAGGGCAAGAGATCGAATCCGGGGATGCTGCGAAGACTCTATTGGACCAGGGATGGTATTCAGAAAACAATGAGTATATTTTCAATGTAATATTAAGGCTACTATTATAAAAGTATCGTATATAGCGCGTTTTTTTAATTAACATATTGTTTCGGCTGTTAGATAATGTTTGATTAATAATATTCTTATTTTTTCTTAGGAAATACGCTTGGACCTTCTCTCAAACATGGAAGGGCAGGAGATCGAATCCGGGGAATTTTGCGAAGACTCTATTGGACCAGGGATGGTATTCATAAAACAATGAGTATATTTTCAATGTAATGATAAGGCTACTATTATAAAGGTATCATATATAGCGCGTTCTTTTAATTAACATATTGTTTCGGCTGTTAGATAATGTTTGATTAATTATTTTCTTATTTTTTCGGAGGAAATACGCTTGGACCTTCTCTCAAACATGGAATGGCAAGAGATCGAATCCGGGGATGCTGCGAAGACTCTATTGGACCAGGGATGGTATTCATAAAACAATGAGTATATTTTCAAAGTAATATTAAGGCTACTATTATAAAAGTATGGTATATAGCGCGTTCTTTTAATTAACTTATTGTTTCGGCTGTTAGATAATGTTTGATTAATTGTATTCTTATTTTTTCTTAGGAAATACGCTTGGACCTTCTCTCAAACATGGAAGGGCAAGAGATCGAATCCGGGGATGCTGCGAAGACTCTATTGGACCAGGGATGGTATTCATAAAACAATGAGTATATTTTCAATGTAATATTATGGCTACTATTATAAAAGTATCGTATATAGCGCGTTCTTTTAATAACATATTGTTTCTGCTGTTAGATAATGTTTGATTAATTATTTTCATATTTTTTCTTCAGATAAACGCTCGGAACTTCTCTCAAACATGGAAGGGCAATAGTTCGAATCCAGGGATGCTGCGAAGTTTCTCGTGGACCATGGATGGTATTCATAATACAATGATTATATTTTCAATGTAATTTCAAGGCTACTTTTATAAAAGTATCGTATATAGCGCGTTCTTTTAATTTAAATATTGTTTCTGCTGTTAGATAATGTATGATTAATTTTTTTCATTTTTTTTCTCAGGAAATACGCTTGGACCTTCTCTCAAACATGGAAGGGCAAGAACTCGAATCCAGGGAGGATGCGAAGACTCTATTGGACCAGAGATGGTATTCATAATACAATGAGTATAATTTCAATGTAATATTAAGGATACTTTTATAAAAGTAGCGTATATAGAGCGTTCTTTTTATTAACATAATGTTTCGGCTGTTGAATGATGTTTGATTAATTATTTTCATATTTTTTCTTAGGAAATACGCTTGGACCTTCTCTCAAACATGATAGGGCAAGAGATCGAATCCAGGGATAATGCGAAGACTCTATTGGACCAGGGATGGTATTCATAATACAATGAGTATAAGTTTAATGTAATATTAAGGATACTTTTATAAAAGTATCGTATATAGAGCGTTCTTTTAATTAACATATTGTTTCGGCCGTTGACTAATGTTTGATTAATTATTTTCATATTATTTCTTAGGAAATACGCTGGGACCTTCTCTCAAACATGATAGGGCAAGAGATCGAAACCAGGGATGATGCGAAGAATCTATTGGACCAGGGATGGTATTCATAATACAATGAGTATATTTTCAATGTAATGCTAAGGCTACTATTGTAAAAGTATCATATATAGCGCGTTCTTTTAATTAACATATTGCTTCGGCTGTTAGATAATATTTGATTAATTCTATTCTTATTTTTTCTTAGGAAATACGCTTGGACCTTCTCTCAAACATGGAAGGGCAAGAGATCGAATCCGGGGATGCTGCGAAGACTCTATTGGACCAGGGATGGTATTCATAAAACAATGAGAATATTTCGATGTAATATTAAGGCTACTATTATAAAAGTATCGTATATAGCGCGTTCATTTAATTAACATATTGTTTCGGCTGTTAGATAATGTTTTATAAATTATTTTCTTATTTTTTCTTAGGAAATACGCTTGGACCTTCTCACAAACATGGAAGGGCAAGAGATCGAATCCGGGGATGCTGCGAAGACTCTATTGGACCAGGGATGGTATTCATAAAACAATGGGTATATTTTCAATGTAATGTTAAGGCTCTTATTATAAAAGTATCGTATATAGCGCGTTCTTTTAATTAACATAGTGTTTCGGCAGTTAGATAATGTTTGATTAATTATTTTCTTATTTTTTCTTCAGAAATACGCTTGGACCTTCTCTCAAACATGGAAGGGCAAGAGATCGAATCCGGGGATGCTGCGAAGACTCTATTGGACCAGGGATGGTATTCATAAAACAATGAATATATTTTCAATGTAATATTAAGGCTACTATTATAAAAGTATCGTATATAGCGCGTTCTTTTAATTAACATATTGTTTCGGCTGTTAGATAATGTTTGATTAATTATTTTCTTATTTTTTCTTCAGAAATATGCTTGGACCTTCTCTCAAACATGGAAGGGCAAGAGATCGAATCCGGGGATGCTGCGAAGACTCTATTGCACCAGGGATGGTATTCATAAAACAATGAGTATATTTACAATGTAATATTAAGGCTACTATTATAAAAGTATCGTATATAGCGCGTTCTTTTAATTAACATATTGTTTCGGCTGTTAGATAATGTTTGATTAATTATTTTCTTATTTTTTCTTAGGAAATACGCTGAGACCTTCTCTCAAACATGGAAGGGCAAGAGATCGAATCCGGGGATGCTGCGAAGACTCTATTGGACCAGGGATGGTATTCATAATACAATGAGTATAATTTCAATGTAATATTAAGGATACTTTTATAAAAGTATCATATATAGAGCGTTCTTTTAATTAACATATTGTTTCGGCTGTTGACTAATGTTTGATTAATTATTTTCATATTATTTCTTAGGAAATACGCTGGGACCTTCTCTCAAACATGATAGGGCAAGAGATCGAATCCAGGGATGATGCGAAGACTCTATTGGACCAGGGATGGTATACATAATACAATGAGTATAATTTCAATGTAATATTAAGGATACTTTTATAAAAGTATCGTATATAGAGCGTTCTTTTAATTAACATATTGTTTCGGCTGTTGAATAATGTTTGATTAATTATATTTTTATTTTTTCTTAGGAAATACGCTTGGACCTTCTCTCAAACATGGAAGGGCAAGAGATCGAATCCGGGGATGCTGCGAAGACTCTATTGGACCAGGGATGGTATTCATAAAACAATGAGTATATTTTCAATGTAATATTAAGGCTACTATTATAAAAGTATCGTATATAGCGCGTTCTTTTAATTAACATATTGTTTCTACTGTTAGATAATGTTTGATTAATTATTTTCATATTTTTTCTTCAGATAAACGCTCGGAACTTCTCTCAAACATGGAAGGGCAAGAGATCGAATCCAGGGATGCTGCGAAGTTTCTCGTGGACCGTGGATGGTATTCATAATACAATGATTATATTTTCATTGTAATTTCAAGGCTACTTTTATAAAAGTATCGTATATAGCGCGTTCTTTTAATTTAAATATTGTTTCTGCTGTTAGATAATGTATGATTTATTATTTTCATTTTTTTTCTCAGGAAATACGCTTGGACCTTCTCTCAAACATGATAGGGCAAGAGATATAATCCAGGGATGATGCGAAGACTCTATTGGACCAGGGATGGTATTCATTATACAATGAGTATAATTTCAATGTAATATTAAGGATACTTTTATAAAAGTATCGTACATAGAGCGTTCTTTTAATTAGCATATTGTTTCGGCTGTTGAATAATGTTTGATTAATTATTTCATAATTTTTCTTAGGAAATACGCTCGGACCTTCTCTCAAACATGATAGGGCAAGAGATCGAATCCAGGGATGATGCGAAGACTCTATTGGACCAGGCATGGTATTCATAATACAATGAGTATAATTTCAATGTAATATTAAGGATACTTTTATAAAAGTATCGTATATAGAGCGTCCTTTTCATTAACATATTGTTTCGGCCGTTGAATAATGTTTGATTAATTATTTTCATATTATTTCTTAGAAATACGCTGGGACCTTCTCTCAAACATGATAGGGCAAGAGATCGAATCCAGGGATGATGCGAAGAATCTATTGGACCAGGTATGGTATTCATAATACAATGAGTATATTTTCAATGTAATATTAAGGCTACTCTTATAAAAGTATCGTATATAGTGCATTCTTTTAATTAACATATTGTTTCGGCTGTTAGATAATGTTTGATTAATTATTTTCATATCTTTTCTTCGGAAATACGCACGGACCTTCTCTCAAACATGGAAGGGCAAGAGATCGAATCCAAAGATGCTTCGAAGTCTCAATTGGACCATTGATGGTATTCATAATACAATGAGTATATTTTCAATGAAATATTAAGGCTACTCTTATTAAAGTATCGTATATAGCGCGTTCTTTCAATTAACATATTGTTTCGGCTGTTAGATTATGTTTGATTAATAATTTTTATATTTTTTCTTACGAAATACGCTCGGACCTTCTCTCAAACATGGAAGGGCAAGAGATCGAATCCAGGGATGCTGCGAAGTTTCTCGTGGACCATTGATGGTATTCATAATACAATGAGTATATTGTCAGTGTAATATTAAGGCTACTCTTATAAAAGTATCCTATACAGCGCGTTCTTTTAATTAACATATTGTTTCTGCTGTTAAATAATGTTTGATTAATTATTTTCATATTTTTTCTTCGGAAATACGCTCGGACATTCTCTCAAACATGGAAGGGAAGGGAATCTAATCCAGGGATGCTGCGAAGACTCTATTGGACCAGGGATGGTAATCATAATACAATGAGTATATTTTCAATGTAATATTAAGGCTACTTTCATAAAAGTATCGTATATAGCGCGTTCTTTTAATTAACATATTGTTTCGGCTTTTGGATAATTTTTGATTAATTATTTTCATATTTTTTCTTAGGAAATACGCTCTGACCTTCTCTCAAACATGGAAGGGCAAGAGATCGAATCCGGGGATGCTGCGAAGACTCTATTGGACCAGGGATGGTATTCATAATACAATGAGTATAATTTCAATGCAATATTAAGGATACTTTTATAAAAGTATCATATATAGAGCGTTCTTTTAATTAACATATTGTTTCGGCTGTTGACTAATGTTTGATTAATTATTTTCATATTATTTCTTAGGAAATACGCTGGGACCTTCTCTCAAACATGATAGGGCAAGAGATCGAATCCAGGGATGATGCGAAGACTCTATTGGACCAGGGATGGTATACATAATACAATGAGTATAATTTCAATGTAATATTAAGGATACTTTTATAAAAGTATCGTATATAGAGCGTTCTTTTAATTAACATATTGTTTCGGCTGTTGAATAATGTTTGATTAATTATATTTTTATTTTTTCTTAGGAAATACGCTTGGACCTTCTCTCAAACATGGAAGGGCAAGAGATCGAATCCGGGGATGCTGCGAAGACTCTATTGGACCAGGGATGGTATTCATAAAACAATGAGTATATTTTCAATGTAATATTAAGGCTACTATTATAAAAGTATCGTATATAGCACGTTCTTTTAATTAACATATTGTTTCTACTGTTAGATAATGTTTGATTAATTATTTTCATATTTTTTCTTCAGATAAACGCTCGGAACTTCTCTCAAACATGGAAGGGCAAGAGATCGAATCCAGGGATGCTGCGAAGTTTCTCGTGGACCGTGGATGGTATTCATAATACAATGATTATATTTTCATTGTAATTTCAAGGCTACTTTTATAAAAGTATCGTATATAGCGCGTTCTTTTAATTTAAATATTGTTTCTGCTGTTAGATAATGTATGATTTATTATTTTCATTTTTTTTCTCAGGAAATACGCTTGGACCTTCTCTCAAACATGATAGGGCAAGACATATAATCCAGGGATGATGCGAAGACTCTATTGGACCAGGGATGGTATTCATTATACAATGAGTATAATTTCAATGTAATATTAAGGATTCTTTTATAAAAGTATCGTATATAGAGCGTTCTTTTAATTAGCATATTGTTTCGGCTGTTGAATAATGTTTGATTAATTATTTTCATAATTTTTCTTAGGAAATACGCTCGGACCTTCTCTCAAACATGATAGGGCAAGAGATCGAATCCAGGGATGATGCGAAGACTCTATTGGACCAGGCATGGTATTCATAATACAATGAGTATAATTTCAATGTAATATTAAGGATACTTTTATAAAAGTATCGTATATAGAGCGTCCTTTTCATTAACATATTGTTTCGGCCGTTGAATAATGTTTGATTAATTATTTTCATATTATTTCTTAGAAATACGCTGGGACCTTCTCTCAAACATGATAGGGCAAGAGATCGAATCCAGGGATGATGCGAAGAATCTATTGGACCAGGTATGGTATTCATAATACAATGAGTATATTTTCAATGTAATATTAAGGCTACTCTTATAAAAGTATCGTATATAGTGCATTCTTTTAATTAACATATTGTTTCGGCTGTTAGATAATGTTTGATTAATTATTTTCATATCTTTTCTTCGGAAATACGCACGGACCTTCTCTCAAACATGGAAGGGCAAGAGATCGAATCCAAAGATGCTTCGAAGTCTCAATTGGACCATTGATGGTATTCATAATACAATGAGTATATTTTCAATGAAATATTAAGGCTACTCTTATTAAAGTATCGTATATAGCGCGTTCTTTCAATTAACATATTGTTTCGGCTGTTAGATTATGTTTGATTAATAATTTTTATATTTTTTCTTACGAAATACGCTCGGACCTTCTCTCAAACATGGAAGGGCAAGAGATCGAATCCAGGGATGCTGCGAAGTTTCTCGTGGACCATTGATGGTATTCATAATACAATGAGTATATTGTCAGTGTAATATTAAGGCTACTCTTATAAAAGTATCCTATACAGCGCGTTCTTTTAATTAACATATTGTTTCTGCTGTTAAATAATGTTTGATTAATTATTTTCATATTTTTTCTTCGGAAATACGCTCGGACATTCTCTCAAACATGGAAGGGAAGGGAATCTAATCCAGGGATGCTGCGAAGACTCTATTGGACCAGAAATGGTAATCATAATACAATGAGTATATTTTCAATGTAATATTAAGGCTACTTTCATAAAAGTATCGTATATAGCGCGTTCTTTTAATTAACATATTGTTTCGGCTTTTGGATAATTTTTGATTAATTATTTTCATATTTTTTCTTAGGAAATACGCTCTGACCTTCTCTCAAACATGGAAGGGCAAGAGATCGAATCCAGGGATGCTGCGAAGACTCTATTGGACCAGGGATGGTTTTCCTAGTACAATGAGTATATTTTCGGTGTAATATTAAGGCTACTCTTATAAAAGTATCGTATATAGCGCGTTCTTTTAATTAACATATTTTTTCTGCTGTTAGATAATATTTGATTAATTATTTTCATATTTTTACTTTCTCCATATACGAAGTATAGAGAAAGTATTGTTTTCATGAAAAAATAAAACATTAAAATAAAACATTATTTATCATGTTTTTGGCGTCAAAGATATTATATAATATTAATCACTCATATTCCAAGTTTAGATGGAATATAGAGTTCGAAATTACTGCGGTAGATAAATATTTACATCTTATTTATATGGAGAAAGTCATGTGCTGGCCACATCAGATTTTTTCTTAGAGTATACGCTCAGACCTTCTCTCAAACATGGAAGGGCAAGGGATCGAATCCAGGGACGCTGCAAAGAATCTATTGGACCAGGGATGGTATTCATAATACAATGAGTATATTTTCAGTGTAATATTAAGGCTACTCTTATAAAAGTATCGTATATAGCGCGTTCTTTTAATTTACATATTGTTTCGGATGATAGATAATGCTTGATTAATTATTTTCATATTTTTTTCTTAGGAAATATGCTCGGACCTTCCTTCAAACATAGAAGGGCAAGAGATCGAATCCAGGGATGCTGCGAAGTTTCTCGTGGACCATGGATGGTATTCATAATACAATGAGAATATTTTCAATGTAATATTAAGGCTACTATTATAAAAATATCGTATATAGCGCGTTCTTTTAATTTACATATTGTTTCGGATGATAGATAATGTTTGATTAATTATTTTCATATTTTTTTCTTAGGAAATATGCTCTTACCTTCTCTCAAACATGGAAGGTCAAGAGATCGAATCCAGGGATGCTGCAAAGTCTCTATTGGATCAGGGATGGTATTCCTAATACAATGAGTATATTTTCAGTGTAATATTAAGGCTACTCTTATAAAAGTATCGTATATAGCGCGTTCTTTTAAATTACATATTGTTTCGGATGATAGATAATGTTTGATTAATTATTTTCATATTTTTTTCTTAGGAAATATGCTCGGACCTTCTCTCAAACATTGAAGCGCAAGAGATCGAATCCAGGGATGCTGCAAAGTCTCTATTGGATCAGGGATGGTATTCCTAATACAATGAGTGTATTTTCAGTGTAATATTAAGGCTCCTCTTATAAAAGTATCGTATATAGCGCGTTCTTTTAATTAACATATTGTTTCGGCTGTTAGATAATTTTGATTAATGATTTTCATATTTTTTCTTTGGAAATACGCTCGGACCTTCTCTCAAACATGGAAGTGCAAGAGAATGAATCTTGGGTTGCTGTGAAGACTCATATGGACCACTGATGGAACTACAATACCATGAGTATAATTTCAATCTAATATTATCGCTACTTTTATAAAAGTAATCTTTATAGCGCGTTATTTTAATTAACATAGTGATTCGGCTGTTCAGATAATGTTTGATTAATTATTTTCAAATTTTTTTTAGGAATACGCTCGGACCTTCTCTGAAACATGGATGTGCGATAGATCGAATCCAGGGATAATGCGAAGACTCATATGGACCACTGATGGAACATACAATACAATGAGTATAATTTCAATCTAATATTATCGCTACTTTTATAAAAGTAATCTTTATAGCGCGTTATTTTAATTAACATAGTGTTTCGGCTGTTCAGATAATGTTTGATTAATTACTTTAATATTTTTCTTTGGGAATACGCTCGGACCTTCTCTCAAACATGGAAGTGCATGAGATCGAATCCAAGGGTGCTGCGATGACTCATATGGACCACTGATGGAACATACAATACAATGAAATATAATTTTAATCTAATATTAGTGCTCTTTTTGTAAAAGTATCGTTTACAGGGCGTTATTTAAATTAACATAGTGTTTCGGCTGTTCAGATAATGTTTGATTAATTATTTTCATATTTTTTCTTTGGGAATACGCTCGGACCTTCTCTCAAACATGGAAGTGCAAGAGATCGAATCCAGGTATGCTGCGAAGACTCATATGGACCATTGATGGAACATACAATACAATGAGTATAATTTCAATCTAATATTAGTGCTACTTTTATAAAAGTATATTTTATAGCGCGTTTTTTTTATTAGCATAGTGTTTCGGCTATTCAGATAATGTTTGATTACTTATTTTCTTATTTTTTCTTTGGGAATACGCTCGGACCTTTTCTCAAATATGGAAGTGCAAGAGATCGAATCCAGGGATGCTGCGAAGACTCATATGTACCACTGATGGAACATACAATACAATGAGTATATATTCAATCTAATATTAGTGCTTCTCTTATAAAAGTATATTTAATAGCGCGTTATTTTTATTAACATAGTGTTTCGGCTATTCAGATAATGTCTGATTAATTATTTTCATATTTTTTCTTTGGGAATACGCTCGGACCTTTTCTCAAACCTAGAAAGGGCGAGAGTTCTAATGCACAGATTCCAGGGATAGAATCAGTATTTAGTTATTTTCAGATGAAGGTTTTCATCATATTTTACTTACAGTATCAAAAATTAATTTGTATGATCGAATTTTATTTTGTCTTTGTAAGTAGAGGTATACCTATTAGATGCTCGATTTTTCCAAAGTTTTCGAAAAGTTAACTGCTATCTCTAATTCGTAAATGCTTACGTGTCAATAATTTTTTTTGAGCATGATAATGTGGATTATGGGATAGTTCATCACATAATTTCTATTCTCAGTCTTAATGTACATACTTAATGCAAATGTTCCGCCTCCAAGATTCTTAGTTTGGTTTGCACCTTAACTTTTATTTGCGAAATGTCAGAAAAACAAATTAATTATAATGGAATCATACATTACGAATATCTGGGTAAATTATATAATGTTGTATTATTTCATCTCTATCTTCCACTGGATAAACCTGTTGCTCAAATTTGTTTCGCTAAAACACGCTTAGTATTTAATTAGTATGTTTTTAAATAATAATCTTTCTAAATTTGGGTCAATACATGTATCATTGTTAAGAGTATTCAGTTAAGATTCTTACTTATTAAATTTCAGATGAGGTATTAGAAATGTAATAGTGAAAGATGGGAATTCTCTAAGTAAAGACGCACCCTGAATTTACTTTTTGTGTACATTAATAACATTGCGTTAATACAGACTGTTGTGCTTGGCGGAGTCTCCGCTTATGCGATACATGATATAAGTACTGGAAAATGTGTGTCTTTGACTAAGTTTCGTTTTTGGTGAATCATACAGATATTATTTTTCTCGAAGGACGGCGTCGGGGACGGAGTTGTGCTGCTACGGCGGAGGACGGCATCGGGACCAATTTAAGATTGGGAAGAATAAAATAAAAACTACCTTGTGAAATAAAATCCGTGACTTTTGATGTGAACTGAAGTTTGTCCGTGCAGTGCACATTCCAATCATGTAATTACATTCTAAACTATTTAATGAACAATCAATTGAACAATTCAGTGAATCTTCATCGAAGTATAGTATTTGAAGCTTTTCCAACGTTTAATCTTCACTGTGACTAATGGTGACGCAAGGTTAAAAATTATTTTTTAAACTTGTTTTGCGTATTTATTCGGTGTTTATTATAACACGTAAGATGAATAAAAAGTGAAATATGATCTTTTCTTTCCAGCCAAAATGTATTTTCAGTCATGTAGAGTTTAAAAATTGAAAGGCCAGAACTTGCATAGTTGCCCATTGCTAGAATTGTATATATAACGAATATAAAAATGACGATGCACCCTGAACCGAATTAACTATTGCAGAATGTATAGATTTCTAAAGAAGTGTACGGCAGGGTCATGTATTATTTATATATTCTGTAACTTTTCATTGTATTGCTGATACTTTTTCTCTGAATAAAGCTCATGGGGAAGAGGGAGAGAAGGTAGAGGTTGGAGGAAGTTGCTTATGAGAGGGATGGAAAGGAGTATGGAGAGAGGGTGGTTAAGGGAGCGGGTGGGAAGGGAGAGGGTGGGGAGGGAGATGGTGGGAAGGGAGAGGAATATAGTGGGAAGAGAGATTGGGAGGTGATAAGGTGGGAAGGGATGTGATTGGAAGGGATTTGGTGGGAAAGAAGAGGGTGGGAAAGGAGAGAGTGGGAAAGGAGAGGGGTGGAAGGGAGAGGTTGGGAAGGGAGATGGTGGGGAGGTAGAGGGTGGGAAGGGATATGGAGAGGGTGGGGAGGGAGAGGGTGGTGATGGAGAGTCAGGGTTGGGGGAGGGTGGGGGGGAGAGGTGGGTAGGGAGCAGGTGGGTAGGGAGCGGATGGGAAGGGAGAGGGTAGGAATGGAGAGGGTGGTAAGGGATATGGTGGGAAGGGGTAGGGAGACGATGGGGAGGGGACTGAGAGGTTTGGGAGTGAGAGGGAGGGTAGGGAGAGGGTGGGGCGGGTTAGGTTTGGGAGGTGGAGGGTGGGGAGTGAGAGGGAGGGTAGGGAGAGGGTGGGGAGTGAGAGGGAGGGTAGGGAGAGGGTGGGGAGGGAAGGGTGTGTCTGGTGATGTTTTGGAGGGAGTGGGTGGGAAGGGAGAGGGAGGGGAGGGAGAGGGGGGAATGAAAGGGTGGGGAGGGGGAAGAAGGGGAGGGAGTGGGAGGTTAGGGAGTGGGTGGGGAGGTAGTGGGATGGGCGGGTTAGGTTTGGGAGGGGGAGGGTGGGGAGTGAGAGGGGGGTAGGGAGAGGGTGGGGAGTGGGTGGGTGGGGCGGGTTAGGTTTGGGAGGGGGAGGGTGGGGAGGGAAGGGCGGGGCGGGTGTAGTTTTGGAGGGAGATGGTGGGTAGGGAGTGGGTGGGGAGGGGGAGTAAGGGTAGGGAGTTGGTTAGGAGGGTGAGGTTTGCGAGGGTGGGGAGGGAGTGGGTGGGGCGAGTTAGGTTTGGGAGGGGGAGGGTGGGGAGTGAGAGAGAGGGTGGGGAGGTAAGAGTGGGGCGGGTGAAGTTTTGGAGGGAGAGGGTGGGTAGGGAGTGGAGAGGGAGGGGAGGGGAGGGAGAGGGGGGAAGGAGATGGTCGGGAGGGGGAGGAATGGGAGGGAGTGGGAGGGTAGGGAGAGGGTGGGGAGGTAGTGGGTGGTGCGGGTTAGGTTTGGGAGGCGGGGTGGGGAGTTAGAGGTAGTCGCGGGATGGCTACGCGGGACTTCGCGGGACACCGCGGAACTGCGTCGCGGGACGACTTCGCGGGACTTCGCGGGACGGCTACGCGGGACTTCGCGAGACATCGCGCCACTGCGTCGCGGAACATCGCGGGACATCGAGGCATTGCGTCGCGGACGTTGCGGGATGGCAACCCGGGACTTAGCGGAAGATCGCGGGACATCGCGGCACTGCGTCGCGGGACGGCTACGCAGGATTTCGCGGAAGATCGCAGGATGTCTACGCGGGACTTCGCGGGACATCTTGGCACTGCGTCGTGGGACGTCGCGGGACGGCTACGCGGGACTTCGTGGGACATCACGGCACTACGTCGCGGAAGATCGCGGGATGTCTACGCCTGACTTCGCGGGACATCTCGGCACTGCGTCGTGGGACGTCGCGGGACGGCTACGCGGGACTTCGTTGGACATCGCGGCACTGCGTCGCGGAACATCGTGGTACGGCTACGCGGGGCTTTGCGGGTCGTCGCGGCACTGCGTTGCGGAACGTTGCGGGACGGTTACGCGGGACTTCGCGGGACATCGCGGCACTGCGTCGCGGGACATCGCGGCACTGCGTTGCGGAACGTCGCGGGACATCGCGGCACTGCGTCGCGGGAAGGCTACGCGGGACTTCGCGGGACATCGAGGCACTGCGTCGCGGAACGTCGCGGATCGGCTACCCAGGACTTCGCGGGACGGTTACGCGGGACCTCGCGGGACATCGTGTGACATCGCGGGACGGCTACGTGGGACTTCGCGACACTGCGTCTCCGGACATCGTAATTGACAACTCGCCGTATATTAAGGGTTCATCATTTTGTTGTATAAATATTGCAAATATACAAAGGTGATCATTCAAACCCAGTATTATGTTATGCTATGAAGCATAAAGATTGGGCTTATAATACTACATCGTTTTTCGCTCGATGAGTTTGCTCATTTTGGTTCAGGATTGGCTTGAAGTCGAAGAATCTTCCGCAAAATAGAAAACCTGCATTTTTCGAGAAATTTTCAATTTTAGATCACTGTATAATTGTGATTCTCCGGAACAGACGACCACTTTCTTATTTTTGGCCAGCTTTTCTCGTTTCTAGCCCACTGTGCGTCGTCAAAAGAATACCAATTACTTTGCGTGAGTTATATATCATCTTAAACAGTAATGTACGAGTACGTGAAATCCTGCAGGCTAAAAGTTTAAAATATAAAGCTCGTATTCGTTAACTACGAAATATCTGTAGGATTTCCAGGCGTTTTGCGAGTATTTTTTCGTCTTAAGGTGGATCCACACTTGTAGCGTGTCCCCTTATCGTAATATCGTGGCATTGCAAGTGGCTGATACGCTACGGCGATACGAGTTAAACTTGCATCCTGTAACCAAACTCTGTAACTGTATCATCTCACTGAGTTCCCAGTTTGATACGGGATCCCGAGTGAGACACATGTCTTTACAGCTAGCTGCAGCTTCGTATATTTACGAGTAAAATCCTGCTATTGATAGCACTATCAAGCATATTGATAACACTAATTTCAAGTCGGCGTCATATAGAGAGGGTCCTAAAAAAATTGAATTGAAAATATTCTTACAATTCGCTGCAATTTATTCGTCCGGCATCAAACCTGGGTCATCTGGTCATACTTACTAAGCAGCGCAACATAAGATCACCATCTCTAGCTATATGTGAAAATTCAAGCAGCAATATTGGGTGCACTGCCTCAAACGACGTCCTACTATTCACATATATCCCTTTTATGAGAAATTGTAATTTGCTCTGGCAGCGAACCCAGGAACAGTGCGGTCTTATCTATTTTTTCTTCTTAAAGCCATTCTTTATATATATCTTCTAGCAAAGCAAGAACTTCTTATCATTTCGATAAGTACAATTAAAAAATAATGAATAACTACCTCAATGTATTAAAGGGCAGATATTTGCATCGTCCTTGCATCAAACCCAGTATGTTTTCTGTAAACGTCATTCATGTTTTCGATAGGCCATGCCCATATCTAGAGGATCCTTGAGTATTGATTCTTTACCTATCCAGGAAGTATTTTTTTTTAATTCCCAAAATCAAAGTAATGCTTTTAAATGGGAAAAATCGGGACTTTGGGGCCCAGTGGAATCGAATCCATGACACAAAGGATCTAAATTGCAATTTTTCTGGCGGTTACATGTTATGGCCACCACGTCGTAAAAATTTCAATTCAATGACGCTTTTGGTTTAGCCTGTGAATTAGTATCCTATCTATCTATCTATATCCCTATGCCTATGAATGAATCCGGAGAAGCATCTATATATAATAGATAGATAATCACTACGCTCAGAAGAGAAATAAGAAACGACGCCGGTGGTGGCAAACGTAACTGTACTCAAGCAGGGAAGAGTATAATGGCTCAAGTTCAATAGTAGTCTTGAAGTCACAATCAGCCAGTGGCTTATATAAAAATTTCACAAGAATGTCTCCGAGTGATTTAGAATTTTAGATTAATATGGTATGTCTAAAAATCTCGAAAATAGAAACAACTGTAAGGAAAGCCATTCCTGTTCCAAGATAGGCTGGCTCTTACGTTTCTTGGCAAGTGGTGGTTCATACGTTAGTCTTCAGTACCTGTTTAAAATAGCCAAGCAATCCATCAGCAGCATCATTCCAGAAGTTTGTGAAGCTCTCATTGAAAATTTACTTACAGGTAAAGGAAAAGTTTTATTTATTACAACTTAAGAAGCTAACAATCACTTAGACTTATTACAAATACATACTATATCATAGATTTGATGCAAAAGAAAACACGGGTAGAGTTATTCAATAAGTCCCCGAATGTTAACATTTTCCTCGGAAGATGTTGTTATATATGCTAAAATATTTGTTATTGGACTATCTTCAGAGGTGATGGAGCAATATGGATTGAATGGTTGAGGACTTAGAGATTACGAGGGAGAAGGTTGAATATGATGGGGAAAAAGAGTTTGGAGAATGAATGGAAGGATTAGTAGAATGTTGAGGTGGGTTCATTCGGGATTGAAAACTTGTCCCTTGATAGGGAGTAAATTGGGCTAGAGGATAAATTTGGTCATAAAACCCCATTTTTGCTTTTAGGAAGTCATCTAATATTTTGTTCTGTATTGCAAATCTTGATCTTTCGCTGAATTTTCTCAGTTTGGCAGCCAACATGTTGCCGAAATGCTGAAATCCATCTTTGCTACTTTTCTGCAAACAGGCAGCTAAAAATTCAAATACCTTTTCGAGGCGTTGGTCTTCCACCTTCTTTCTTTTTCTTGGAGGCTGGAATTCGCTCTGTTCTGTAACTTGTGTTGTATGCGGTGGTGTCTCTCCTGATTATTCACCTTCCATTGACTCATTACTATTAAAAAAACTATTATATCTTTAAATAATAACTAAACAATAATAAAGTTTCATTTAATGACAATGAATTCGCGTATTACTCTGTTTTACAGATATCGAAAACAGAAAAGGAATGGCTGTTAGTGGCAAAGCAATTGCTGTCCACAATTCTTCATATTAATTTGAAGAATTGGGGAAATTCCCACATGCATTGGGGTCAATTGATGGAAAACATGTGATATTTATGCTAAGGTAGAATTTCTGGCAGTGGGGTTTTTATGAATACAGAGCTTTACAAAAAACTAGAAGAAAAAACACTTTCTATTCCTCAGCCTTCCCCTTTAAACGGGATGGAAAAAATATCCCTTACTTCTTCATTGGAGATGAAGCTTTTCCTTTGAGCGAGAATCTCACGAAGGTTTATCCCGGTAAACATCAAAAAGGTTCAAAAGAAAGAATTTTCAATTACAGGATTTGCACAATACGCAGAATTGTAGAAAATGTATTTGGCATTGCGTCGTCAGATTTCCGAGTTCTCTGTAAACTTAGAGCCAGAAAAAGCACAACTTGTCGTGTTTGCTTACACAATTTCTTGAGGAGACAAGCGGATTCAGCAAGAATTAATGCACCACCAGGGTCTTTCGATTCATTTGAATATGGTCAATTGATTGAAGGGAGTTGGATGGCAATGAATAAGGAAAATGGTACTTCCTTACTTTCTATTCGAAATGTTGTGCGTAAGTCATCTATGAAGGCAACAGAAATAAGACAGGAATTAGCTAATTATTTTATGAATGAAGATAGAGTGGAGTGGAAAGAAGTCTACGCTTGAAGTTGTCACATTGTCACCGAACTCTTTGTGTTTTAGTACTTATTGTGTTTAACGTCTGTCGTGGTTTATTTTTATCCAAAATGAAGGCTTTCATAAGCAAACCAGGAGCTTTTGTAAATTTCATCGCTTCCTGTAAAGAAGTCGAATTATGTATGTACCAATAAAAGGATATTTCCGTTTGAATTTCGTTTCATCAAGAAAGTTTCTTCATTCGCCAGAAGAAACTTCATTCGCCACTTCTTCCCATGCGTCTTGCTTTCTTATTTTGTTGTAGTACAGTGGATTCTTTGGGTCCCAAATCACTTCTTGCTTCTTATAAAGATCTATTAATTCAAGTGCTTTTTCTTGAGCCCACTCCATTTCCGAAGAATCACTATAACTAAGTAAATACAGGACAACGCACTGAAGCCCACCGCTCTCCATGAAAACTTCACGAAGATTGACGATATGGCAGAGGATCGGACGGTGCTGTTCGTCAACACGTCCAGATTTTTACGGCCCGTAACCGTATCATCTCTTTGATGTGACGGTAAAATACCGACACCGCTCCGGAACAGGCCGTATCGTATCCCCGTAGCAAACCTTTGTTACAAGTCATTGCAACGGGTTCCGTCCACACTGCTACGATACGAAGATACGATACAGAGATGCATAACAAGTGTGGACCCAGCTTTAGGAAGATAGAGGATTCAGTAAATGTTGCTTAATGAATTTGGAGATTATATTTTTCTAAAGTTAATAATTTGTATCAACCTTGTAACTTTGACCGTTCGGTTACTGTCGAAAAAATTAGGAAAATACATTTTAAGACTAAATACTTCAATAGTGGTGCATGCACCCCTTTCATATACATGTGATGAGGCTCGCAGGTTACGCATTTAGGCGTTGAAGATGTCGAAATATCCGTTTTGCTATAGTATTTTTCGCTAGTTATTCATAAATGTAAATCCATACGTAAAAGTACCTATTTCTCTTGGTTAGTAATGTTGAGAATTCAATCGTAATTCACACCTACAAGTGTGTTTCATTGCTTCGTAGTTTCATAGGCCCGTACATTTATTACTCTAAATCATTGATATAAGATTATACCCGCTTAACTTGTTGCCTCGACCTCTCACTTATTGCAAAAAGGGAAATTAATGCTCAATATCAAACTTCTAACCATGTTCCACAAGTGTCGCTGACCTTAAAATTTTATGACGTACTGGCCATAACTCGTGACAGGCAGAGAAAGTGCGACTTTGATACTCAGTTTCATGGGTTCGATGCCAGAAGACCCAAAAGTACAGATTTTCTCCATAAAGATACATTGCAGGTTTTTTCGAAAATATTTTGAGCCACTTTTCGGCAAATTAGAGAGTTGAAATTATAGGGATCGCTAGAATCCGAGCATATTCGACAAAAACCATCTTTAAGGATTATCCTCAGTTCGACGCTAGGTCAGGGCAAATATTTACTACAATGTTGGCTCAGTTAATGATCATCTGAGCATAATGCTTCGTGTGCACCTTGTCGAAAATTCTAGATGGTCTATCATAATATTTTATCACTTTTTCTCTAATTTCCTAAACCAAAGCAGAGTGTTAGCATCGAGTGTAGTTCTGTCGGCTTGTCAGCAGACCATCCGGGTTCAAATACACGGGGTATTTCACTTCAATGTATCCCGGGTGAAGTCTTCTGAGTCCCCAAGCAAAACAGCTCGAAGTGGCACAGGGAAAACAACTGCCCCCCCCACACTGAATATGTGAAATTCACACGCCTATGGCTTAGTCGGGGGTGAGCTCTACCCTCACACCATTCCAAACCAACCTTTGGATTGATGCACTGAGTGAGTGTGATACTTTCATTGGCAGATGTGAAAACACAAATATAACTTGGTGAGACTTGATCTTATTTAATGCAAAGTTTGAAGTCACTATCATACCGGGAAGGACCAAAAATAGGATTCCGTTGTTCCCGTAAGAAATGCATTGAGGAATGAAGGTAACACTCTGAGATCGAGCCAAGGACCATCAGCGAAACGGTAAACAGCGTATATAAAATATATACCTACTAATCGAGTTTCAAGTTTCTATCTTATACGGAAGTGATTCAAAAAAATCTTAAAAATCGCCGCAATACATTTTAAATAGAGGAATATTTGTCCTGACCTAGCGTCGAACCAAGGATAATCCTTAAATGTCTTCATGGTTTTCGTCGAATATGCTCGTATTCTAGCGATCCCTATAAGTTCAACTCTCTAATTTTCCGAAAAGTGCCTCGAAAAATTTTTAAAAAACCTGCAATGTAGAGAATATGGAGAAAATCTGTACTTTTTGGTCTTCTGGCATCAAACCCAATAAACTGAGGATCAAAGTCGCACTTTTTCTGCTGGTCAGTACGTCGTAAAAATTTCAAGTCAGTGACACTTATGGAACATGGTTAGAATTTTAATATTGAGCATTAATTTCCCTTTTCGTGAGTAGTGAGTGGTCGAGTGAGTCGTGAGAGTATAAAGTGAGAGGTCGAGGCAACAAGTTATGTGGATATAATCTTATACCGGGATACATTGACGTGAAAGAATACCCCGGCTATTTGAACCCAGGTGGTCTATTGACAAGAACTACACCCTACGCTAAAAATCTGCTTTGGTTTAGGAGATTGGAGAAAAAGTGATTCAATATTATGATAGACCATCTAGAATTTTCGACAAGGTGCACGCGAAGCATTATGCTCAGATGATCATTAACTGAGCCAACATTGTAGCGCGGTAAGCAATGCGCCCTGAGCACTCGAGCGAAAAGACTTAACAAGGACCGGTGAATATATATACATTGTATGAACAATTTTCTCTTTTATATTAGAGTAAGCAACGTTAAAGTCTCGGTCATTTGCTGAGATTTCAAAGCGTCGTAAGACCGTCGTCCGCTGGTTCGTTTAGCCCATAGGCTCCCAACCTTTTTCGAGTCAGCGCCCAATTTTTCAGTCAATAATTTGATAGCGACCCCCTTAGGTTAACTACATTTTACATGCTATATATTGAAAAACAAGAACAAATTTTTATTTTTCTTTAATCTTAAGAGAATGAAATATTGAAGTATTGTTTACAGAACGATTAAAATATTTTATTAATAATCAATATAATATTATTAATGAGACAGCTGAGCTTGATGCGATGAAACTAATTTATCAATATTTGGTGCCATTCAATAAACTCCTCCTGCAGTGATAATTCTTTGAATTCTAAGCTAGAGGATGGTTCTATGACCCAATCTGGAATGACCATATTGAGTAAATCCTCAAATATAATTGTAAAGTCTTCTTTTAGTGCTTCCAAATGCTGGCAGTAAGCGAGAATGTCGTTATCATTAGCATTCATTGAAAAAAGATTTGGAAACTGATTTGTGTTGCACCCAAATTTTATTTGTACAAAGCAAGTTTTGACACAAACGCAGAGATAATTGGCTTGGCTTTGATCAAATTCAAATCATTCCCTTACAGTTGTGGATTTGTTTCATTAAATTTGTTGTATAAATCTGTCAAACAAGCAATATCGCTCTTACATTTCAATAAATTTACTCTCAATAAATCATCTTTGCTTTAAAAAAACTTAGTAACTGCTTCAAAGAGTTCAAAAAATCGTTTTAGACAAGTACCTTTTGACAGCCAACGAACTCCTGTGTGCACTAGTAAACGATTAAAGTCTTCGTTGTTTTCATCACAAAGCTTTCTAAATAATCTATCATCGAGAGCATTGCTTCTGATCCTGTTAACTGCAGTAATTACATACTCTATCGAGCGGTGAAGGCGATGGGGCCTAAGGTGTTTTGCTACCAAATGTTGTCGGTGAATTACACAATGCAGGGCGACTACATTTGGTACCGCTCTTTTCAAATATGAAATAAAACCACGTTGACGTCCAACCATTGCCGGAGCACCATCGGTGGCAACAGACAAGATATTATTCAGAGGAATTCTTTTTTCTTCAAAATAGTGTTACAAAACGTCAAAAACAGATTTTCCTTTAGTGTCCGTTTCTAACGTCCTTGCGAATAATAATTCTTGACAAATGCTTTCATCTTTTATGAAGCGAACGTACACCAGAAGTAAAGACTCGTTTTTTGGCAAAGTAGATTCATCAAGCTGTAATGAAAACCATGTTACTGGGATGCTGTCATATTCCTGAGCGATTAGGTTGGCGTTCCTAGCTAATGTGAGCTCACAATGTCTGTCTAATTCCGCATTCTATTTTCTAACCCTATCATTCTTGAACGTATCGTATTTTCATTGCTACTAGCTATCTGATAATATTATATTTTTAATTATAGTCATAAATTAATTAAATTGAAAGTTATGCTTATGTTTTATGGTAAGTGGTAATTATATTTTTTCAAACTAAAGTTGGATACGACAAGTAGGGACCGCAGGACAGGATAGTTCACTCCTTTGTAGTACTTTGGGTTTGGTTTCAGTAATTTGTGCAGTATTTATTGGACATTTAATAATATCTGCACGAAAGTTCACTAAAAAAATTTGCAATTTCACTATTCAGAGATTTCTAAAAACACAAACATATTTATCCGTTAAGTTGGAGGAACGGTATTGAAAGATAACGAGAATTTATGCTAAATAATCTGTCAAGCTATAATTTTTCTCACTGATAATATAAGAAAGTTGATATTTCATGAATAGGAACTGTTTTTAAAAGAATACCCCGAGTAACTTCTTGTCAGTTATTACGGATTGCACTTTAGTGATGATTGGGCATATCAGAGCAGAAATCATAAAAAGTTTTGTTATTATTTTCTATTCTCTGTGTCAATCATTGTCAAACTTCATTAACCAAACTACGAGTAAAAGCCGATGATGTTATCACACTGTATCAGAGTTAACCAAATTCGATATAGTTCACTGATATTTGGAAGACTTTTAAATTAAAACGATGATGAATAAAATTGAGTCCGAGTCCCAGTTTGAGAAATATTTTTCTCACAATCAGTGGTAATATTTCAAAATACTGCTATTTGATTATGCTTACTTATTTTCATTCCATTTAATCATTTCCACATTTTCCTCTCTTTCCGTCGTATTCGTACTTTTATTTTTCCTAAAATTTTCAATTGCAAATTACGAACTATCCAAAATTGGGAATCTGAAAGCGCTTAACAGCCAAGAACGAAAATTAATTTACAACGTCATTATGTGTACGTGGAAGGAGGCCGATGAAGAAATGCAATAAAAGTTTAAAAAAGTTTTTGATAGGGTCGTGTCATCAACAGAAAAAATCCTTGGAGCTACTATGTATATTCCAAAGTAGAGAGATGATTTAAAACAATCTCTCGGGGAGATATGTGTTTATTAATCGGGTTGAGTTTCATTCTCATTTTGCCAAATAACCTTCATGCAGAATTTTTAAGGCAGTTTCAATGTCCGTATTTCCCATTGAAAACGTACTATTAGCCGCCCTGCAAACAACGTTTCCGTCCCTATCCTCCGTACCCCTCCCCTCCATTCCGTCAGTATGCTCATTCCATGGATTAGGTCAACCCCATTCGTGACGCATCCTTCTGCCAAAAGCTTTTGCGAGAGCTTAGAAAGCATTTATAACAATGTTTCTGACACCTGGCACCAAAAGGCTGTAGCTTCAAAAGTTGATGAATCGAAACAAAGATGTCACTAATGCCGTCAGTGGCCATTAAATACGCCAACTGCTCAAGGGGGCGGCGGCTGGACCTCTGCGCCCCCTCAATATGACTTGGGCACAGAACGCCCCCCTCAGACTTCTCAGGTTTCAGGAGTCAAACTGGCTGCGTATGCTTCACTATGAAAATATTGAGCAACAGTATTTACTGCAATGCTTGTAAAAAAAAAGTGAGTTCCAATACAACTTTTGAATCTGACAACTTTAATAATAGTGTGGCGATATTCCGTGTATCGCCACTGTGCCCGCCGCGTTGCTTTGTATTGTTTTTTTGTTATGGTGGTGACGATAAACAAGTATTGTTGACTGGATGGAGAGTGAAATAAAGACGGTTTTGAAATTCGTACGTTGATAGAATTTGCATTCTCGCTGTCAATTCCACTGATTTAAAATAATAACGTGTTTTGAGCGACGAGTGGTCAGGAGCGAATCTGTAACATCTCAAAGCAAGCTAAAAAGAAAACAAGTCGTCGACTACATTAGACGTCGACCACAATAGTAATAGTTTAATATTTACCTTAAGCGTCGTTTGTTATTACTAAATAAGTCAATATTATTAGATACATTTTTAACTCTTAATTACATGTATTATTAGTTATTATTTCTTATTTGAGCAATTCTGAATTACTACTTTTAAAAGTACGTAGTTCTGATAATAAATGATATTTCGCATTATTTTTCAAGATATCATCTGATAAAAAGTCACATGTGAAAAAGCACATTGACATCTCATCGCATCAATCTCAAGTGAAATCAAAGGAAACCGTGAGAAAGTTTACGACAGAGCCAGCTATTGTTTACCAGCGATGAGTTTGCTTTGGACTTGTGCGAGCTATTTGTGGCATTGAATATTCTTAAAAGTTAAATTTAGCAATATCAATCATTGCGTTTTAAAAATATTTCACTAAAATATTTTACGTGCTGCCTCGAGAAAGGTCGTTAAACACACGGCAGCTTACCATTCGCTATCAACTTCATCCTCTCCTACAGTCCAGCGGTAAATGGAAATTTATTGCACACAATAAGAACTCACTATACCATGAATAGATGCAATTCAACATGCACAGTTTGCGTCGGAAGTAATATTATCTATTGGAATACTTTCACTATTTCCTGGTGATAAGCTGATTGGAATAAGATTAACAACGAAAATGTATTCATTCGCACGAAAAGAGGAATTTTTTACTCATGTCACGTTTTTGCTACTTTTCCAAGTGTTTGCCTACCATATTATTTTTTTAAATGATATTGTGTAACGAACATGAAAATTATCAAGGATGACCTGAAAAAGAGCAAATTATATGCCATTGCTGATGAGACAACTGCTGTTAAGTAACGATATAACTGCAACATATTGGTTGGAAAATTTGATGACGTTGATGTGAGCCAAACCCATGCAGCACATGGACGTTCTGGAACCGTTCCCTGAACGTTAGTTCGAGCTTATTGGACGTTACGGTAACTAACCACCGGAACGTTCGCTGGTGGTCAGAAAGGCCGAACCATGCGAACCTTCTCTGGACGTGCGCGACGTTCAGGGAATGCTCAGGGAACGAATACGAAAATTTTTTAGCGGAGTGCAATTATCGATTTATATAGTATACATCGATACATTAAATTTAAATCAAAAATGTAAACTATACGAATTAAGTTAACATATTTCGCAAATTTAGCAGGGGTCGGCTGCTACTGCTACAATTACCGTATGTACGGGGGCATCCATTAATTACGTGAGGTGTTTTTTGCAATTAATCTTGTTAAAATTAATTGCGTGTTAATCTATGCTTTATTGCATTGTATTTATTAAAAAAACGTAATTTATTTATTTTAATATAGGACAAGTTGAGACTAGTATTTAAGACTGATGAGATCGTAGTCTAAAATCACAATGAAAAAATAACGTTATCTTTGCGGGAATCCCCCCTCTCCCCTACGTGTCAAGCCAAATAGATAACACATTCATTGAATGAAAGTACCAAAAACGTGTTAAGAAAAACTTAACGAACGGCAAGCTATTTAGAACATAATACATTTCAATAATTGAACGTCAAGCGATCGAACAATTATTCATTTCAATCAGTTTCAAATCCAAAAAAGTTTCATTATCAACAATAAGAAAATAGTCATCACTACTGTTTCCGTCATCGCTAGTCACGGTGGAAAGAATACGTGTTATTTCCACCAAGATCGCTGATATCACCTTGGAATAATGCTTCGTCTTCCGTTCCATCAAGAGCATTACCGATTCCGCACCTATCTTGAAAGAACTAACAATTACTACAATTTTTACGTCTTCCCGCTGTAATCCGCCGAATGTTCATTTACAAACTATTAGGGGATGTTAAGAATAAGGTTTAACAAATACTTTTTTCCACAGATTTATTTGCAAAACGACCGGTTTCGGCACAGATCGGCCATCTTCAGGTAATACAAACTATTATATGCATCTTATATGCCGTAAAAAACAGTAATAAAAACGAGGACCACAAATTAAAACTGGGAAATGATAAAAAAGGTGACAACAGAATTTACTAGAAATAGGCATTCTTTATAAAAAATCTTTATTCTTGGCAATACATCGTGGTAATGGAATAATATTAACAGAATTGTACAGGTGAAAATTTGCTTTATTTCGCAAAAGGCTACAAGTGGCGACTTTTCGGTGCGCCGTCTGGCTCGAGACTGGTTGCCTCGTGGCCAGGTAAAAAACAGGAAACATGAAAACAAAAGAAATGAGGTCTGCGCTAGGCGAACTCCCGGCGGGAAGACAAAATTCGCCTAAACATCCCGCCCGCCTCGTCCGGAGGACGAAATACGTCTGAGGCTCCGGATATCAGGCAGCTGCATTCGGCATCGGCAGTGGGCTGAGTCGCACTATTGGCCGCTGTAGCTCCGTATTCGACATCTTGACGGTAACGACTCGAACGTGCCCGTCAGGTCCAGGGTGCACTTTGGTGATGCGGCCCAAAGGCCACTTAGAAGGCGGGTAGCGCTCGTCACGGACGATCACCAGCTGTCCTACTTCAAAATTTTTCCTTGGATCACGCCACCGACTCCGCTGTTGAAGGTGGTGCAGATATTCTTGGGACCATCTTCTCCAGAAGTTTAGCCGCATCCGCTGCACCAGCTGCCACCTAGATAACTTATTATCATTGGGACACTCGGGTTCTGGAATTGTAAATAAATTTTCCCCGATTAGAAAGTGCGCAGGAGTCAGGGCATTCAGGTCATCAGGGTCAGAGGTAAGAGGGCAGAGAGGTCGAGAATTGAGGCAGGCCTCAATCTGAATAAGAAGAGTCGTGAATTCCTCAAATGTCAGAGTGTGTTCACCAACTACTCTGCGCAGATGATGTTTGGTCGACTTTACACCAGCCTCCCAGAGGCCTCCGAAATGAGGTGAACCAGGTGGTATAAAGGACCAATGGGTTCCATCGTTTGCCAGAGATGATGCAACTTCCGCGTAGAATGCAGAAGCAGCACTAAACATCTTGCGTAGCTCCTTGAAAGCCCCTTGGAAGTTCGTCGCGTTATCGCTGTACAGGGTGTTGCACACTCCTCGACGACCAACGAAGCGCCGGTAAGCTGCTAGGAACGATTGAGTGGTGAGATCGCTGACAGCTTCAAGATGTACTGCTCGTGTGACAAAGCATACGAACAATGCCACATAGCCCTTGTACGAGCGATGTCCTCTTCCTTTAGTGTTACGTAAATAGAACGGCCCGGCATAGTCGAGACCAGCTACACTAAAAGGGCGCGCTGGAGTTGTCCTCGATGCGGGAAGATCACCCATCAGTTGAGCTCCAAAGCGCGGTTTTGCACGATGACATCTTACACACTGCCGAGTTAATTTTTTGACTAGTGACCCGTCGCCCAATATCCAAACCTTGTTCCGTAGAACGTTGAGTGTAAGGGTAGGTCCACCATGGAGTGAGGAAAGGTGCGCAGATTCAATCATAAGTTGGCTCAGGTGGGAATTTTTGGGCAAGATTGGCGGGTGCTTGGCAGAAAATGAAAGGAATGAGTATTTCAGGCGTCCTCCTACTCGCAAAATACCTTCTTCGTCAAGGAAGGGATTCAGACGTTGCAACGGGTTACGACGGGACAACGGTTTGCCTGAACCTACTAATTTTAATTCTGCTCCGAAGGCCCATGACTGCGTCAACTGGATGGCTTTGTAGCGTGCGGCAGCGAGTTCCTTTGTACTGAGGAAAGTAGTCGCCTCAGATTGTAGACGCCTGCATCGGGATATAAACCTTAGGCAGTATGCCAGCACTCTGATTAGCCTAGACAGAGTGGAAAACCTTTTGAGAAAAATATTTTCCTCTTCCATCCTCTGCAGAGTGAGTACTTGGGGGGTGGGCAAGGCATCTGGTTGTCGTGGCCAGTTTTCCAATGAGGATGATAGCCACTCCGGTCCTCTCCACCATAACGATGATCTCTGAAGAGAAACTGGATCCAAGCCCCTGCTTGGGAGGTCCGCTGGATTTTGAGGAGACGGTACATGACGCCAAACAGCGGAGGGCAGCTCTGTCTGTATATATGAGACCCTATTAGCTACGAAGGTTTTCCATGAGCAGGGATGTTTCCGTAGCCAAGCGAGAGTCACCTGACTATCCGACCAGGCGAAGACTGGTAGCGCTGATAGCGTGTCAATTCTACGCAGGTAGTTGATTAAGCGGACGAGGAGAGCAGCTCCACATAGTTCTAACCTGGGAATTGAGATTGTTTTAACCGGGGCCACCTTGGACTTGGCTGCAAGTAGTGACACCCGGCATTGGTTCACGTCATTAAGGACACGGATATAAACTACCGCCGCGTAGGCTCTCTCTGACGCATCAGCGAATCCATGAAGTTCACATCGTGACGATGGTGTTACTCCCAGCCAGCGATCAATTTTAAGCTCCGATAGTTCAGACAATGCATTGCAGTAGGTCGTCCATCGTTCCACAATATCTGTAGGTAGAGGCGTATCCCAATCGGTCTTTAAGATCCACACATCTTGCATAAGGATTTTTGCCACAATGGAGACAGGGGCTACCCAGCCTAGTGGATCGAAGAGCCGTGCTATGTTGGAGAGTACCGTTCTTTTCGTGAGGAACATTTTGGTAGCGTCTTGGACCTGAAAGTTGAATCTAAAAAGATCAGCTGCTTGGTTCCACATAAGCCCGAGAGTTTTGACGGACTCTTTGGAGTCGATAGGTTTCGCCTGCTCGATATCTCGATTCTGAGAGGATGACTCACAAAGCAGAGCAGGATGATTGACGGCCCATTTATCTAGTTGAAATCCGGCACAGGCAAGCAATTTCAATAGTTGGCTTTTGATCCTCAAAGCTGAGAAGAGTTCATCGGCCCCGGAGAAGATGTCGTCTACATAGGCATCCTTGTGGAGACAAGCAGCTCCAAGAGGGAAGTGATGCCCCTCATCTTCAATGAGTTGCCGAAGGGACTGCATTGCTAAGAACGGTGCGCAGGAAGTACCGTAAGTCACAGTGCTGAGTCGATAATCGACTGCTGGCGTATCTGGATGAGGCCTCCAGACAATTCTTTGAAGATCCTGATCAGCTGGATGCACTAAAATTTGCCGAAACATCTTCACAATATCGGCGGTGAATACAAAACGGTGACCTCGCCACTTGGTGAGTACTAGCGCAAGGTCATTTTGTAAAGGAGGACCAGGGAGAAGGAAGTCATTCAAAGAGTGCTGCTGTGAGGTACGTCGTGATGCGTCGAATACAACTCGGAGTTTCAATGATGAAGGATGGATGACTGCATGGTGAGGTAAGTACCACGCCCGCTTGACTTGATAGTCGAAACTAGGGACCCTTTCCATGTGCCCAAGTTTTTCGTACATCCTCATGAAGTCACGATAGAGAGGTGCAAGCTCTGGCTCCCGTATGAATCGTCGCTCAGTTGATGCAAGAGACCTAAGCGCCATCCGACGTGTCTCCTCCACAGAATCAGGAAGCTCCGATGAAATCAGAAGGCGAACGATGTACCTTCCGTCCGGTCCACGTGAGTGAGTATCTTTAAAGTGCAGCAGACATTGTTCCTCTTCTGGGCGTAATGTCTTGGTGGAAGGAGGAATTTCCTCTATTTCCCAGAAGCGTTGAAGAGAATCTTCAAGATCCTGGAAAGCGGAACAATGCAACGAAGCCAGGGATTTACTCGAGGAAGACTCCGCCCGCCGTGATCCACTCGATTCACATGAGCCCCTTATGACCCATCCAAGAGTAGTGTTCTGGGCGATGATTTTGCGTTGAGGGAATCGTTGCAGCCCTTGACGAAGAACTTGACCATAAACGTCAGCACCCAGGATGAGGTCAATTGTCTGCGGCTGATGAAATAGTGGGTCAGCCAACTGCAAATTGGAGAAAGAAGACAGGTCCATCTCGACTATCTCCTTCGCAGGAAGTTGATTTGTCAGACGCGGCAGCACCAATGCCTCGCATTCGAGATGGAACGACTGGTCGTAATTAGAAGAGAGTGTAAGTTGAACTAACTTCAGTGCAGTGCCAGCCTCAGCCGCCCCGAGTCCTGACAGAGGAATGTGCGTTCGCTGGTGAGGTAGATGCAGAAGTTGCGCCAAGGACTCCGTGATGAAAGATGCTTCGGAGCCATTGTCCAGCAGGGCTCGAGCTTGAGTTTGAACTCCATGTGGTCCCAAGACCACTACCCGTGCTGTGGCGAGAAGGACGGTATAATGTGGAGCAGCCATAGCGGTCAGTGAGGTGACTGCCAATCCCGAGGTCGCAGCGATCTGGTTTGATTGATGATTGTCATCCGAATCAGTAGCAGAGTGAAGGGCGTCGTTGTTCACTAATTCCGTATGCAGGAGCGTGTGATGCCGCCCACGACACCGTAAGCATCGCTTTTCCGACTTGCAGTCCCTGAGGCGATGATGACCTAAGCAGTTAAAGCAAACGCCCAGTCGACGAACTTCATCTCTTCTCTCTGAGGGCGTCTTTTCCGTAAAGCGAGGGCAGGTGGCTAAATAGTGACTCAATGGGCAGAGTCCATACTTGCGAGCGGTTTTGGGAGATCCTGTTTTCCTTTGCGCGTGAAATGACTTCGCCTCCGACGAAAAAGATTTAGAGGAAAAGGCGCTCCCTCTACCCGAACCTGGAATAGTAGTTATCATATCTAACGCCCGTATGCGACCTTCCAGGAATTTCATTAGCTCCTTAAAACTGGGAAAAGGGTTAGTATCCAACTGATTCTCTAATGTCGGATCGGTCACTACATCCTTGGAACTAAGGTGCGCCTCCCAGGACTTTCGTGACTCCTTGTCCAAACGTTGAGTTGTGATGAAAACAAGCCAGTCATCCCATGTCGCTACTGGTCGGCCGAGATTCTCGAGTGCGCGAACCGCTTGATGTGTTTTGTCAACTAAAGTCCGCAGTTCCAACGCTGATTCCCTCATAATTTTCGGAAGATTCATCAGGATGGAAAGATAAGTATGCAAACCGAGTCGCGGATTGCAGTATCTAGCCTTCAGAGCCTCCCAGGTTGACTTGTAATTAGCATCCGTTACCGAGATGTTCTTGACAAAATCTGCGGCAGAATCTCTCAAACACAGTTTAAGGTATTGCAGCTTAGTTGCTGCTGAAAATCGAGGCTCCGCATCTACGATTGCCGTAAATAAATCGCAGAACGACTCCCAGTCGGCATAACCACCCGAAAATGTTGGGAGTGTTGGTTTTGGAAGCTGTACCGGTAACTGATTATTGATATTGTTAGCCTGATCGACGTCACTTTGGATAGGTACGGGCAGGGGTATTACGGTGATTCGCGCAAGCATCTCGCGTAATTCAGCATCCGCATCATGATAACTCTCCTGAGTCTGCTCGTACCGACTCTCAGTAAAATATGTCTCCTTAATTGCGTCCTCACGCGTCGCTAGCTCAAAATTCGTCGTGGAATACTCGCTCCAGTAACGCTCAAGAGAGCGCAATCTCGTTTCAATGGCTTCTTTTGTGATATTTGCGACTCCTTTCTTTTTCAAATTCGGAACAAATCGGATAATCAAACGTTCCCGTGGCTCCTGCTGCGCGATCAACTGCTTCGTCGTTAGAGACATGATTCACACTAAGATACAAAGGAGTGCTGAGGTGCGAATTTAAGCGGATGTCCAAAACAATGCGCGAGAAGTTAAGGAGTCCAAGAGACTAACCCAACGTCTTACAGAGGAACAGCCTCGAAAGTTAAAAGATTACGACAGAACCGCAATTGGTGACGAAGAGTAACAGCATACGAGGAACAGCCTCGAAAATGTAACCACAACAGAACAGCTGTGGAGCGAACAATAGCGGAATGTGAGGATCAGCCTCGAAAGTAAATGCTCGACAGAAGATGTCGGCAGTGAACAATAGTGGTGTACGAGGATCAGCCTCGAAAGTAAATGCACGACAGAAGAACTGTCGCGACGAACGATAAGAGTAAATGAGGAACAGCCTCGAAAATGAAATACACGACAGAGGAACTGTCGGAGCGAACAATAGCAGTAACTGAAGAGCAGCCTCGAACGTAAATGCACGACAGAAGCGCTGTCGGAGCGAACAATAGCAGTAATTGAGGAACAGCCTCGAAAATGAAAACACGACAGAACAGCTGTCGCGACGAACAATAACAGTAAATGAGGAGCAGCCTCGAAAATGAAAACAACACGACAGAACCGCTGCCGATGGCGAGAGGGGTGGTCGAAGTGAGGGTAAATAGTGAAGCAGGTAAAGAAGGGACCACGAAGTGAGGAGGCAAAAAGAGAAAGTGAGTCCGAAGTCCAGCGCCGTAGGGCGCGTCGAATTGAGACGACCGATCGGAAGAATAGAGACAGAACGCGTTTAACTCACAGAACGTTCCGCAATCACCACTTGTCCTTCTTCGTAACTCAGTCAGATTTGAAGATCCGACGTAGAAAGGAATATTCGAAGTATAAACGTAGTTCCAAGGTGGAAATGAATATCCCGCGTAGATAGGAAGTTCCCGCGTGGTAAAGACGATCCTGAGTATGAACGAAGATTCGGCGTGGAGAAAGTATCCAGCGTAGATATGATGATCCGGTGCAGTAAAGACGATCCGGCGTATGAATGGATATCCAGCGTAGATACGAAGATCCGGCGTAGCAATGGCTATCCGGCCCGAAGGACCAAATTTTGTACAGGTGAAAATTTGCTTTATTTCGCAAAAGGCTACAAGTGGCGACTTTTCGGTGCGCCGTCTGGCTCGAGACTGGTTGCCTCGTGGCCAGGTAAAAAACAGGAAACATGAAAACAAAAGAAATGAGGTCTGCGCTAGGCGAACTCCCGGCGGGAAGACAAAATTCGCCTAAACAAGAATGATGTAACGAAAGTTACATTAGTATGTCCTCCTTCCTCTAAATGGAGCATATTTTAAGAAATCCTGAATAGCTTTAACCATTTCCACCTTTGTCCCCATCTCTTTATGGTGATGAGTAACAGCCTCTGAAAAATAAAAAAAAATTACAGATACTGCTTTTGTGCAGTAATGACATTGCAAAAATATAGACTAATAATCACCTGAGACAGCAATAAACATTTTTGTTCTCTTGAACGCTATTTTCCTATTCCTTCCACAAAAATTAAAAAATTGGCCAACTTTATTTCGTTCCATCAATTTCCCCATAGCATTAAATGCAGATTGATACACCGTTGAAGCTGCTTCTAATGAGAGCTTTTTCACCTAGCAGAAATCCAAATAGAAACAGTAATGTCATTAGAGCTTACATAACAGTATTACATAATAATGGATCTCCAGAAGCACATCAGTGTTATTTACCAAGTACTCCATATTGGCAGGCTTGAGGAGAGCCATCTCCAATTGGTCCATCTCTATCAGGGACTGCACAGGGGTGCATGGCATCTCTTCAGGCTTCTTGAGGAGTTCGCCCTTATTCCTCAGCCTTTGGAGGATCTCCTCAATTTGCCTCGACTGCTGAGACATCTCCATCTTTATTCCCTCCACAGTTCTGAGTATTTTATAGAGAACATCTGAAAACATTAAACTGATCATGTTAGATCCTGCAGGTTTAACAGTGCTTTCAGAAGTAATTAAATTCAGAAACACTCACTAATTCCAGAACCACCTGAAGGCATTGGGCCCAAATTGGGGGTTTCACCTATAACATAAGTAAAGCAAATGTTTAATTCTAGCTCCTTGTAAAATTATCTATGTATCAATAAATTATGATAGACATAAACCCTCCCTAAACATTAATAAGAACACATCTAAATTACAATGAGAAAATAATGAAAATGCCTCTTAAGATGAAGGACAAAATGCAACAGATAAAGACGTCTAACAAGAAAAAATGTTCACCTTCCTGAACCATAATATCTTCTTCCAGAACCTCTACTTCAACGGCAGGATTTGTTAGGCAATGAGAATTATCTGGAAAATGAGATGTACATAAAACCATTTCTTCTTGACTGAGTGGCCCAAAGTGATGTAAAGTAAAATACACAAAGAAAGAAACAATTAAAATAATGAAGTTGAATCACATACACTTGGTCTCTTATTCTGTATGGTAAATTAATAGAATTATCAGAACACAAAAATCAAACCCCATAGATAGGTTGCAATAACCTTAGACAATGAATAAAAGGGAGTTGGTCATTTAAAAATTCATGACATACCAGAAAGTTGCATCCTTGGTTGCTCCTGGCTGAAAATGGAAAACCCTATTCAGGGGAGCTGAGGTCCATCGGTTACTTCATCATCTGATGACCATTCTGGCCTTCCATTGCCCTTTGCCTTGTCCTGGCCACCTGTAACATTAACTGGTCAATTATTTCAAACAAAAAATGTAATCACAGCAGGAATGTTTCATAAGAGGGAAATAGTGTCATGCCTGAGGTTTGTGCTTTCTGTTTCACAACTTTCACATTACTCCTCTTCTTAGCAGGATTAATTCTGCTGGATGCCCCATATTTTTCTAGAATTGCTGTAAGCAAAAAACAACAGTTATTATATTGCTTTATTACTTATAAACTGACAAAATGAAACCAATTCTTACTTGAACTCTGAATTTCACGTGGGCTCACATCCTCCACATCCACATCTTCCATTTCCAAATCTCTAATTCCTATAACATATCAATTGAAGAAATCACTAAAGGTAGCAATAAACTTACACAATGAAAAAAGGGAGTTGGTCATTTGAAAATTCATGACATACCAGAAAGTGGTGACATAGGTGATTTCTGGCAGAGTGAACGAAGATCATCGTCAGAGGTCCATGACAAGGTACTTTCTCTTAATCTGAATAAAAATAAAATTCAATTGCAAAATTATTACAGCGGAACTCATTTGTAATATTTTCGCAGGTATTTCTGTAAACACCATCGCGGGTGGAAATATATAAAGCATTTTGCTACGATCTGCCATTGCCTCCATCCTCACGAGATTTGGAACATGGCTAGAAGCTTGTGTGTTCAATGCTTCAGAAAAATTAAGAATGTAAATAACTAGTTATTATTGTGACTGATGAATCAATTTCATTATATGTGATATAAATACTCTCTGTGAAGTGGCTTTGCTGAGGTATGTCTCTACGACAACCTGTGAAGTTGAGCGATCACTTTCCATGAACAGACTTATTCTGAGCGACCGCCGTGTGCTTGTGGTTCACAATGGAAGGAAAAATATCTTGTCTGCCACTATTTAATGACGGGTAGTCGAGGCAATAAAACTTAAAGCGAATGAAAGTAGGTAATTATTTTTCTTTTATTTTATATGATGCAATAAAAAATAAAATCTGTTATCCAAAACTTATATTTTAACTCTAATTATATCATATATCTGGTCAGGTTATATATTGCGTCTGGTGATGTATTTGGTCAGGAAGAAGAAGAATACCTAAGAAGAAGAAGTACGTACCTAAGTAAGGAATTCTTTGTTCTGCGAACGTGAGACGAAGACGAGATCTCTCTCGAAAGAAACTAATCTGAAAGTGATAGACTTCTACCGTGAACTATACATCATTAGAGAATTGGCGGACAAAAAAAAGTGTGAAAGATAGAAATTTGCGCGTAGCAAAGCAAAAAAGGCTAATCCTTTGCAATTTGAGGAAACATATAAGGTCAATTTTGCCGATTTTCTTGTCGAATTGGCGTGGAATTACCCATATATTGTTTTGTTTTATGGAAATGATGTTAGACATTTGTACTACCACAGACTGCACTATTGATTTTTTCACTGTAAGAGCCCCCTAAGACTATGGATTAAACTGTCAGCCAATAGTTTTTAAATGAAGGGAATTGGCTAGCCCAACAAACTTTTTAAGTGATCGATTTGGAATTGGTTAACATGTGCAATTACGTAAGACTTTTGGCACAGACTACTATCAGCATTTCGTATACAGTGTATAGGTGTACAAATATATGTATAAAGAATCATATTTGTGTATAGTACACACAAATATAGTGCTGCAAATAGCATGGCCACATGTCTTAATGTGCGCATTACAATTGCAGGTATATGATTTTTCTATTGCTGATATTTTGGAGTGTGCAATACATTCCATGGTGCTTTTTTTAAATAAATACGGTACATGGAGTATCCCAAATAAAAAATTAATGGTACCAAGATTGTTTTGAAATTTGGATTTACTTCAGTAAAAATGATTCAATGGTGTCAATGGAAACAGAAATACACAGACTCAGAAAAGTTACATTTTACTAAAACTGGCAACATAGAAGATGAGAAATTTTCCAACAACAGTCAATCAAACATAGGTTCTGGTTATTTTAAGTTTCATCTTAGATATTACCATTCATTTCATTATATATTATCTCTACCAAATTATTACCAATATTAATTTTCAAAGAATTTTTCGAAGAGCACTATGAATTCCCTATCCTGCAGGGATGTAGCTGAAAATATTTTCAAATCTGTATCATAAGTAATTAGAAATTCCGGCCATATGTTTCAAATAGTAGAGACACCTGGTATCAAACCCAGGATCTTTTGGAAGATTTGAATACATATAATGCCCTGGTAGAAATAAAACTTATTTAATTCAAATTTTGAAGTCAATATCCTACCGGAAAGATACTAAAATAAGACTTCCTTATCCCCACATAAATGCATAGGGTAATGTAAAGGGCTCTCTGGGATCTCTCACAGCGTATATGAAATTTATTTATGGTCTCTATTCATATGCCCCTATTCATATTTGGTTTCAAGTTTACATGTTCTTGGGAAAGGGTTAAAAAAAATCTTACTAATCGCAGCAATTTCTAATTTTAAAGTCACCTGGTGTCGAACCCAGGACTAATTGGCATATGTGAATACCAATTATAACTTGCTTAGAAATGAACTTATTTGATGCCAAGTTTGAAGTCAATATCATACCGGGAATGTCCTAAAATAAGACTCTGTTATCCCCTTATGAAATGCATAGGGTAATGTAAATGGTTCCCTGGGATCGAACCAAGGACCATCAGGGAACCATTAAACAGCATATATAAATTGTATTTATGATTTCTATTCACATGCCGGGTTTCAAGTTTCCATGTTATTGGGAAGGGATTTGTTTCTATCTTAAAAATCACCATAATGCATTTTAAATGGGAGAATATTTGCCCTGACCTAGCATCAAACCAAGGATAATCCTCGGGAAGTGCCTCAAAAAGTTTTTCAAAAATCACCGCAATGCATCCTTTTAGAAAAAATTGGGATTTGGGGCCTTCTGGCATCAAACCCATGACACTGAGGTTCAAAGTCGCCTTTTTTCTGGAGGTTATATGCTATTGCCAGAACATCGTAAAGTTAGTGACGCATGTGGAACGTGGTCAGAATTTTGATCCCCAGCGAATGAGTGAGTGTATAAATAGGTATATACAGAGAAACATCTTTATATAATAGATATACTCTGCCATCAGCTTAAACTCGCCACCATGGTCAAAGTGCGAGATAGCTTGAGACCAGAGAGCAATATTCGCTATGTTGTATTTAGGCAATGAATAAAAGTGTTCTGCAAAAGTTATCAGTGTTTTATTTCAGAGTGGAGGTAAACCAATTCTCCTTTCAATATTAATAAATAATAAAAAACTAAGAATTTGGTCAACATTTGTGCATTTATATGGAAAAACAGCAAATGCAAAGATATTCATTTAATTCATTTTCTTTCACTTTAATGATATCAGTCATCCAGGTAACTTGCTTTACAATCACCAGTGTAGTCAGCGAGGAAAGGAAATGGACTGTCCTTGACATATCCAGTTGGAATAATTTTAACAGGCCTCACCACATCCTTGAAAAGCAACTTCTCAAAGTGTCCCCACACTGAACTGGAGCTTATTTTGTTCTCTGAAAAGGATAAATTGTAAACATGGAGAAACAATTAAATTTCAGACACAGCTTGAAGAGGATTGAATGATAAAAATAGTTAATTAAAAATTATTATTCTTGACAGGTTATTTCCAAACTAAATTTTTCTAATTTTAATCTTGCTGAGAAAGAAAATTCTATGTTAATTAGAATATATACACACCATTCATGATACATAACATAGGTGTTCTTTGTCTGTCAGGAATTAAGATGTTAGGATACATAAAAATGCCATTCCCAAAATTGAAACAAATATGCTTGCATCAATACCAAGTGATTTCTTCCCTTACTCCAACATTTCATGAATCTAGTAACAACAGACTCAGTAACCAGTTACTCATTGTGTCATTTTTTGCATCTGAGAAATTTTCCTAGAAATATATCCAACATCTGATAACTTGGGAGGAAAATCTTTCTTTATGTACTCATATTGCAGGTACCTGGTATATTTTTGATCCTAGACTAGTAAAATTAGACCCTCCCTTTGAAAGCATGCAGGGGAAACTCTTTCATTAGGCTAATTCAACATCTCTTCCTCATCATGAAGCCAAGGTAAACTCTCTTATTGCACTCGTATTGCTAGGGAATTATTTATTGAGCTTATTAATAATATGAAGTGCTCCCTTAGCCTTCTTTCCCTGATCAATTCTTCCTTCTGTTGATCCAATTGCCCTATCCAAAGGGACATTTTTAAGTTTACCATAAATCTCTGTGAAAAAACGGACTTGAAAAAACTCGGTCGGGGCTGGGAATCGAACCTGGGATCTTCCTCTATGCAGGAGGCTGCCTTAACACTCCCTGGCCAGAACACAGAACAACAGTGTGGTTGGGTATCTCCATTACAGAATTTTTGACCTCAAAAGGCATCCCTGTTGTTCCCCAGCCCCCCTTTTCACCTGATCTGAGTCTTTGTGGCTTCCTTCTTTTCTCAAAATTGAAAAATTTCTTAAAAGGACATCATTTTGGGACTCTGGATAACATTCAAAAGAATATGACCAACATGTTGAAGGCCCTAGCAGTTGAAGCATTTCAGCGCTGCTACCAAGATTGGCAGCGATGCCTCTGCCAGTGTATAGCTGCTACTAATACTTTAAAGGGGATAATATTGCTGTTTGAAAAAAAAATCAGTCCCAGCACTTTTCTCACACACCTCGTACATACATTCTTTCATTTGTCGAAGTTTGATAAATTCAAATATTAATAAATTTCATAAAAATCACATGATGCAATTTCCTGCATGGAGCCAAAATCTCAACACCATAAAAAATATTTAGGCATTCATAATGAGAGAGGGTACTTCAGGGAACCCATAATATATATCTATATCTATATATATAATAAATCTGTAGAGGGGGTCGTGTCTGTACATTGATCCGATTTCAAAAAAAGTTGTATTGCTAGATACTAGGGTTGTTCCCGAGTCCGAAACACCTTTTAGAAATTTTCATGTCTGTCTGTCTGTCTGTCTGTCTGTCTTTCTGTCTGTCTGTTATAGCATCGCTCAAAAACTATCTAACCAATTTTCATGAAATTTGGTATGATGTTCATTTGTCATCCGGGGAGTGACATAGGCTACCTTTTATCCACCTAGCTGTCTCCAGTTCGTTCCCAGTCAGGGTCAAAAATCTATTTCACGCTATAACTCTAAAGTTAATCATTTATAAAATTTCAAAATTTGTACAATATTAAAAGTCTCCCCTGCGCAAATGATAGGCCACTTTTTGTTGACCCAACTGTACTCGGTTCGACTCCAGAGGGTCGAATAGTTTCTATAAGAAATACATGGGAAGGCATTTTTATCATTTGCACGAAACTTTTCTTTGACAAAATTAAACTAGAAATAATGGTCGTTTGAAACTTAAACTAACACCAAAACAAAGGAAATGTTCATAGCAACACCAGTGTTTGTTGATTCTTTACGTGAAATTAATGCTTATCGTCGTATTAAATGAATCTAAAGGAAAAGGAAAAGAAAAAGGTGCGAAATGACCTCAGCTGTCGAGGCACCTTCATAATTACTACTACTACTTAAATGAATCTTCTTTCCTCATATAAAGTAATTATATCTTCTTAGCTTGGTAAGTTGATAACTTTCTCATTCTTATTTTCCGATATAAATAATAATCGTTATATTTAGCGTCCCACTGTGAATTTAATCTTTAACGCTGAAGAATAAATCAATCAAGATATTTAAAATATCCCTGAATTCAGTGATTGCTTCCATTGAACTGTCAATAATTGGGCTTAATAAGCAGCAAGGAATGACAAGCCTTTTATAGCTGACTTGAAAGGTAAACGAATTTTTTACTTTTAGATATAGAATGGGAAATTAAACCAAGAAATGTTTTAGTGGATCATCTATTGGTGTGTTTAAGTATAGGTACTATCCACCTACATCCACGTACTCGATATCTTTAAATTTGAATTCAAGTTCGTTAGCATACGCGCGACTGCAACAATCAAGCTTTGTTTATAGCAACGCCAATATGTATTGATTATTTACGTGAAATTAATGTTTATCGTCGTATTAAATGAATCTTCTTTTCTCATATAAAGTAATTATATCTTCTTGGCTTGGTAAGTTGATAACTTTCTCATTCTTATTTTCCGATCTAAATACTAATTGTTTCATATAGCGTCCCGCCATGCATTTAATGAATCAATCAAGATCGTTGAAATACCCCTGAATTCAGTGATTACTTTCTTTAAAGTGTAAAGAATTGGAATTAAAGCTGCAAGGAATCGCAATCCATTTATGCCGGACTGGGAAGGTAAACGGATTTTGTGTTTTTAGATATAGAATTGGAAATGAAACCAAGAAATGTTTTAGTGGATCATCTATTGGTGTGTTTCAGTATAGGTACTATCCACCTATATCTTTTGTTAATGGTGATAGTCGTACTCAATGCTATTTTGTTATATCTTAAATATTGTGTTTAAATGTTCATGTTAAATGATTGACGATATGTTATTAAGTTTGTTAGACTATAAAATATGGATCACCTCTCTCAGATTATGGGCAACTGTCCTTTATTTTTATGCTTCGGTTCTATGCTGGCTGCTCAAATATTATCATTACGAATACGCCTCAATATGTATTTTGTATATTGCATGGTTTAATTATTCCAAAAATTCAAAGTAGTATTCATTTTAGGGACTCTAGACAAGTATCGAAAGAGATAAAATATACATGTATTCTTTTCGTTGCTGTAAAAATAGATTGCGTGTCAAGGTAAGGAAAAATTGGATAAACTGAGTAGGAATCGCATAAGCATCATTTTGAAGAATTACCTCTAACAACATATTTCACTTTCGAAATCTTTTTCGTTAATTTACTTCACATTTTCAGTTACATATACTATGGAAATTTTCTCTAAAAGTATTGCTGGTAAAAGGTTTACCTTTAGTCCAATATTAAACTAAGTATTTTTTCAGATATCTTACTCTATACATGAAAAAATCATCTTTGAATATTTAGCTATAGGAGTCATGTCCCTGAATTTCAATTATTTGACGATATCACCAAAAACAATCGCAAATGATTAACAGAATTGAAAAATTTTGAATCATTGATATTGACAATTGGTTTTGCTCTTCTTGGTACATCTTCTTTCTATTGGTGTTCGTTTTAGAGGTGCTCTGATGTTAAAGCAGAATCTATACTATTTGTTCCTGGTTGCGAGTTAAAATCATGCAAATTGGACAGAAAATTAAATGGCCAAGTTAAATAAATGTAGTTAATTTTTGTTATTTAGAGAAAAGATCGCGAGAAAAACTTGCGAGCATTACTTTTCACTACCGATTACATCGCTTAAATGAGATAACTCCCATAAATTTGAATGTCTACTTTCGCTTGGATTACATTTCCTCATTCCACGTTTATAAACATATCAGAAGACATTATTTTTCTTCAACGGGATCTGAAAACATTGAAATTGAATTAAATACTATTCAAGAGAAGAGGAAAGCGTTCACTCTGATTTTGCAACATAATGGTCAAATTATAATTGCGATTTAATTAAACAGATGGGCTGCTTACATTCTAAATAGGATTATAATTTTCTTCACAATTCTTACAGATAATTTAACAGTAGAGGGTTAGTTATAAAGTGTTAAGTAATTTAATTGAAGAACAGCCAACGACATCTTAAGGAATAAATTAAGTGTTAATTCATAAAAGGACGAGTTCTAATTAGATTAACTACTTTACATTATAATTCGATAGTGGCGTTTTTTTGTTTATTCGTTTATGTGATAGTTGCAATGATTTCACTTGCACGCTGTCTGTCAGACATATTGGATGTGCTAAGCGACTGGTTTATTCTTTTTCGTTTGTGGTTTACAAGATTTGTGTGGCTGTTTTCGTGATTTCGTCTTAATTCATTTGGTACTCAGTGGTTTCCTCTATTTGTTGTAGCGACCGGTGCATTAGTTTAGTCTGTGATTTACATTTACGTAGCTGTTTTTGTGATTTCGTAAGACACATAGGATGAAGAGAAGTATTGTTTTTTCATAAATTTAAGACTTTTCCTATCTAAGGTTTTTCATATCTAAATTTCATTACTTTCGATTTACATTCATTTTTCCGTTGAGAATCAACGGGCACTCCGCTAGTATATAATAAATCTGTAGAGGGGGTCGTGTCTGTACATTGATCCGATTTCAAAAAAAGTTGTATTGCTGGATACTAGGGTTGTTCCCGAGTCCAAAACACCTTTTAGAAATTTTCATGTCTGTCTGTCTGTCTGTCTGTCTGGATGTTACAGCATCACTCAAAAACTATCCGACCAATTTTGATGAAATTTGGTATGATGTTCATTTGTCATCCGGGCAGTGACATAGGCTACCTTTTATCCACCTAGCTGTCTCCAGTTTGTCCCCAGTCGGGGTCAAAAATCTATTTCACGCTATAACTATAAAACTAAATATTTTCAAAATTTCAAAATTTTTACAGTATTAAAAGTCTCCCCTGTGCAAATGATAGGCCACTTTTTGTTGACGCAACTGTACTCGGTTCGACTCCAGATAGTCGAAGAGTTTCCATAAGAAATACATGTGAAGACATTTTTATCATTTGCCCGGTCCTTTTCTTTGGTAAAATTAAATTATAAATAATGGTCCTTTGAAATTAAAACTAACACCAAAACAAAGGAAATGGAATAAAGTTTCTTATTTCGGTCGTAGTATATTGCTTTCACTTCAAAGTTGTGAGAATTAGGAAGTAAAATACGAAAAATTTATGAAAATCTGACATTGTAAACAACCAGTCGTCAAGGCCAATCTCTATATCTTTAAATTCAAATTCGTTAGCTTTAGCGCGTCATCAGCAACCAAGCTTTGTTTATAGCAACACCAGTGTTTGTTGATTATTTATGTGAAATTAATGATTATCGTCGTATTAAATGAATCTTCTTTTCTCATATAGAGTAATTATATCTTCTTAGCTTGGTAAGTTGATAACTTTTTCATTCTTATCTCCGATCTAAATAGTAATCGTTTCATTTAACGTGCCACCGTGCATTTAATGAATCAATCAAGATCGTTAAAATATCTCTGAATTCAGTGATTGCTTTCTTTGAAGTGTCAAGAATTGGATTTAAAGCAGCAAGGAATGAAAATGCTTTTATACATGACTGGAAAAAGGTAAACGAATTTTGATCTTTTAGATATAGAATTGGAAATTAAACCAAGAAATGTTTTACTGGATCATCTATTGGTGTGTTTCAGTATAGGTACTATCCACCTATATCTTTTGTTAATGGTGATAGTCGTACTCAATGCTATTTTGTTATATCTTAAATATTGTGTTTAAATGTTCATGTTAAATGATTGACGATACGTTATTAAGTTTGTTAGACTATAAAATATGGATCACCTCTCTCAGATTATGGGCAACTGTCCTTTATTTTTATACTTCGGTTCTATGCTGGCTGCTCAAATATTATCATTATGAATACGCCTCAATATGTATTTTGTATATTGCATGGTTTAATTATTCCAAAAATTCAAAGTAGTATTCATTTTAGGGACTCTAGACAAGTATCGAAAGAGATAAAATATACATGTATTCTTTTCGTTGCTGTAAAAATAGATTGTGTGTCAAGGTAAGGAAAAATTGGATAAACTGAGTAGGAATCGCATAAGCATCATTTCGAAGAATTACCTCTTACAACATATTTCACTTTCGAAATCTTTTTCGTTAATTTACTTCACATTTTCAGTTACATATACTATGGAAATTTTCTCTAAAAGTATTGCTGGTAAAAGGTTTACCTTTAGTCCAATATTAAACTAAGTATTTTTTCAGATATCTTACTCTATACATGAAAAAATCATCTTTGAATATTTAGCTATAGGAGTCATGTCCCTGAATTTCAATTATTTGACGATATCACCAAAAACAATCGCAAATGATTAACAGAATTGAAAAATTTTGAATCATTGATATTGACCATTGGTTTTGCTCTTCTTGGTACATCTTCTTTCTATTGGTGTTCGTTTTAGAGGTGCTCTGATGTTAAAGCAGAATTTATACTATTTGTTCCTGGTTGCGAGTTAAAATCATGCAAATTAGACAGAAAATGAAATGGCCAAGTTAAAGAAATGTAGTTAATTTTTGTTATTTAGAGAAAAGATCGCGAGAAAAATTTGCGAGCATTACTTTTCACTACCGATTACATCGCTTAAATGAGATAACTCCCATAAGTTTGAATGTCTACTTTCGCTTGGATTACGTTTCCTCATTCCACGTTTATAAACATATCAGAAGACATTATTTTTCTTCAACGGGATCTGAAAACATTGAAATTGAATTAAATACTATTCAAGAGAAGAGGAAAGCGTTCACTCTGATTTTGCAACACAATGGTCAAATTATAATTGCGATTTAATTAAACAGATGGGCTACTTACATTCTAAATAGGATTATAATTTTCTTCACAATTCTTACAGATAATTTAACAGCAGAGGGTTAGTTATAAAGTGTTAAGTAATTTAATTGAGGAACAGCCAACGACATCTTAAGGAATAAATTAAGTGTTAATTCATAAAAGGACGAGTTCTAATTAGATTAACTACTTTACATTATAATTCGTTAGCGGCGTTCTTTTGTTTATTCGTTTATGTGATAGTTGCAATGATTTCACTTGCACCCTGTCTGTCAGACATATTGGATGTGCTAAGCGACTGGTTTATTCTTTTTCATTTGTGGTTTACAAGATTTGTGTGGCTGTTTTCGTGATTTCGTCTTAATTCATTTGGTACTCAGTGGTTTCCTCTATTTGTTGTAGCGACCGGTGCATTAGTTTAGTCTGTGATTTACATTTACGTAGCTGTTTTTGTGATTTCGTAAGACACATAGGATGAAGAGAAGTATTGTTTTTTCATAAATTTAAGACTTTTCCTGTCTAAATTTTTTCATATCTAAATTTCATTACTTTCGATTTACATTCATTTTTCCGTTGAGAATCAACGGGCACTACGCTAGTATATAATAAATCTGTAGAGGGGGTCGTGTCTGTACATTGATCCGATTTCAAAAAAAGGTGTATTGCTGGAAACTGGGGTTGTTCCAGAGTCCGAAACACCTTTTAGAAATTTTCATGTCTGTCTGGATGTTACAGCATCACTCAAAAACTATCCGACCGATTTTGATGAAATTTGGTATGATGTTCATTTGTCATCCGGGGAGTGACATAGGCTACCTTTTATCCACCTAGCTGTCCCCAGTTTGTCCCCAGTAGGGGTCAAAAATCTATTTCACGCTATAACTCTAAAACTAAATATTTTCAAAATTTCAAAATTTGTACAATATTAAAAGTCTCCCCTGTGCAAATGATAGGCCACTTTTTGTTGACGCAACTGTACTTGGTTCGACTCCAGATAGTCGAAGAGTTTCCATAAGAAATACATGTGAAGACATTTTTATCATTTGCACGGTCCTTTTCTTTGATAAAATTAAATTATAAATAATGGTCCTTTGAAATTAAAACTAACACCAAAACAAAGGAAATGGAATAAAGTTTCTTATTTCGGTCGTAGTATATTGCTTTCACTTCGAAGTTGTGGGAATTTGGAAGTAAAATACGAAAAATTTATGAAAATCTGACATTGTAAACAACCCGTCGTCAAGGCCAATCTCTATATCTTTAAATTCAAATCGTTAGCTTTTGTGCGTCATCAGCAACCAAGCTTTGTTTATAGCAACACCAGTGTTTGTTGATTATTTACGTGAAATTAATGATTATCGTCGTATTAAATGAATCTTCTTTTCTCATATAAAGTAATTATATCTTCTTAGCTTGGTAAGTTGATAACTTTTTCATTCTTATCTCCGATCTAAATAGTAATCGTTTCATTTAACGTACCACCGTGCATTTAATGAATCAATCAAGGTCGTTAAAATATCCCTGAATTCAGTGATTGCTTTCTTTGAAGTGTCAAGAATTGGATTTAAAGCAGCAAGGAATGAAAATGCTTTTATACGTGACTGGAAAAAGGTAAACGAATTTTGTGCTTTTAGATATAGAATTGGAAATTAATTATTATGTTTAAATGTTCGTGTTAAACGATTGCCGATATGTTATTAAATTTTTTAGCCTATATAATATGGTACACCTCCCTCAGATTATGGGTGACTGTCCTTTATTTTTATGCTTCAGTTCTATGTTGGCTACTCAAATAAAATCATTACAAATACGCTTCAATATGCATTTCGTATGTTACAGGGTTTAATTATTCAAAAAAATCAAAGCAGTTTTAATTTTGCGGACTCTAGACAAGCATCGAAAGAAATAAAATATTCATGTATTCTTTTCATTGCTGTAAAAATAGATTGTATGTCTAGGTAGGGAAAAATTGGATAATTTGAATAAGAATTTAGTCGAATAAGCATCATTTCGAAGAATGACATTAACAACATATTTCACTTTCGATATCTTTTTCTTTCATTTACTTCACAATTTCAGTTACATATACTATAGGAATATCCTCTAAAGAAGTATTGCTGGTGCATAGTTTGCCTTTAGTCCAATATTAAACTCTGTATTTTTTCAGATATGTTATCCTTTTACATGAAAATATCATCTTCGAATATTGTAACTATACGAATCATGTCACTGAATTTCAGTTATTTGCCGTTATCACCGAAAACAATCGCAAATGATTAGCAGAATTGACATAAATTGCATCATTGATATTGACAATTGGTTTTGCTCTTCTTGGTACATCTTCTTTCTATTAGTGTTAATTTTAGAGGTACTGTGATGTTAAAGCAGAATTTATACTATTTGTTCCTGGTTGCAAGATAAAATCAGGCAAATTAGACTGAAAAATAAATGGCCAAGTAAAGGAATTGTAGTTAATTTTTGTTATTTCAATTTTCATGAATTGTTTAGGAAAGATCAAGAGAAACTTGCGAGCATTTCTTATCACTACCGATTACATCGCTTTAACGAGATAACTACCATAAGTTTGAACGTCTACTTTCGCTTGGATTACGTTTACTCATTCCAAGTTTATGAGCTTATATGAAGTCATTATTTTTCGTCAACGGGATCTGAAAACATTGAAATGAAATTAAATCCTATTCAAGAGAAGAGGTAAGAGTTCACTCTGATTTTGCAACATAATGGTCAAATTATAATTGCGATTTAATTAAACAGATGGGCTGCTTACATTCTAAGTAGTATTATAATTTTCTTCACAATTCTTACAGTTAATTTACCAGCAGAGGGTTAGTTATGAAGTGTTAAGTAATTTAATAATAGAATAGCCAGCGCCATCTTAAGGAATAAAATAGATGTTAATTTATAAAAGGACGACTTCTAATTCGATTAACTACTTTACATTTTAATTCGATTGCGGCGTTTATGTTTTTATTCGTTTATTTGATAGTTGCGATGATTTCACTCATTCGCTCGCTGTCTATCCGGCATATTGGACGTGCTAAGCGACAGGTTCATTCGTTTTCGTTTGTGATTTAGATTTGTGTGGCTATTTTTGGGATTTCGTCTCCATTTATTTGGTATTCGGTTGTTTCTTCTATTTGTTATAGCGACTGGTGCATTAGTTTAGTCGGTGATTTACATTTGTGCAGCTGGTTTTGTGATTTTGTAAGACACATAGGATGAAGAGAAGTATTGTTTATTCATAAATTTAAGAGTTCTCATATCTAAATTTTTTTATATCTAAATTTCATTACTTTCGATTTACATTCATTTTTCCGTTGAGAATCAACGGGCACTCCGCTAGTATAGACATAAATCTTTGATTGTTCTAATATATTATGAAAACTCTCCCTCTCCTAAAAATATGAAGATTCAATAGCATTATGGGGTAGGAGGCCTATGGCTGAGCTGAATATCTTTTTCATGATTTTCTGCACGTAGGGCCAAACATAAGGAAATAAATATGAAATTCCTTGGTACTTTCCACAAGAAATTTTACTTCAAGACTGGTTTCAACATTTGCAAGTCATCTTCATGTAAAAGACACCATAAATTTTTCAATTTATACAGAAGAAACATAGGAAAAACTGAAATTGAAAGTAGATTTCCACTTTTCCATAAAGGTTTTTAGTCAGGAACTAGGAAAAACTATTAACTTCAGACACTGATTAAATATTAAGGGGCACTGCTCTAAATCAAATGCTGTATTTCCGGTAAAGTCTTCATATAATTACCTTACTGGCACTAAATTTATTTCATTATGGTATTCTAATAAGTTAAGTTAGATCATATTCATTCATAGTGCCAGTAAGGCAATAATAGTATGATTGTACTGGAAATATAGCATTAGATTTACAGCAGTGTTACTATGGAAAACCTTAAGTCCTGATGAATTACAAATTGTGTTAAAATGGAAATTACAGCAATTTGCAACATGCATTAATTGCCAGAATTAGACAAATTTACATTATATGTAGATAAACTAATTGTTAGCACAAGATACCAGTCATCACCAAAAATACTCTGATCGCAGGATGATATATCTCGGGAGCATAGACATTCCTCCACTCGCTGATGAAATCATCAGAAAAATGAGATACGCTCTCCCTTTGGTCTCATTCAACGCTTTCAATGATTGACGCCAGCAAACGGAAGATCGATCAGATTAAACCAGATCAATTGAACGCCACCAAACTGAGGATGAGAACAAAGTAGAACACTTTTAAATGAAATTATGTCAAAGATATTAGAATTTAATCCTAACATTACTATTATCTTTTGACTATAATTTAGATATTTGAAGTATTCATTTTTATCTGATAAGTTTTGCCTCACATCCGATGTTCCACAGGGAAGTGTATCAGGACCAATTTTGTTCCTGATACATATTAATGATGTTGTGGATAATGTTAAATGCAAGGTTAGGTTATTCGCTGATGGTACAGTAGTGTATAGAGGGATTGAAACTCAAGATGACACTGGTTGTTTGCAGAACAATCTGAATATTATTTTGGGTTGGTGTAGTTAGTTGGCAGCTCGAGCTGAATTTAAAGAAGTGCATTTCCATGACTTTCATGTGGTCCACTAACATTACCTGCGTACCGTATAGAATTTAACACTAGAAGGATAGCAGCGGTCATTTGGACCCTATCCAGAATTTTATTTTAGATATTTCTAACTAAAACTTTTTGAATTTTTTGAAACTCATTGACTTTGTTTAATTCAATCCCAAATTTAATATGATATAAAGAAAATTTTGTTAATGCTTATGTGGTAGTTTTTACATCAAGTTATACCTAGAAGGATGGCCTACTTTTAAAAATCGTGATTTAATACTTTTATAAGTCTCAAAGACCTTAATTTTAATAACAAGTACTTTTCTTATTTTTATCAGCTTTTGTTATAATGTACTTCTACTGTATATAGGTATACTTGGATAAGCGTCTATATATAATAGATGAGAGATAATTTAGATAATTTATAAGATAATTTTTGTCGTAATTAGTAACGGGTTATATCACCTTACCTTTTTCATCACTGAGGTCTTCAACAATAGAAGCAATATGCTGAGCCCACTTGACCACTGAACACAGCACCATATCCCAGTCCTGTAGAGACAGCATCTTCATCCAATCCTCCTTCACACAAGCTTCCAGAAAATCAGCCATCTCTATCACCATACAGACATCCTTGTGGTTCAAACACGACAAGATTCTGTTAAAGATTCACAATTATTTACTAAATTATTCTATTTCCAAGGTAAGGTAGCTATCAAGTGTTGTATCCAATGCACAAAACATTTTTATTTTAGAAAAAGATACTGTAAAACAAATACCTCCCAGTCACACTATTCTTTTTCATGAGTTTCAATAGAGGCTGTAGATTTCAATAATTTTCTTGCAATAATGTCATGGCAATACAAAGGTTCTTAACATAATATCGATCATTTCAATAGCATTGCATACCTTGAGTTCGATTCCTGACCACCCGAAAGGAGCACAGCCTGATAGGGTCGGACGTCATCTGTGATACCCTTAATCATGTGTGGGGTTGATTTCCTTGTTGTGGTGAGAAAGTCCGAAAATAATGGAAACATTACAGGGAGATTACCAGTAGGATTTCGTTATATTCAATAACATATTCGAACATGACAGTCGAAATTCAATGTCTTACAGCCACGTAGCATTTAACTTTTCTAAAGCATTTAAATAAATAAAATTTGTGATATAGAGATGAATCATATTTCTAAGTAGTAATGTCGTAGATATCATAGTATTTCGTACGAATCATTAAATTCACATAAGTATCCCGCTTCCCGCGATGTGCCGTATGGCAAGAGGTCAATGTGCAGAGGATATCAATGATTTTAGATTCAAAGCTCTCCATATAATTTTAATTACATCCCCATTTGCTCCTTATACTTCTCTCTCAATATTATTCTCCACATTCAATTATTTCACCTCAGACTTTCTCTCTTGTTACTCCTTATGTATATACCATGTTTAGCTTTCTGCGTCCGCCCATGATTTCCAAAGGTTTCAACAAACATAAAAGAAATTTCTTGTTAGAAATAAGTTGCTGTTTCTTGAAGGCAAGATTCTGAGTCATGTTTCTGTTTGTTTTAATTCATTTTTATTTAAAGTCATTGGACTATTTATAGCTTTAGAAGCTTCATTTTGAAACGTTTTAATTAGAATCTCTTTAAAAGATTTGAGGTCTCTTCGAAATGGATGTAACATGGATAATAATAACCATCTGAATAGCAAAGAAAAAGAGCAACAGTGCAAATGGTAAGGAATTCGGTACAAAATATGGATTGGTAAAGAACTAATAGGGAATAGACTGCTGAAAAATGATTTAGGAAGTAAGAAATTAATTACAAAAATAAGGTAGCAAACGAAAAGAATAGAAGGAAAATAGAATCTTCGGAAGAATTAAAGTGGTACCCAACAACCCTTCCATAAGTCCACAATAAATACTAAAGGGTGCAAAGAGGCTGTCAAGAAGTAAGCAAGCTTAAAATTATTAGGTAAACCTCATTATTTTAGTTATCTTTACATTCATTTTCATTCCAAACTCCCTCCTTTATTGTTAAGAGCATTTACTAAAACTTGAAAAACCCTTTTCAGAGTTACACAAAATAGCTTCATCATTCGCACACCTAACAGACTTCACTACTTCTCCACCAACTTTTACCCCTTTATCAACATTTTAATTATCAGACAGAAAATTTGTGTGAAAAAATATAAATTAGAGCTATTATGCCACAAGCAATTGAAGCTGATATAAATAGATAAAACAAGACATACAAGTTAAAGAGGATATTTTCCCAGAGAAGACAACACATTCTCCAGAGAGCCTTTTCAAGGTGACGCATTCTAAAGCCCTTTTAATGATATTCTGAAGTGAACTACCTTCAACATTGTCTCGACTGTTTCGCAGAGCACATGCTAACACTGACAGTGAACCTTGAGGACAAGCTCTCTCATCATCCACTTGACTGGCTCCTTTGGTTGTCTGCAATTTGTCCGCAAATTCTGATGATATCTCTTCGAGGACTTCTCCACTTAGTAGCGTTGAAAAAATCTACATGAATGCCCAAATGAAATAAATTAATACATAGTCTGACATAAAAATGTACGGAATTAGTGCATAACTTTTGCGTGACTCATCATATTTTTGAGAAAAACTGATGCAAGACAATTGGCTATGAGGGCTAACATTATGCCTTAAAATCTGAACACTGTAATTAGCATGCTGGCCTAAGCCTCATCAGTTGGGAGTGCATAGGCACAACATGGACTCTACAAAAGATTTACTTGTCCATATTAAACCTGATAAGCAGGCACCTAAGCATGTCTTGCTTCACTATATGTGTCTTTTGCTTCAGAGCCACGCATACACCTTATACACTACTATTTACTCTAAAAACTATGCATTTCTCTAGCATCTTATTGGACTCAATCATATCTGTTTGCAGCTCTAAAATTATTAGTGGTATGTAATTTTGAAGTAAATCAATTGCAATCCATTAATTGGTTGCTATGAAACAGTAGTTGGTGAGGACACTCATATGGGGAGGTTCAGACAAGGTCATTAGCTGAGGAAAGTAATTAATATACCAAGGATAAGGCCAAGCTGGTATTTATTACACCAGGAATTCATTTAATAATTGAAATAAAAATAATTTTACCTGAACAAAAACAAGATATTTTTAGGCAAGGAAAAAAAGAAATAATGAATGCATATGACCCATGAATATGAAATAAAAATGAAAATTCCCGATCCCTTGGAAAGATATAAACAGATTTATATTTAAAGATTATTTCAGATGTACTAAGGTAACTCACCTGAATAAGTTGAACATGAAGAAGAGAATTTAGATGAGGGTCTAACCTCAAATTTTGAAAAATATTCAACATGTCCTTTTCAGAAAGAATATCTGATGATAAATATTTGAAGTTCCAAAATCCTATTCCCTTATCTTCACTTATTCTGAAATAATTAGAATAAAGCAGTTTAATCTACAAATAATTACAGTCACCTGAATAAATGAGCTAACACAAAGAATGCTTCCTGCAAAAAGGGGGCTTCCAGGATGTTAATGCAGTTGAAAGAACTCACCTTGACAAAATATAATTTTAAGAAACTTTTAAGACCACTTTTCAATAATTTGCTCTTAGGGTTGATTTTTGCACTCAAAACATCCTTAAAAAGTTTTAAATACATACCATAAAAATGTATACTTCTTTACCCGAACAATACTGAAAAATAAGTAGAACATTCATTGTTTATGTGGAAAATTTCATAAAGAAAGAGTTAAAATGCACAGGAAATCACTTAAGTGAACTGCATGCCTTGAGCCAACCTTAGGAGAGAATTTATAAGAGGTGTAATTTAAGTACAAATGATAACAAAGGATTCTAAACAAAGGAAACCTGATTGGTTCATATGAATGACTGACAGTTTTGAATATAGTGCTGAGATGGTGTCATCTATGCAGGTTAACTGTTCTCTAACAAGAAGAGAACTGTTCATACAATTCATTCATTTTGATAGTTTGGTGGAAAATGAGCCCTAACCTGATTTTTCTGCACAACATTAATAGGTATCCAAATACAAACTCTAATTGAGTCAGCCAGACAGTTTGGCTATTGAAACATATGACAGAGATATTGAATTATGTATTATAAAGCAATGCAGGTATAAATGATATTATTCATATCGGCAATTTGAGTAAATGATAATATAAATGTTTAGACTTGAATATAAGTATATTTTAAGTAATAAAAAGTGAGACCCCTTGAAAATAAACCCTAAGAGATAAGGGATATGATCATACAGGAATTTTGAGAGCAATAACTAACGTGAGAGCAGGAGAACTTTTTAGAAAATGCAGTAGCACAATATTTTTCAAAAAACAAATTCAATCAAGGGTTCTCTCATATTTGAAAGGAAAAATACTTGGAGAAATATGAGAGTATTAGATGGTAGAATATTGTGTAATGTGCATAAAAAACATGACCAATGATTTGTGGCAATTTTGTCGATAATCTCGTGCCGACGTGACGTCGTGGCCGTAGTGGCCCGAGTGGCGTGACTTGTGGTGACTTGGGTGGCGCCTTCGACTCTTGATCACTTTTTATACCAACGGGTGGAAGAATATAAAATCTCTGTGAACAGTTAGAAGTTCGAACTGAGCTTATTCTGCGGTTACGTGTGAAAGGCGCTCCAGCCAGCTCTCCTGTTCCGCGGCACTGTGTGACCATGAACTCAAGGGCGAGTCTAGGTTTTTGTTGAGAGAGCCTGTTTGCTGTTCGAAAGAGCGGCACTTTTGTGGAGATAGCACTCAGAGGTGAAGGTTGTTTTTGGAAGAGAGAATTTCGCGACGTCTTGTAAATTCGGTGTCTTCCCGAATTGACGTTCGTATTGGGTGATTTGTTTGTACTAATTGTCAATGAGCAGTTCAATTCAATTGATATTTCGTTGTATGATATTGTTTGACATCTTAATATTATTACTTATTATATTTATGGTTGAAACTCATTTACTGATTGATTTCCCGATGTCGATATCCCGAGCTGATTGCTGTTTAGAGTAGTTCTTGAGTTACCGAATGTTTTTCAGTTTCTTTTGAGTTCTGATCTACAAGGTGGCACAGATTAAAGGAAATGAATCCTGAAAATCAATAAAAGCCAGAAACACAACCATTTGACAGTCTAGTGTTTACTTGGCAATAAAGTAGCAAAATGTAGACATGCCAGGAAAGATTAATAAACTAAATGCTATTCAAATGGATTATATGCACAGCACATATTATAAAAACAGGTAAGACATTTATCAGCAATAACTGAGTAATGAATAAATGCTATTAAAAGAGAAACTTCTAGATCAGTATTAAATACTTTACACTAGTTTTGACATACCAACAAAATGAACATAAGCAGAATGACAAAGATGATGTCAATGATGATGAAATATGAATGTCTGCAAGCAATCAGTGAATTCACACCAAAGGGATTAGTGAATCTTAAATTGATTGCTAAAGGGAACAGTACAACTGACATGTAAGCAAACAGGTATATTCACCCAATTCACTCATAAAATCAAACCTTAGCTTTCACAAAATTTATGATTTACTTAAAAACAAAGTAGTAGTAGTAGTATTGTTAAAAGTGCTTCGACAGCTTAGGTCATTTCGCACAATGGCTCCCACCGGGATTCGAACCCGGGACCGCTTTCACCAAAGGCAAACGCGCTGTCCACATGACTATTCGGGAGCCTAAAAACAAAGTATGCAAAGGCTTCACTTGTTATTGTACTTTAAACAGGTTACAAGTCATTAAACTTAGAATTTGCTGCCTAATAAGCAGAATGAGATAGAAGAGAAATAACATTTCAAGAAATGTAAAAATGATAAGGGATATTTAAAATCCAATCTGCAAGTGAATAAGCAAAAGCTTATGAAGAGTAAAAATGAGACGATAAGGAAGCTGAGATGTGACTATGACAAAGAATAATACACATTTCACATTAAAAATAATAAAATATTAAATAGCCAAATGGAAACTATATAAGAACTTCCAAGGTCCTCAGCTCTTAAGTTCTATGATTAGATTTCGTAAGTATTTGCCCATAGTTGCTAAATTGTAGATAATTATTAAAACAAAAAAGTGATGCAATATTATATTCATTTTGCCTTCATTAACACAATGAAGGATGAACATCAAAGACTACGATAAATTCTCACTTTGCAAATATCCAATAAATAGAAGTAACAACACATTATCATTAAGTGTTTTTAAACTCTTTCTATGGATGAAATTCAGAATTATGTTTTTGTTTAAAACCAAATTGACTTACATTTTTAAAATTTAGTGAAATCAATTTTCAGAGAGCGAAGGTTTCCAAAGCTTCCACAACATGGCATGAAAACTTTTCTGTAAGCAGAGTACTGCAATCTAAACACTTGCTACTTTTAGAGTCATCTTCATTGGGCTCCTCTTGCAACTCTGTGAGCACAGTGACAATGTATGTTGATGCTGTGACCAAAGCCAAAAATTCCTCTGGATCTCCCTCGTGAATAAAAACTTCACTGCGAGGGCAAATTGAATTCCTGAAGAACTCTGCTCCAATGCACATGTCCAAGACGGTGTCCTTGGCAGCCTTTTTGCTCTCCAATGCATCCATTACAGAATGGAAGAATATGTTACATAGTGAGGCAAGAATAGATTTTCTTTGTTGCAAGTCTGAGAGATATGCTGTTGATACTTTCATGAAAGTGACTGTCTGCATTGCTATTCCCTCTGTCCAAGATGCCCCATTCAACATTTCACACACTGAGCTTGCAAATTTTTTTACCACTTCCAGAAAGGGATTGATGTCTTTCTGGATCTGCAAGGTTTGTGCCATGGATGAAATGAGAAGCTGCCACGAGGAGCCAAGAAGTGCCAGGGTAGAAGTTGATAGGCCAACTGATTGCATCAGGCCAGTGCAACAAGTTGAGAACATTGAAACTGCCAATTCACACTGTACACAGCCTAGAAGAAAAGAGGGCAATTCAAAGGCTTATTTAGACAATTAAAAGGTTACTTAAATGCAGAATTTGATGTCACTGAAAAATAAAAGAAACTCATTTCATTGGCAAATATTAGCACAACAGGTGACCTTAATTGGTAAGGAACCATCCCATGCCTTTGTACAGGTATCCCTTGCCAGTTGGGAAGGGGAATAAGAGGTTAGGTTATGTGAGTCGCAATACTATGAGTGAAATTTAGCATAACTTCATTTTTCCTGTATCAAAACACACATACATGCGTATAGATGCGTTTCCTACTAAATTTTGATAGCTCATTTCCTCTGTCAAATCACTTCCATTAAAGCCCTCCCCAACCATCAAAAGCACCTCCGTGTTTGTTTTCAACCCAGCTTACATTTTCCATGCCAAATCCACATATCAAAGGCCTCTAAACATTTGACACAATAAAGGGGATCCCATCAGATGTAATCCAGGGTACCATGGCTTCAGCTATAGGAATAACTGTACTTGATGGTATTCATTAGTCAAATCGTGCATGATCTAAAATTTAAACAATTATGCGTGTTGTGTCACCGCAGCAGACTAAAATCACAACTAAGCATTGATATTATTTCCAATAAATAAATATATCAACATCATTATGAAGAAAAACTTACCACCAGGTTGAAGTTTTGGGTCTTGATTGTAATCCGTAAGTAGGAGTACTAAAGTATCTCTTTCAAAGAGAGCGCCAGTCAGCTCAGCCACAAATTTTGCAGATGAGTTGGGATCAGCACCAGTTGGAGGAACTTCAAGAGCATCACGCAGAATCTTTAAAATGCCAGTCAATGTTTTTGTGGCCATTGGAAAATCTAAAAAGTAAGAAAAAATATGTTAACAATGTACATTGTTATGAATAGGAAACGGATCATAAACTATTAGATCCCTAATAGGGGGCTCCAAAGTTTTTTATTTAATCATTCTTTTCATTGTTTTTTTATAAAGATACAACAAATTTCCAAGGTAAAATGTCCATTATTCTCTATTAATTCTTATAAAATTCATGAGAATGACTTAGGAAAAATTAAGAGGTAGCATCTCACATCAGGAGGTGAAATATCTTGACACAGCTATGAGTGAGTATTATAAAATATGCTAAGATAAAATAGCTCTTACCTCCATCACTCATTCTAGAGAAACAGCTCTTAAACATGTCTAAGGTTACTTGAAAGTCATCCTTATCTATATGCCCATCAAGAGTTTTATTGAGGGCATCCTTGATGATTGCGAGGAGAATTTCAGCAGGCTGAGAACTTTTCAGCCATGTTTTAATACTGGGATCATCAGAATGAGAACTGATTGCATTCACTATACACCACTGCAACACCACATTATTCAGCTGCAATATAGACAAACACAGCAAAATCATAAGTGATACACAACCAATGTATGTGAAAATATTCATAAGTATTATAGATTAAAATATTACAAGCAAGAAACAGTAACCAATAGTTTTAAATTTGTTAATATTTCCCTTAAGACCTCTTATCCCACCATTACTTTATTTTACAGCCAATCCACACAGCATGATTTCTTCCCACTCTTTTTAACATTAATATAAAATTTATTTCCATAACATGGGTCCACACCTTGTTTTACAATTGGCTACACAAGCTCTCGATTGCAAAATACATTGAATTAAACCTGATTAATGCACAATAACTCAGCTCACACTGTCATTCTGGCTTAGATATGTTATAACAAAGGATATTTATCATTTAAATAAGAATTGTTGAGTGGTGTTTTTTCAAGAAATGGAATGCATACACATTACTATAAAGATATGGAAAACCTATAGTTAATTAATTCCTCCTAGTTACCAAGTAGTTCCCCAGCTGAAAATATCGCAATAGTAATTAGTAATTTTAAAAACTCATACATTATACAATCCAATATTAAATAAATAAAGAATACAATCTGAAAATCTCCATAATTTATCATCAAATCCAATCCCTTGATCAAATTTAGCAGGTAATTTACATTTATCATTAACATTTACACCCTGCAATCCGCCAATGGTCCATGGCAGGGGGTATAAAAGACTGACATCCCTATCAAACTTGGAGAGCTATTAGCTTCTCTAATACCTCTCAGGAAAACAACCAAACTATCTGTACTGGCAATTACTTCCCTGTATCACTTTTTGTTTTCTATCGAATATCGCAAAGTTTATAACTGGGATAACAATATCAGTTATCTCCTCCACGAAATTGGTAGTGATAAATTAATCAAAAAGCTTCCATCGATACTCGAGTCTTCTATCACTAATGAGTTCCATGCGAGGTATTCTATCATAGCGGTAACACTTCTGTCAAATCTGAAATCTCCCTTGAGGAACCTTGCTGCTCTAAGTTGAACCATCTCGAGATCGGATATTAATCCTACTTCGTAAGGATCCCAAAAATTCTGTCCAACGCAACTCGCTGTGATCTTTCTTCGAGAAATGACTTTATCCATTCAACAACTTTTCCATTAATCCCATAATCCATCAACTTATGAATTAATTTTAAACGCGATCCTCGATCGAAAGCTTTTCTGAAATCTAGAAATATGGCGTCTGTTTTTATACCCTTATCAGTTACTTTAACTATATCGTACAGAAAAAGGGCTAACTAGGTATCACATGACCTACCTTTATGGAAACCGTGTTGACATTGACTGATTGCCCCCTTATCACATAGGAAATGCGCTATTGAACTCGCTATAATGTATTCGATAGTCTTACAAAAAATTGTCATTAAAGATATTGGACAATAATCTTCCGGTTTCAAGGAACGTCCTTTCTTAGGAATCAGAGTGATATGCGCTCTTCTCCACGACATTGGTGCAATGCCTTCGTCCAAGGTTTTCCTATAGAATACAAAAGAAGGGGAGCAAGCTTATTCGCCAGTGCTTGAATGGCGAGTGATGGTATACCATCTGATCCTGGTGCTTTCTTCTAGCCTACTTGTCACGACAACTTTCCTATTCCGTCCACCGACATCTCGATTGGTTCCATCTTTGAACAAATCATGGAAAATTTGTTCATGCGTCCATCGTCTTAAGTAAAGCTTTCCTGGTAGTGCCGATTATTGGATTCACTTCTCCTACCAATTCAGTAATCATTAAACCCATGTTGGGGCTGGGTACTGAAGACTTACCTCCTCCAGATTCTCAGACATAAGACCAAAATTCCTTCTGGTCCCCTCCTAAAGACTCTAAAAGGGTTGTAGATCTATATTTCTGAAACTCATTCTGCGATTCATCCTTAACCAATCTTTGCACCTCCACATATTTTTGCAGATCAAGATCAAAGTCTACTCCAATTTTCTCTAGCTTCTTCATCCGTGCGTGCAAAATCCTTTGCTTCCTATGCAACGCTCACAACTTAGATTTCATCCATCTCAGATCCTTACACTCCCTAACGGTTTTAATTGGAAGAAACCTAGCTAAGCTTTCTCTAAATATTTGGAGAAATACTATCCAGCTATCGTCAATAGTATTACCACAATTCAGTAATGCAGGGTAGTATACTGGGGCATTGTTATTTTTAGTATTTATTATCGATATGCAGAAAGTAAAATAATCTCATATACTCTCACAATTGTAGAAGTTGTAAAAGGGAAAAGTAATTGCACTATTTACAAAATTATTTTGATGGATTAAATAATTTCGTCACCTTGAACAAATTGGATATCAATGCAGGCAAATGTAATTCTTAGTTTGAACAAGAGCAAATTTCAGTATACCTACATAATTGGTGGTAATATTTTAGTGAGGGAAAAGAAGGCAAATACTTTGGTGTTATTTTCAATAGAGATCTAAAATGAAATGTGCACAAAGACAAAATAATATCCAAAGCCGATAAAACATTACATTTTTCAATACATACTCTTAAAAAAATCAAACTATAAAATAAAAAACTGTGAAAAAATATCTACGGTTAAGTCTGTACTAGAAGACAGTGAATTTTCATGGAAACCTTATCAAATAAGAGTTACAAATAATTTTTTTTAAATGCAATGAAGAGTTAGTATGCCAGGTTTGTGTTAAGGAGATATGAAAATTGTAGCAGCATCAGTCACATTATAAAAGAATAAGGTTGGAAGAGTGTAGAAGTCAGGAGGAAGAAAAAGGTTTTTTCAAACTTGTTTAAAAATTCTCTAAAGTATGCTGAAAAGTGGCACTAATTATGTTCTCTCATTGTGGAATGCTAAGAAAAGTATTACTTGTACAGTAGTTGTGCTCCATTTACACAGACAAGATCTGCTTCAAACATTCTGGCTTGAAGAGAAAAGCAAGCACAAACTACCTCACTCCTCATCCTGACTAGAAGACCACATTTCCCTTGTGAGCTATTGGCAGCAAATTTTATAGGCAGTAAGGTAACGTATAACTGACCTTAGAGCTGACTACACACATACCCAAATGCTAGCAATATGCAAGCAGCTTTTACCTGTATTACCTATAGAGACTATGAGGCAGAGTCATTCGACTCTCCATAAGAAATATTAGAGTGAACTTTACATAATGAATAAAAACAGTGTAATTTTCCACACTTTGATTTAGCTGACAACCGGTTTCGCTACCTGAGTAGCATCATCTGGCAAAACCGGTAGTCAGCTAAATAAAAGAGAGGAAAATTACACAGTTTTTATTCATTATCTAAAATGGCTTTCCACAAAGTAACGCCAGATCATCTAGATTTCAGAGTAAACTTTATTTCCAAAATGATACCCACATTATTCTGGGGCTTATTTGGCACAATTTCCCACTCTTATAGTAGGGTAAATATGGTAAGTAAGTAAAGAAGACAGAAATCTTACCTCATAAAGTGAGCTCAAGATGATTTCCTTTTTACCTGTAGTAGGAAGCTGAACAAGTAACAAAAAAAGTATTCTGATTATTTTTTTAGCTTTTTTTACCTCCACTACCTAAAATACGGAAGATATTTCCATCTGCTTGCTCAGACGGCTACAATGTTTTTATACCCTATTAGCTTTTTAAATTTCAGTTTACGTTATTTAAATACTTGACCTTTATTTATACAATTATCGTTCTCTTTCCGGTCTTTTGCTTAATTGTCGACTTCGATTATAAAAGACTAAATTTAACTTATAAATAGTTTAGACGATATAAATACCACGGCAAGAAAATCGCGTTTGAAGTGTAAGTAAAATATGTAACTCACGAACAATCCCCGAAGACAATAAATGCTATTGATAGGAAACTTCTGCGCGTATTCACCACAATAAACGTTTTATATTTTAGATAGCTGTTTCTATAGAATTAAAATAGGAAGATTTGAATTGACTTCCCGCTTAAAGACGATGCCCTGATGTGATGGAATTCTTTCGATTGGAGGAACCGATGACGCGTCTGCATTGACGAAGCGGAGATAGGTACCAAGCGAAGAGAGCACACCCACCGTTCAAATCACTGTGACCTACCGCAAGGCACGAGCGAATTCACGCCTCCGCTTGCTTAAAAGCACCTTGCGCACGAAAGCAATCGGTGTAATGCCACGAGGGACTGATTGTATGAAGAATGGACAAGGTGAAAGTGAGCAGCGATTCGTTGTTAATCAGGAAATAATAATATAACTACAAGTATTTAGAAATCAATCAAGAAGATAAAACCCACCCTAAGTGCATATCGCTACTGGAGGAATAGAAACATATCGTATATACTCGAGTATAAGCCGACCCAAATATAAGTCGAGGCACCTAATTTTATCACAATAATTGGGAAAACTAATTGAATGGAGTAGAATCGTAAGGTTGGAAACGCATCAACTATAGGCAATTTTCAAAATAAAAATAGATGCCAATAAAATTGCAGTGGTTGAGGCATCGGTAAGTTAAACGTTTAAATATGTCTGACTTTTTCCAACGGATAACAGGTAAGCGGGGCCCTCAATAGAGTGCTACAAGCCGAGGGGGCCTTTTCCAGCATGAAAATGTGTTGAAAAACTCGGTTTACGCACGAGTATATATGGTTAATGAAATATAAATAAAGAGTGACGAATGGCGCCACACTATGCAATGTGGGATGACTCCTGCGAAACCATATAACGACCGAACGAAGCTGCAGAGTGTTCGTCTGCTTAAAATGAGTTCATATTATTTGAAGCCTGTGATGAAAAGAGGTTGCATGTAGTGAAAAATCTGCAACAGGGCATTCAAAATTAGACCGAAGACGAGCGGAAAAGTATTTACGACTTCTTCCTATTCTAATCCGACGAAATAGAGCAAGTTGCAAAATTATTTTCCCCAGGCTATCACTCCTTTGAAGGCGGTGTTATTGAACACAAAAACATCCACGGATTATGGAGAACTAGATTTTCAGAGATGCATAAGTACGTCGTGCAAAATTAATGAAAGGGAAATCTTATCAAAAGAATACACACATACGCGGATTTATATAATTGCGAAATATAAGGGAGCATCCATCGATAATGTTAAGGAAGTGGTGAATTATTTATTGCTAATGATCGTGAAACGGCACGCGAATGAGATACATTACCAAACTCGAAGTAAAGGACTCCTTCGGTAAAGAACAGCTTTGGGTTTATAAATGGCACAGCGGTTGTCCGAGGGAAAGGCAGAGATATTACGTGCATTGGAGGGGAAAATAAGTAAAGAAAATTAGAATGGCTGAAAGAAAGGCCACGGGCCGATCGACTTTCCAACGCCACGTTCTCCGCTCCATTCGAAAAATGTTTGAAAAGTGCGTCTTCTGCAAAAGATACGATGTGAGAGATCAGGGTAATCTTCGCCGAATTCGTGTCGTTCTTTCCAGTGGAAACTTCGCCATTTCGTTGGCGACAGCGCACTGCTTTCACGACCACTTTTGATGTTCCATCGCATAATTTGTGTTACTTATTAATATATGAACCAGTTGTTAAACGAGCGAAATTGACTAAAGAAGCGATAACGAAAAAATGCAGATGCACTCGGACTCCGAGGATACGTGTTTCACATTGAACTGAAAGAGATCAGTGATTCCTCATTACTCTCTATTGTTTTCTAAATTATTAACTGCATGGAAGAGCCATCTTCGGAAATGGGAAGTGGTTTTTCACTGCTTGAATTTGGATGACTGTGGATTTAGTGTAAAAATAAGTATATGAATAGGTAATGTGAAAGAAAGAAATTAATCATATGGCTCGTATAACTTTTGAGATTTACGTATATTCTGCGCATGCACGATGGATATTATTTCTTTATCTTTCACATCGTCTTGAATAAGGAGCTGCTATAGCTTTGAGAAGAACAAATTGTGTGGATGTGAAGAATACAACAGTAACTATCAAGTGTAAATCATAAGTGAATCAAAATAGTGACACGCTGTTCCTTTGGACCGTATTAGAATTACGAAGAAACGAGACGAATGGCATGTAGGGTGACGTGACAGCAACGTGAAACTTACTCCCAAGGATAAACCTTAGAACAAATAGATGAGAATAAAATGGCCGTTTCATAATTTATTTAGTTAAATAAATCGCTTCTTATAACGGACGAAAAATATCGCAATTCATTTTTCTATCACGTTTTCGTCTTCGGGCGTTTGCCAACAGAAATGCACCAAACGATTCGTAGAAATGGTCAACACTGCAACGAGAGACTGCTGATGATCTGAACAGTGATTCGATTAAGGGAAAAGAAAACTTCTAAGAAGTGCTCGATCACTTTGAACATTTAACTTTGTACCCTTATCTGATGAATTATTTTGAGAATCTTGTGTGTCGCTGGTTTACGTTTTCCACCAATTACGTATAATTCTTATCAAACTGCGACTCTTAACGTTTGAGTTAAACAAAATTTCGGAACCTGAAAACGATCTTTTTTGTTAACGACTTTAAACGAAATAAAGAATTTTTACGAGAGGTTCTTCCGAAATTACAATTTTTTACCGGAACACCTTGCGAAATCTCGACAATTTCTAATGTAATTATCATTATTATTTTTCTACAATTTGAACGAAGTCAGGTGGCAGTCCCAAAAATTGTTAAATTACCCTTTCACGCATAAATTACAACATTTAAAAATTCTTTAATTACATCACTACATTAACAAACTGGATTAGGCCACGCTTTTAACACAAACAAGACTAAATTTAGCAAACATTTCCCAAGTTTCTCAAACATCTCAATTAAATATTATAGATTAAACAATATCTAAAACAACAACAATATCCAAAGCCGCCTTTCAATACATTTTTATAAAATCATAAAACATCTAAGTTTTAAATCTGAAATTGATTTAGGTAAGGGCTTGAGGGGCTCTTCAGGTAACATGTTCTATTCCCTTACTCCCCTATTAAGAAATGAATATTTAGCCGCATCTGTCCTTTGTTTTCCTAATTTTAACTTCCCATAATGATCGCCGAGTGCAAAATAATTTGGTTTTTCTAATCTGAAACTCCCTCCATGCTTCGCCAGCGTTTCTTACTTGAAAAATCCCTACTCATCTATTCACCTTCCTCCTTTTTCCAGAAGTTTTCCACTCAAGAATTTCCAACATTTTCGTTAGGCTATCCTCCCCATTGTGTCGATACATACCTAGCTGCTTTCCGTTTTACCTTTTCAATTTTCCTCAATTACATTAAAGGTTACTAACAAAATAACGAATATAAACAACAATAAATAAAGAAGTGAAAATAAATTTTCCATAAATTCCGAAACTACTACTATTACGGAACTAATATCTTTACTAATAACTATTTTGTGAATAAAGGAGCATAAATATAGAGATTAGTGAATAACTTGGTCAGAAGATAAAATGATGATCTAATTTGACTGCGATCAGTTATTAGGATGTTGAAAGCATCCTAAGGAACGCGGCTAAACCGAACGATAACAATTTTCACATACTCTGCACATTCAAGATGTTTGTTTACGTCTGTAGCAGTGGTTCTCAAAGTGCCACTCTCACAAGGGAATTGAAGCAGGGTTCTCGTGAACCAAGGGGTTGCCTGTTGTGGTCAACTTTCTTCCTAAGTTGAATAATACTCAGCGAAAAAGATATTAAAATGTAACCATCTAGAAGTTTTGGTGAACGTTATCTAACTTCAGAGCTTGTAGCTACCTTTTGGGGATTACTCCAGATTTGGGTATACTGATGATTCTTCATAGGTTGGAAGAAGTGAGTATGGAGCGTGGGTAGCAAATAATCACAGGGGGCTAAAATACTAAAAGTTGTGGCGATTTTTTAAATAAATGAGGACACTGAGTAGACGCCGTAGTTTAAACTTAAAAGATCACGTTAGAAATTTAATATACCTCTCACTTGTAAAATGAAATTTATCTTCAGAAATGAAGACGGAAGGCAAGAAATGAAGGTTCAATAAAGAAATCTCGACAGATTATTAAATGAGATGAATGAAACATTTTAAAAGTATTTCTTCAAAAGGATTACTTAAAAGTGCTTTCGATTGAAAGACGAAGAAGAGAATGCGATGTTGAAGTGCGGACTGGTAGAATGCCCAAACATGAGTCCCGTCAAAAATGAAAAGTAGACCGAAATTCATTAAAACAAATCAACAAAATTACGCATTTACAATTTTAATTTTGAGAGAATTTGTTTTTCAAGTAATAGTGATTTTTTTACTTTAGTGATTCAAAGTGAGTTTTGTGTATCATGATTCGAGTAATAAGTCGCCATAACCAATACAAAATGTTGACATTGAAAAACATTCTCTATCTCACGCTTTTCCTCTGGCAAGTGCTAATTCGCCTCAAAAAATGATGAGCGCATATTTAGTCTCAATTTATATCAGAGTAACTTTCCGTGGAAAACCATGTGTCTGAGAGTAGTCGATAAATAAAAAACAGTATTCAAAGCCCCAGTCAATGGGAACACACAATTTCAAAAGAAGAAGCTTTAATAACATGCACTTCTCCAAAGTTGAAAGGAGTAAAAGGTATTAAACTTTTATAGCTTAATTCAACAACGCAATTTTCTCAAACGACTAATAATAACATTTTAAATTGGCGTGAGCTGCGTATTGAAACTAGAAAATAGGGCGCCTCTCTTTCATCTACATCTACATCTACATTAATACCCTGCAAGCCGCCTTTCGGCGTGTGGCAGGGGGTGTAAACACCAATCGAATCTAAATTACTTCCTTATTCGGTTATTGTCACGTATTATTCGCGGAAAGAATGAATCTCTAAAACGATTCGTCCTAGCATCTATTTCTCTTAACTTACGGTCATTATCGGATCGACCGACGTAGCAGGGGGGTTGCATGATACCGATTGTATCTTCGGAAAATGTAGTTTCCCTGAATTTATTAAGAAATCGCAGCCTAGCTTCCAATCTCCTTTCTTTCAAGGATTCCCAACCTACGTCTGAGAGCATTTTTGTAACGCTTGCTTTTTTATCGTAGCATTTCTTAACAAAACGAACCTCTTTACGCTGCACTTTCTCGAGTATACGTTTCATCCGCCGGATCCCACATACTTGCCGCATATTCCAGAATGGGTCTGACCAAGGTAAAATAACATCGCTCTCTCACCTTTTCGTCGCATTTACCGACAATACGCTTTACAAAGCCAAGTCTTTTACTTGCTTTGCCGCAGATTTTTCGAATATGCGTGCTCCAATTTAAGTTATAAGTAATGTTGATCCCGAGATATTTAACTGAATCTACTACTTTGATACTAATTCCATTAATTTTGTATGGGTGATTTGGACGCATTTTTTTTCTTTTCGAAGAAATTAACTACGGAGCATTTACTTACGTTAATATCTAATTCCCATTTTTCGCACCACCTTTGGATAAGGACTAAATCGTTTGAGAGAGATGTCCGGTCTTCCTCGTTTGTTATTTCCCTATATATAACCGAACCCTATATATAACCTCTTTCCCTTAGTGCTAAGGTTATTCAATTTTGGTGGGATATTTTCAGGCTTCCAATAACATCGTTATGCACCGACTTCGGCAGATATTGTAAGGAAGCATTGACTCTAAGTCTGCGGCGTTTATTCTGTTTCGCAGAACCAGTGCATTCGGATTCGGGTGACTTGAGCCCGCCAATCGATGGCCACGGCTTTCTTTCTTCGCCCGCAGCGGCGATATTTTGTTTCGGTAGACCGCGCGATCCAAAAGGGTAAATAACGCGAAATCCGAAAGCTTACCTTCAATCGACGAAGACGGGAAGTAGTCCGTCGCGGCGTATCAAAGGGAAGAACTGCCAATGCGAAAAATATTACGAGGGCTTGAGAAGGCGATCCACGGCGGCCAAAGGGTCTCTGACAGAACACAACCAGAGCAACACTTTCCACGAACACTCGAAAGCTCCCCAACTCACCGAGACACTGTAAACGAGACACCGAAACGCACAGCAGGTGTTCAAATCACCACGACCTTTTCACCTAACACCAAGATAACACACGCTGTAACACTCGTAGAGCGATGCAGAAATGGGAACGAAGTGAGAGCACGTCACCGCAGGACACGAATACTCCGGTAAACCGTGGCTATAAAGCGGAAAACCTGCCTGCAGACACGCAGCAGCGGTGTCGCGAAAAGGGGCTGTCGCACGACTGAACCACTGAACGATCTCAAAGTGGGATCGAGTGTGGAACGGAGGGGGAGACACCTGGCGGCGGCCGTTGCAAACTGTGCCGGCCGGCGAGAGATCCACCTCGAGGACTGCGCCGCGAGAATATCAACAAACGGATGATCGCCTGATGAATGTGCTCCGGCGGTAGTGTTTCTTCCAAGGGAGTCGCCAGCCACTGGGCAAGGGGGGGGCAAGCTGCCTGATAAAATTAAAAATACCTAACTTACAGGGGCTAGTTTATTTATACCCGCTTCTTACTACAAATACGTCAAATCTTTCAAAAACTAAATGCATTGAAAACTAGAGGAGTTTAACTCTTATATGGCAAACTCATTAAACTTTCCAAGATAGTAGTTTACATAAGCAAACTATTGGAAACTTATCATAAGTTTTGTTTGGATACGTCCAATTCCTATTAAAAAGTCATTTTTTTCGATGCGAAAGTATTTTGATGCTGCAGACATATACTTCCCGAGTCTTTGAGAGTTCTTTCTTCCAAGAGGTTGTCAAGCGCGAAAAGGATAAAATAGTTACGGTTATTTGACAAGCGATATAAAACGTCTCAATAAATCACCACATTGGTGCGCCCATCCTTATTTGAACGTCTTTCGTTATTAGACTATATGATCAGCAGCTTTCTTAGGAATGACTTCATCCGTTGCTATTAAAATTACCTCCTCTTCTAAGAAACAAAAAATCATTTATATCAGATGAAATTTTCTGGTAGGCTTGCAATTATGCCTGATTTCGTTATTTATGTATTAGCCAAGTATTCAATTGAATGCGTCACATACCGGAGAGTAAAAATTCGGCTGCATTAAAATATTCTGTAGACTCTTGATTATAGTTGATATTATAATTGAATTTGCAGAAATCAAGTTATATACAAAGGTGGAAAAAATGAAGACGTCAACTTACAATTATTTAGACTAAGTGATAGGTGGTTTAACCAGCAGAGAGATGATACAAAACCCAGTCTTACGCACTGAGTGTTCAAAGGAAACAAAAAATTTCCACGAATTGAAATTTTGAATGGGCATTGCATAACCAGATATGAGATTCGTGAGATTCTATCACAAGAGAAAAAATTGGCTGCATCGAAAAGGAAGCTGAAGAATTTAAGTCACAGTTTTAAAAGTTTCTCAAATTTATTTCAAGTCATCGAGTCACAGTTACGATAAATATGTGCGTAATTTACGCGCACAATACCTTTCAGCTGACTGGTTTGCTTCCAAAATGGTATATTATTAATAATATCATCGAAAATTAATTTTTACTGATATCTTGTATTGCTCCAATACTTTTACAAATTTATATGGAAACCCGGTTATTGAATTATTTTCGTAACTATACAGCAAATTTACGGGTAATTATAAAATATGGATCGGTATATTTTATATCATCCCGAGTAATGAAGAGCCTACTGTATAGACTTTTAATCGTCCAGAATGCTTAATAAAGGAACAAGTAACTTTGCAATTGTCGCTAACTCATCTTGAGATGTGCCCTCCGATAACATCCCTAAAATAATACAATCCTAATTTATGCAACTAATAATGGTCATTTTACAAAAAACTACATAGACATTAACTTATGTTTTCCCGATAGAGGCCTCGAGCTATTAGCGGACTGTGAAAAAAATTTTCGGATGTCCATCTGTATGTTATGAAATCCAAACTAAACTCTCCTTCGAACTGTTCCCTGTGAATTTCTCAAATGCACTACAGTAGAACCCCGGTAATCCGGACGAATTCAGGCACATAGGCGTCCGAATTAGCGGGGTTTCCGGATTAGCGAGGTTTTCAAAAAATAACGTAAAAAACCTTTTTTCTCAAAAATTACATTGTATAGATAATGCATGTATATATTACATAAGGTATTACAACATATGAAGTGAATGAATATTATCAGCGAGCAAAAAAGTCAGTTTTTTCTTTTGCGCGACCGTTCTTATTTTTAAATCAAGTGCACGGTCTCTAAAACGTCTAAAGAGCATAATTTCATGTGCTTCAAAAATTTGCTCCACGGCCCACTTTAATGATGTATTGAGTGCCGCCAAAGCCTCAGAATGAGAAATTTTGACGGAGTCTACAGGGTGGCAGTGGTCGTCGTCGTCATCATCATCATCTTCTCTCGTTACTGTTCTGATAATTTCGTCATCTGTTACAGCTTCGTTTCGAGCCAAACTGTCGTCCGCCTCAGCAGCCCACTGGAGAGCTTCAGGGTTAGATATTGGGTTCGAATTTTGTAACTGATTAATGAGTGGCGCAAGCTGAATTTATTCAGTTTGCACATTTACTAAAACTTCAGAACCAATAAAATTTGGGAGTAAATTTTTCTACGACTTGCTGATCAATAATTTAGACACAGATGCCAAACAGTTAGCTAGATTGAACACGACATCTTTTAAATTTACCTTTTTCAGTGCACTTTCCAAATTTTCATTGTTTACAGGATCATTAAGAATATTTGTAAGAAGCAACTTACGATATCCTAACCTAATGCTTTGAAAAACATTCTGATTCATGGGTTGGATCAGCGCAGTCGTGTTAGGGGGTAAAAACATTGCGGAAATTTCAACGTCATCAGTACACAATTCTTCTGCAGAAGAATAGCCAGGACAATTATCAAGCAACAATAAAGCACGTTGTGATAAATTGACGGATTTCATATGTTGTCGAACTGCTGGAACGAATTCTATTTTAAACCAATCCAAAAATAATTTTCGTGTGACCCAAGAGTTTTTTTGCCCTCGATAGCACACAGGTAGTGTGACTGACTTGAATGCACGGGGATTTTTTGCTGTTCCGACAACAAACAGAGGAAGCTTATGTTTTCCAGTCACATTTGCACACGGCATAAATTTAATCCTCGCTTTAATTACTTTCTCATTGATTACACGCAGTAACTTAAAATTGTTTAGCTTTTCTCGCTGATAAACACCAACTCTATAGCGCATGCATGGTCACCCTCATTGGACGTCTATCAAAGGGAAGGATTATTTCTTTCGGCTCTTCTCTCATAGCATTTTAATGAACGTGATGTTTTGAGAAGTGATACCCTGCTGCAACTGAAAATTTATTGTCTTTCGAAATTGTTAAGTCTCGCACATATTAAGCATTCCTCTAATGGAAAAATGCTGTCTCAGAAAAGTATCACAACTTAGATGTGTTATCACAATAAACGAAATACTTCGCCCTCCATCACATCATTGCAGCCACTGGAGACATTTTTCAAATAGTCAGTCCACCTCTCGTTTCTTGTTACTAATATGCGTGTTTATATGTTCACAAGAAGAAGTTGCGGGTTTGCATAACTCCCAATGGACCGTCCGGATTACCGAAGGTTCCGGATTAGCGAGTGTCCGGATTACCGGGGTTCTACTGTATTCACGAGCCTAGCTTTGCATTCACATCCTCAAAACAGTCACATGCATCAGATCTAACTGAGCGTTTTATCAACCTTTTTGTCTCTCAAACGTAATCTTAATCTCTGTTTTCAGGGTGTAAGTTTCGAATTACTTCTCGAATGTTCCCTTGTGTTTTTGCGAGGAGTAAACGAATCAGCACTTTCGAATTCTTCTCATGGGAATCTTATTTTATGGTGTGAGTCATCTAACAAAAGGATATGGTTAAGAAGTGCATGCGTTGAACATTGTGTGCGAAACACTCGTAGCGTCCCATTGATGTCGATGTCGGCTCTTGACCTGCTCTGCAACCGAAAACATCAACTTCGCTGTAATCGGAGCCATATTTACTGGCATGCAAAGCTACTAGTCCATGCAAAAAGTCTAGATACTCGAGTTTGAAGTGTTGTATCTCAGTAACCTATTCATCGATAGCAATGAAATAAACTGAAAATGAAAGAAAATTTATTTTTACGTTTTGTGAATACCATCAGCGATTTTTTACCGTGTCAACAAATTTTTTAATTGACATTGTATGAAAAAAGCACGGTTTTTAGCGCTCAGAAACCGATAGCCCAACTTTGAACGCTAATTTTTTAAAACTCTCTCAAGTTATCAACATGAGACTTCATAAGGTGCAAGATCTATCTTTTATAAATGCATATACTGAAGTAGAACCTCGTTACTACTTATTTACTATCCAAAAATTGTTGATAAAGAAAACTCTGCTATTTTCGTTATTTAACGACCTACAAGAAATTGTAAAGTGCCGTAGGCACCGCATACACGCACTGTTGACGAATTTGATAATTTTTACAATGAAAAATTACTAACATTGTCCATGTAGAATTTTATTTATCCTTGTTTCGCGGAGCTCTCAGCCCGCTTATCTCACCAAGAAAGTGCAGGGAAGGGGGTGGAAAAAGCGTGCTGAGAATACCACTGTTGTGGATAAGTGAAATTCGTGTCGATAGATCAGCAATTGGGCAAGGCAACCACAATGACATACAGGTGCATGGTTTTTCTGATGCATCCGAAAGGGGTTATGGTGCTTGTGTCTATTTGAGATCCACGAATGAAGAAGGAATTACTACAGTTAAACTGCTTTGCTCCAAATCTAGAGTAGCTCCATTAAAGAAGGTGTCACTTCCTCGCCTGGAATTGTGTGCAGCTCTACTATTAGCTCGTTTGGTTAAGGGAGTCAGTACAGCAATCAATAATACAGCTGTTTCGAGGACATTTTATTGGACAGATTCTACTGTAACGCTAGCATGGATAGCAGCAGAGCCAACAAGATGGAAAACCTTTGTGGGTAACAGAGTCGCAGAAATACAAGAATCAACCTCTTTTGGGGATTGGAGGCACATCCTTTCTGCAGATAACCCAGCTGACATCATATCAAGAGGAGTGAATGCCAGTGGATTGATCAACAATAGGTTGTGGTGGAATGGATCATCTTGGCTTCAAGAATCACCAAGAGAGTGGCCAGGTCAACACTTTGTGAAAGTATCTGAAGACATCCCTGAAGAAAGAAGGTGTAAGACAACTATCTTCACAAAATCACTGAATTCCCATAGCATAATACACACACGTTAAAAAAGGCGCGGTTCCCCGACCATGCATCGAGGCAGACTGCTCTGAATACGCTAGTCAGCGCGCTGAAGGCACCAGCAATACAAATGTCCGAAGCGGACGAGACTAAACAGTAATCCCCCTTTCCGTCCCAACCTCGTCCTTTAGAGGATCAAATAATGAAACAAGTAATAAACATAACTGAATACGAAAAAAATTGTTACAAGTTCATATTTTTCTGCGGCGATAGGATCAAATCAGCGTCCCGCAAGCATGTGGCCTAAGAACTAATTATCGGATAATTAGCTGCTTTCCGAAAATTTAAATTAATTTAACTCTACTATATCTCGAAAGTTAACATGAATAAAACAATTTGCAATGTATTACATGACATCACCGATATTGTGAAGTAAGAAATATCGACGATTTGATGTATTAAAAAAAATGAATTGCATTGACTACGGTCAGCAAATTCTTTATTTGAGCCATAGAGGATCGCTGGTGATAAAAACTTGGAAACTAATTTAACGCAATTTAACATTAGCATACAATTACAAAGTCTTGATCTTTAAAACGTCTAGATCTTCAATAAAGCCCTTCCCTTTTAGCGGAAGAATGATTAGATCGAATATATATGGGTATTTTTCTCAGAACTAGGTTCGTTTTTGAGATAATTTGAGTCAGTAGAGGGCCATCTTTCTAACAGAATTAGAAGTTATATATTCGCGTTTCCACTATCTTAGTAAATATTGTATACAGATTATTCTAAATATTTAAATGTATACCTCTTTCTTTAAAAGAAAATGGAAATTTTCGCTTTATTAAATCCTATATACTCGAGCATACTTTAAGATAATGATAACCAACGAATAGTAAAATTTTACAAATAAGGCGAATTATTTTATTTGCGGTTCACTTGTATTTATGCGAGCTAAAGTGGGCCGCTGGTGATTAAAACTTGGAAAATTCTCATTTAAAGCAGTAACATTAGCATACAATAACAGATCATGGGAACGTAATAGCTTATTATTAGAATATCAAAAGGAATCCATACATAAAAATTCATTAAAAATGCACACGTTTTAGTAGACGGAGGAGTGCAGTTGACGCGGAAGAGAAGAATCGCATAAAGAAAGATAAGGGACAAAGTGGGCAAAAAGCCATCCGGAAAAAGTTTTCTTTTATACGTCGCAGAGAATGGAAGTTTTCGTTTGTTATCTCTCGCGATTGTTCTCATTTTTTTACGGCTATCTGTCCAGACGGTTGTGTTTTCCATTAAACTCCGCACATTAGCATCAGTCTCTTTTTACCTTAAGGGAGAAATTACGGGGTTTTGCATTCAGCTACGGTTCTGTTTATTGGTCGTGGTAGGACCTGGTAAAATTCTCCTAATTATCGGCATCGCACTTGAACTGCAGCACAAATTGGGCGAGGTGATAAAAATAAAAAAATAGAATCTTTAGTTAATCTAATGAAATGGATTGAATATTGATATGTTTTGCATTATTTGGATGATTTAAACGTGACGTGTGAAAAGAATAAAGTTATATTTTGGCATAAAAAGTAACATTGTAAACTGTGAAATGTGGTTTTTGTGTTTAGGTGATATATTTTGGTGGAGGTACTGGGGAGATGTCTGTTTGAATTAAGTCTATGTGTATGTATATGTTATTATTGGAATATTTGCACGATTACGTTATTCATAGACAATGGTTGGGGCTACCACCAGAAGAAATTCTGCTTATAGCGTATATAATAATAATAATACCTCGGCGATGCAGTTTTAAAAATTAATAATGACAAAAATACGTGATGGAAATCCTACAGCGTTTGTTTTATATGAATACAAAACTTTTCATAAATCTTTGTGTTACAAATGATACAAAGATTTTGCAAATACTACATGAAATTGAAATTTTACTAAATATTGCACCTAAATTTTGTATTAATATATATTGCGCCTAAATTTTTACCATGTTTCCAAATATTATCGCTGTATTAATAAAAATATATTTAGTGATTCTAATGATTTCACTACAAAAACACGGCAGCGAAAAAATAAAAGATGGAGGATGAAATTAACTCTAGGAGGCTTAACTATAGTAATCTCGAAATTAATTAAAAATTTAGTTGATTTAATAGCAAGAAATTTTTTATTTAAGCCATCAACTTACGATACGAGCCATACGATTTTTATGTGATCACAAGATGAAATTAGAATCTGAGGATGAAATCTTTTTTTTCATCTTTTTGAATTAAAAAGGAGTTGAGTTCTCAGAATAATTTTAGTTTTGATTTAAAGTTATGAATATGAAGTTAAAGAGATAAAAAGAGTCAAAAAATGATATTTCAGTTCATAGATTTATCACATACATTGGTGTCCATATCGATATAGCAGGCCGACCTCCATTATTTCACTTTTACGATCCATTTCTCGTATTCGTTTACTATCGGCAGAGTAAAATTTAGTTGGTTATAAAACCCATCTATGATCAATAATTGTTTAGAGTCATTCCATACATAAAAATTGTAAAATTGTAGGTAAAGATAGACATTTAGCGGTATTTTTTGAACCTCAGATAAAACTTTCTGTTTGACTAGCAATAAATACCTCTCCCGTGCATAAATTGACCTAATTTATCTTACATGTTTTTGTAGCGAAAGGTCGACTTTCGTAGCTGATTATACGCTAAAGAAGGGTTGCTACTTTCATATTCTGAAAAAGGAGATTTTCATAGTCACGTTTTAGAACCAAAGCTTGAGGCTTCTATTTATTCGAAGCCGGAGTAGACTCTGAAGAAGAGTTAAGGAGAAAAAGTCTGCCGCAGCCGGGACTCGAACCCGGATGTTCCTCTTGCCGGGCGGATGTTTAGCCAATTAAGCTACCGCGACAGAACGTTCTACCCTTCACTTTCTGGTGTTATGACGGTAAGGTGTGCTGTGGAGGATCCATCGAGGATGGCACCACTCCTACGCACACGCGGGACATCTAAGATGCCACCACACCATCACAGCGGACTTCCAGAGGCCAGAAATGGCGAAGTATGTAAGCGATGAAAATACACATGCTTGAATTTTGAGAAGACGTGAAGGAGAAAAAGTCTGCCGCAATAAGTCATAAGGTCTTTCTTACATTCTGTATGCGTTGCTGTTTGCTCACAGAAATATTGTATTTCCCCGGTTGTAGACCCATGAAGCGACAGAAGTGCATAAAGGTCGAGCTGGAGGCAGAATAATGTAAACATGAAAATCCTTGAAAGTAGAGCACTAAGAAGACGCTGAATATTGCAGGTTTATCCAAATTTTCTCTTCGCGGTTGCGTGCATTGAACTCAAAATCTCAAAGATTGACTCAGTGCTTGGAAGTAGAGCGTAGGTTCTTACTAATACTAAATCCAAGGAAATCATTATTATTATTAAGTCTTTTAAAATTATCAACTAACTCATAAAATAACAGCTTATTCTTTCTTGGCATTCTATTTTCAGCGCTATAATCCAGACATTTAAACTAGATTTAATCAAGAGTTGCTATATTTCGAGAATTCAAAAACAGTATATTTTTGCATTAGAAGTATACTAAGACGTGATATTACAACCTAGATAGGATTGCGAAAGATGTGGTATTTAACATTAAATATATTTAATACAAAATAACTCTTGAAAATCCTGCGTTAAATAACGTAAAGAACTGAACTCTTGAAAATCTTTGTGAAAATGTTTAAAAATAAAACAATGGGAAGTAGTATGCTTACTTCCTGCAACACCTAGCCCTCGGGACCCCTAACCCAACTCGGACCCTATTCTCCGGGAACTATTTTCTAATTTTACCTTTCGTTGATAACTGCATCTTTCCTCGTCCTTCGCTGAGCAGAAATCTCCAACGTCACACTTCCTGTAAAAATAAGAAAAATGTTTAGAGATACTGCAAATAAAATTGAAACTTTTTACAGAAATTCAATTCGTAATCACCTTACTCACTAGTAGTATTTTAAATATAATCTTGAAATCGATAATAAATTAATATTTCTGGTAAAATAATCAAAAATGTAGCACAAATAATTTTATCCGTTCGTATTACATAAGATTAAACAATTGAACGATTTAAACGCATAAATGATTTATGACCCACATTTTCAACCAAAATGAAAAGTTGCTGTAATGAAGAGGTACAAAAAAAACATCAACCAACCAACTTTTATTACTTATTTTTTGAACTATTTAGTACAATAAAGGACTAATCAATCATCTTCAAAATCATTGTAAACAAATTGTTAAGCTACTAGTAATGCTAGATTGAAGTGTTATCGCATTAATCATGTTTTATCTGAAATTGGTGGAAAGAAATTAAAATCAAAGTTAAGGGTAGAAAAAGAAGTTTCAACTTTCCCAATTCTTTCTTGTCACGATTTCGATTGTAATACACCACTGAGATTCCCTAGTTTTTCAATCTCAAGCACTTATATCATGATGAAATAATCACACTCCATTTCTGTTCCCGAAAAATTCTAAATCGATTGAAATATGTTCATATGTTTTGTTGTAAGTAAACCGTTACTAATCTCTAGCGCCAAGTAAAGCAAGACTTTACTTTGTACTCACTTCATTTAGAGTAGAAATAAATTACATAACAATAATTCATAGATGAAGTAAGAGGATTAAAAAAGTTCAAGGTCTAAATCAAACTTTACGTTACTAACGTGAAGTATTCACGACCGACCGTTTTGCATGGATACCATCGAGATTTTCGAGAACTGACGACCCACATAATATTTTCTTATCATTAAATTAGATTAGCATATTCAGGATCAGTCATTGGTATCTCAGAGCATGAGTGAAACGAACTGCACTGTATCAATCACCTTTTACAATACTAGCATGACGTAATAATGCTCGACCGTTATGAAAGATAAGCCTTAGTGCTTCGAATACTTAAGAAACATCAAGGATATTTAATTATTTAACGGTGAGATATAAATAATAGAATAGATCTCTATCTAGATACCTCTAATTCCTAAATCCTCACGATGAAAAGACAAGCGAATTGTATGTTGTAATTAATTCATTTTGCCTTGATTGTTATGCTATCTCAATTCGTGAAATATAATTGTATTAAAAATAGTGAACGATTTACGTTGTTTATAAATAATGTGAAATGACAAAAGAGGAAGTATAAAAAAGGTAAAGAAGTTAGCATGCTAAATTACTCTCGATGAAATAGCGATTATTTGATAAAAAGATGAAGAACTTTAAATAAATTCTGTCTGTATTGGAGAAATTCATTAAAAAATAAGCTTATAAATTATATGCAATAAAATCGAAGTGATTTACTGTGTGGTTTACTTTTGAACAAAAAAATAAGTTACTGGTGAAATCAGGAATGGAATAACATTATTGATAAGTTGATAGATAATTTTTCGTAAAAACAAGCATAATAAGGAACGAAGGTAGCAAGATAGTGGCAAAATAAAGTGAATGCATTCTACCAGATAATTTGTTGGCCATTGGTAATACTATCTGAACTAAAAATGAATTGATAATGAAAGACGAAAAAATAGATTAAAATGTTGTATAAATTTCAACGGAAACACCCTTATTAACTTCTTCTTCAAGATTTATACATTACTATATTTTGAAAGATGTAAATAATATTGTTTTATTTGGCTTTGTATTTCTATCTCCCGACTTTCATTGTTTTTTAACTCCAATCTTTGTCAATTAGTACTCTAGGTAAACCCAAATAATGAAAATTAAAAGCTATGTAAACTATATAACTACAAAAGTTATTTTTATACATTCGATATCATTGTGATTGTTTGAGGCGAGTCTGCATTATCGGAAAGGGAACTAAATTACCAAAAATGGGATGGAATGACAGTATTGATAATATCTTAAATTTTACTGCATCATAGAACGGACATAATCCACATTATTGCTAATTGATAATTATTTAACCATGTCAAAGAATACTAGACTCATTGTACATGGTAAGAGTGAGTTATAATCAGATATATTTATATTAAAACTCATATCAAAATATTGAGATCTGATTCAAATGTATTTTTCCTGTCACTGACAGATATGGAACCAATCTAAACTATTTTTTGCTTAAAGCCTCGCTTCTCATATGGTATTATTGAGTATCGAAAGAAGTACAGCCAATTAAATCAATACAAAAATTAGATTTTAATCGAGAATAAAATCTAAACATGAAAGTTTAAATAATAAATGAATAGTTTTTGAATTTTCTGGCCTATTAATAAACACAGAGGCAGAGCAATGATTTCCCATTATATAATCCAAAATGGCCAAGATCTGAATTTCAGACATACATATATAATGGTGAAAAAATTATGATAAATAACGTGAAGCAAACAAGAAACACTCAATTATAAATTTTTGATCTCAAGAGTTAATGAATTAAAATGCAGCTTTTTGAAAATATTTTAAATATGACCTAATAGGATAGTATCAACATTTTAGGATGCCAAAGTTTCTGCACGAACAATTTTGATCAAGTTGCATCTACCAAACGGCAGATAGTTTATTTGAGCTGAATAAAGTATTTGTGACTTGATGCCAGAGAGAGGATAACTTAAAATATATTCAATTGATTCAATTAAAACTACAATGTAAGACAAATGCTCAGCAGCATATGTTTACGTAAGATTATTAACCTATTGTAACATATTATGCGATAAAATCAATAATCAATACAACGAAAGGTAGGTAGATGTTTCGGACAGTTTGTTTATATATAACTTTCAGGTACTCTATCTTAACTGAATAGTGAATTCATTAAAATTTAATACCACAGTGAGATGGCACATTGAATTTCATAACGTAATATTCCTTTTAATCATGTGGTTTACTTCTATTGAAAACAACCCTTATAATACAATATTTATCTAGATTAAATTAAAAGTATCACAGCTAAAGCTAGATAAATCATGAAATTATGTTTTTGTTTTAATTATTGAAGGACTAACACATATGAAAAATCCAAGATGGAGGAATGTGTTTATTTCAACGTGACCATTTAATTAGAAGTAATTAGAAAATTAAAATAGCAAAATAACTTCATGAATGGTCAAGGGAAACACCTAAAAATTAAATTTTACATTGAAAAGATGGTATTAATTATGGAGAAACATTTCACCATACATGATTAAACATTAATAAAAAATACAAAACGGAATTATACTTAATTTTCATTTCTTAAACGTTATCATGGATGCCATTGCATAAAAATCATTCTTAGCAACGATAAATATGATTGGCTGTTCGCTTTGATAAGATCTAGTTCATTGGATGATTTGAATTGTTTAAGCCAATAAAAATGAGCTACCCGCCACCCACCGCAAATCCCACTCGCATCAATCTTTTTATGACAGACGAAGCCGCCATGTTGACGTGAATCTACATCTTAGATTACGCAACAACAAATTTTACTGATTTTTTGAAAATATCTAAAAGATATTTTACTAAAATTATTACAGTAAGTTATAGTATTGCCATATTAATGTTTTGAATAAGTTTTATTAAGTATTGATGAAGTTATGATAATATATTTTTGTAACAGCTGTCTTCCGTTTGAAATAACTTGTTAAGAAGATCCGCCATGACAGTCGCACTAAAGTAACATTTTGGATGCTGACTACAAGTGTTAATAACTCGCGTAAGTTATAAAATACAGCCTTTGAGCATTCATTTTTATTCTTATTGAAGCATTATATTATATTTTTAATTTATCTGGATCCATTTACTAGGAACTAATTATAAATCGTAAATTACGATGCAGATAAACTTGCGAAAATCAGCGCTTACCATGAAACTTCTATAGCGCCAACTAAGCGCCACGGCCAGAATTTGAAGCACCTCAGACAACAAGGTAATCATGAAATGAAATGAATGAAACATGTATGTTAAAAATATCTGCTTACCTTTTATTCGGCTTGGTCAATATCCGCTATCCCTCCGCCACTGTAAGGGGTCAGTATTTATCTTGCACTTAGCACGATTTTATTCACTTTTAAAAGGGTAGCACTGCAAATTATAGAATACGTTCGCATTTACACTCACTACTTCAAGGAATAAGACGTACGAATAGAAGAGAGCGAGCCACTCAGGCACAGAAGCACAATCACCGGGAACGAAGAAATGGATGGAATATCGGTGAGTGATACATATAATGGAAGAAATATCAATCCATTGTGGTTAGCTCGGGAATAAATATTTGAGATAATTCCCTTATTTTATCCTCTGATTGCACCAAAGCACGGCACCACTTAAATATTAGAACATCCTTCTTCTAGCAAAAGACTGGTGAGCACATAACTCCTCGTAGTCCAGTGATGAACACGTCCGATGATAGACTGCTTGTGAAATTCCTTCAAAAATGATTCGCCTCCAATCACGAGCCTCCTTGTCCTGTTACTTTCGTCGTTTTGCACCCTCGATGAGGTCCGCAGCTGCGGAAAGCGATATGGCACCACCCGGTCTACGTTTAGTTCAAATTTCACGCCGATGTCTGGAAGGGAGCATGGCTCTCGCTAGGGTGCGTATTCTTAAATTCCGTTATTTATTTATTTATTTATTAACGACTTAATTGGGCGAAATTGGGACTAATAAGTCCCATCTTCCATTTAACCCTTGTACATATGCATACATACATTGTGAATGGTTATGAATTTACAAATAATTTTTAAATAACTAAATGATTAAATTACTAATATTTACAGAATGAAATCACTAAATAATGCAAAGGTATATACAGGAAGTTATACAAAGTTATACAAAGGTATATACAGAAAGTCATACAATATAAGGAAAATTACTAGTATATGAAATATTAAATCATTAAACAGTATATAGATACATATAGAAAGTTATACAACAAATATAAGTTATCCCTGTGAGAGATATTTGATACAAAGCTTCTTGAATGATGGTAAGGAGGGAGCATTTTGAATTTTAGGCGGGAGTACGTTCCAAAGTCTGCAGGTGGTCACATGAAAAGATTTATTATATATTCCGGTATTATGTTTTGGGATTTGAAGATTTTGATTTCCCCTTGTGTAGCGATCGTGAATATTATTCATAGGGATGAATTGTGAGGAAAGATATTGTGGTGTACTGTTAGTTTTAATTGAGTAAAGACAGGATAAGAGATGAAGTTTCCTTCTAGCATCAAGCTTAAGCCAGGATAATTGCTCGTACGATTCGGTTACATGATCGCTTTTCCTGAGGTCGCAAATGAATCGGATGCAGGAGTTCTGGGCTCTCTGCAGTTTCGTCGCAAGTTCGTGGGATAAATCATGGAAGACGATATCGCAGTAATCGTAATGTGGGAAAATGAGTGAGCATACGAGATTTTTTCTAAGAGAATGAGGAAGAAAAGCTTATAGTCGCGTTAGAGAATGAAGAGTCCTGTTTACATTTTTTCGTATTTTAGTGGTTTGATCACCCCAAGTGAGAGATTCGTTGATTATAAGACCTAGATTCGTAACACTTTGGCAGAAAGGGATATTTTCATTGACAATCTTAAGGGGAAGTAAAGAACTTTTATTTAAGGTAGATGTGAGTTTAGGATGCCCAATTATGATAGATTGACTTTTAGATGGATTAATTACCAGTTGATTATTGATGCACCAATCGTTTATCGATGAAATATCTATGTTCATCTGGTTTATGGCGTAGTTGAGATGAGAAGCTGGTGAATGAATGTACAGTTGTAAATCGTCTGCGTATAGATGGTAATTACAATTGAATAGGTTAGCTGCGATATCATTAATGTAGATAGTGAATAGTAGTGGTCCAAGCGTGGATCCTTGCGGTACACCTCTGTGGTTTGTAAGCCATTCGGAGGAGGAATTATCATAAAATACCTTTTGCGTCCTATTACTTAGGTAGGAGGAGAACCACTGAAGAGACGTAGAGGAAAAACGCATCAAACGAAGCTTGCTGATTAGTATATCTTTATCTATGGAATCAAAGGTCTTGCTGAAGTCCAGTAAGGTAAGAATAGTTACTTCTCTGCGATCCATGGCACGACGAACATCGTCAGTAATCTTTATCAAGGCTGTAGCTGTGTTATGTGATCGGCGGAAGCCAGATTGGTAGGGGTCGAGAAGACGATTTGTTGGGATTTTCCTCCTGACTAGGATGAATACCAAGCAGATTATGTAATTTCTTCCCTCCCACGATATGACTACCTCCTGGCCTTGTGCCAATTTGTAGTCTTGAATAATAAATAAATAAATAGTAGATTCAGGGGTAAATTAAGTGAGGTATTACAGAAGGAATAATTGCAGATGAATTATTTTAGGCTTGAATAGGTGTAATTATGCTTGTTGTTACCTCCGGTTTTGCCTGTGTAATGGTTTGCGGTGTTAGGTTATTTAATCATCGATTCGTTCGATTAAAAGTGTTGTGTATGTTTTGTATGTTAGTTTTGTTATGGTGTGCAGCGGTTGCTCTTTTACTTTTTATGCTAATTTTATGAGGTTGAAAGGTTAATTTTTCAGAATAATTTCTTTACTTTTAGTAATCCCGTTTGTCAGTCGGTCTATTAACCAAGAATTTGGAGAAATCGATAGTTGTACGGGCTCCTAAAATTGATTAGGGAGGAAGCACAAAATCAGATTAACCGAATGCATTTTAACAGAAATAATTATAATTTAATAGGCAACACAATAGTAGTCTAAAATATAATTTCCGTTCATTTTACTCATCTATTAGATTGTCTCCGTATGGAAAGATCTTTGCTTCTGACTTGTGATGGATTCGTGTTGCAGTCGTGTGGAAGAGGATATTCTGGAGAAACGAGGGAATCCAAAGGCGACGCTGGAAAATCAGCTATCGGGATTTGGAGGACATCGGTTCCAAGAGGAATCGTCCGCCGATGGATTGAGTGATCGAAAGGTCAGTGATTAATCTTCGCAGACGGCGCATGCACCGGAGGTAAGCAAGTTCCTCTTCAAAGGGTAAGGGGTCGACTTCTGCAAACTAATAGTTTTCACTAATCTTCTATGGTTAACACCTACTGCCGTCATTACCTTGGCATAATTTGCGGATATCAGGTTGCGAAAAGTCTTCTATTTGCCTTAAGTTATCGGTTTCAGCTAAATTTCTTTCAGCTATCGGTTCAGCTGAATAAAACTGATTCAGTGATGTGTAATGACTGCAATTGGTGATGATTATTTCGCAGCATCTTTGTATATGTATAAGCTTGCCCCTTTTTAGGTGCGTGTGCAAGTTACTCCTACGGTGACGTCGTGCACCGATTATAATTCTGCCGAAATGGTTTTACTTTTTACAGCTGTGGCTTTTGTTTTTAACGCCAACGGCCGTCCACGACGTTGTTTATTGACTGTTGATCGATGTTAACTGTAATTTCGTCTGCCAAAGTTCAAAAATAATGCTCGTGCAATTCGACAGGGTTTAAACAATCTCACGCACCCCTAAATAGGCCAAGTTCAAGTGTACATGCATGTGCTTTGCTTCTTCGTCCACTTAACGAATTTATGCCCCAGATAACGAGGTCTCCTCCGTCGTCTTTTGGAAGATGGTTTGTCAATAAGCGGATCCGGATTATGAAAATTCCGCTGAATTTTATAACAATTAATTCATTCATTTATCACTGACAGGGTTTTCAACCCAATTACACGTCATATAATTATTTTATATAGATTTATTTTTCCGGAAACAATTCATTCGCATGAAATTTGCAGCCTTGAATTATGTGTTGGGCTGATTTCTAGTCGGAAATATTAGATTATGTTAGAAAAATAGTTCAGGAACCCATAATCTTTAGCAATTTCCTCCGCTCCGAATCACGGTGGTCGAATTTGGGTCTTAATGGAGATCTAAAACCTAATTACGCTCACTCTATTAAGAAAGAGTTGTCACGTGTCCATTGAAGTAGCTTACGCATGTCTCATCATGCTTATTCCAATGTAGAGGTTCCTTAATGTTATTTTTTATGCAATATTGACTAATATTTACTGAATGCATGGTATTGATTTTAGTTTTATGGTTAATATTGTACAATATTGATGCCAATTCGTGCATGTTTTCTTCATCTCTTATTTTTTGTTTTATGTCATTTTATTGACATCATTTATTTAAATTAACTGACTATTCTTATTTATTTATCGCATGCGCGTGCTTACTGGTAGTGTATTTCTATATTATGTTATTTATTCTTTTCTCATCGTTTAATTATTCTTATCGATAGATTTGCGCAGGTTTTTCACATCCCCCATCTTTGTGAGCTGCTGTGGACAATTCCTTTTTCCTAAGAATCTCGTAGCTTTTTTTACTTCCACAATTATTCTATTTTTTTCTTCTACGATTCTCTTTACTTTAATTATTCTATAATTAATGACGATAGGTTAGATGGAAGAAATAATGCTGCAGCAGCCAATACGGATATCTCTAGAATGTACCGTCCAGTGCCTTATGACCCAAGAGGTTCGCCCTGAAAACCTCATCATAATGGACCGTGATTCCATTCCAGCGTAGAGGGGGGACCAACTGAATACGCTCACTTACGAAGCTTATGCGTCGCGTATGAGAGTTACTCATTAATCGGAAATTTCGTGCGTCAGTCGCAGCTCGGACTGATACAACCATCGCTCCGTCATGGGTGAGTATTTCTTTTCATCTACTTGAGACTTTCGTTGCATGCAGGGTTCTGGAAATTTTTGACATTCTAGCCCTTCCCTCGTGTTGTTCCTACTGATATAAAAGCAGCCTATCCTGGATCGAGGGGGGTGCTGCTCCCCTTCGAATGGTCGATTTTTAAAGGGCTCTACTTTCTTCATACTCACCGAAAGTTGGTCTTCGGGACAAAATGGTCTCCGTGATGGCTCAGCCACACCGGAGAGGAATTGCAGGTGACTGCTGAAGGAATGGTCCAAATGATTGAGAGCCGAGAAGAATGTATCGAGGCCTTTTCTCGTTCGTTCGTCTTACTGCCATTATGTTAAGATAAGTAGCTGCTTGCAGACGATAGCGCTACTTCGAAGAAATGGATTGTCGCGCTGACATGCATTATATAACTGGTTCAAATGGCTCATTTTTCTGATTTAATAGATTCATTATAAGGAGACCGCAGGCCCACAAATTTTCCGTCTCGCCTCCAATATAGATTCGTACATCCTTATCAGAGTCTGTGGTCGTTTGCATTAATGCCTCAATGTGCTTCCAAACAGGTCATTTTACCTGATGAAAAGCATTTTCCTATTACGTGGGACTTGCATCGGTTTAGGCACTTGCATATCGGGCAGATCATTTCGTCGAGAGCAGTTCCGTTCTGATATGGTAAAATGTGTGGTCTGCTCACGATACCGCGCTATCACAAAGCAACCCATTACGTGTTTTCAAAGATACATTTCGAGGTGCGGAGTGTCTAATCTAATACACTCAGAACGTGACAAGAATTTAGAGAGGATACGATTGATTGCTGAGGAATTCGTATCGATTAATTCCTTCAATTTCACTGTATAGTTAATAAAATCAATTGAAGAAGCCTTAACAATGTGGAATTCCATACTAGGAATAGAAATAAAAAACACTGTGTCGAAAATTCCACTTAAGTTTTTAATGTACGACCGGTTTCAGACAATTCTGTCCATCATCAGGCACAGAGACCGCAACTGCATTGAATATATACAAAACAGTGACCAATAGGGAAGCAAGGTCAGAGAGGGGGGGAAGGGTTAGGGATATTAGGTGAGGGAAGCGGCGGAAGGAAGCAAACAGTAGATAAAAGTGGAGAGTGATTAGGAAAGAGGTGAATGTTAGTCAGCGTATAATTGTGGTGTATGTGGTGTAGAATTTCTAATTGCTCCAAGTAATTAAGTTTATTTCCTTGAGAATGGCTATGGAGGAGGGTGTTGGTAAAATCAGAATGGTGTTTATTATCGAGTAAATGTTTGGCGAAATGTGAGGCATTGGAACCATTTAGGAAAAACTGTTTATGTTCTTTTGTTCGAATGTGTAATTTTCTCCTAGTTTGACCTATGTATATTGCATTACAGTCTTTACAATTTAATTTATATATACCAGATTTTTGTGTTTTATCGAATTTATATTTATTGTTTAAAATAGTTTTCCCTATGTTCTGCGTTGTATAGAAAGCTGGTTTGATGTTATGAAACTACCTTTCCTCGGCCACATCAGTTATCATCTTGCCAATTTTCTTAAATGCTCCAACATCAAACCAGCTTTCTATACAACGCAGAACATAGGGAAAACTATTTTAAACAATAAATATAAATTCGATAAAACACAAAAATCTGGTATATATAAATTAAATTGTAAAGACTGTAATGCAATATACATAGGTCAAACTAGGAGAAAATTACACATTCGAACAAAAGAACATAAACAGTCTTTCCTAAATGGTTCCAATGCCTCACATTTCGCCAAACATTTACTCGATAATAAACACCATTCTGATTTTACCAACACCCTCCTCCATAGCCATTCTCAAGGAAATAAACTTAATTACTTGGAGAAATTAGAAATTCTACACCACATACACCACAATTATACGCTGACTAACATTCACCTCTTTCCTAATCACTCTCCACTTCTATCTACTGTTTGCTTCCTTCCGCTGCTTCCCTCACCTAATATCCCTAACCCTTCCCCCCCTCTCTGACCTTGCTTCCCTATTGGTCACTGTTTTGTATATATTCAATGCAGTTGCGGTCTCTGTGCCTGATGATGGACAGAATTGTCTGAAACCGGTCGTACATTAAAAACTTAAGTGGAATTTCGACACAGTGTTTTTTATTTCTATTCCCTCACTGTATAGCTTAATCAGCTCCTCTCGTAAATTTTTTGTTTTCCTTAAATTTTTAATAATTCAAATAAGCTGATAGCCCCTCGAAAACTATTCTCATCTCTATGCGGGTTCGAACCCTGGACCCCACTATACGTTACCATATGGAATGCACGTAAAGTTCGTTTTTGTACCTTGCAGGCTTTGTTATTTTTACAGAATTAAATTGGAAATAATGGTCCCAAGAAGTCAAGAAAAGTATGAAACGAAGATAAATTAAATAAAGAATCTTATCGTTGTCGTAAATACACTTTTTGAATCGAAATTACGAGAACCATGACAAAATAAACGAAGATTTTGTAAAATTTCGCCGTAGTAAACAACTAGTCCCCCTGACGACCAGTATGATTGTTGAATCCGATACATTCATTTTCCCACAAGAATACACGAGGATTTTAAGTCCATGCAGAATTAATGGTTGGAACTTATGTCAGAATTCATGAAGAGGAGGCATCTAATTGAGATTTTCGCGAATGCAAACTATGATATTTAAATAGTAGGAAAAAAATTACGGATATTTTGGAGTTTATCAGACCGATTTACAAAAGTACGTTTATACCTTCTTTTGTAGTGATCAAGATGACAAAGAAATATTACGTCGAGAAAGGGGAAGATTTTTGAAAGACAGAATCTTAACTCAAACTAGATTTTATAGCAGAAATTTTAAAGCAGTGCGTTTGTTTTATTCTCACGAACTGAAAAAATGTTCAATGGAATCGAATTCGTAATTTTTCGGAATCTCGCAAATATTTTAGGTAAAATTCCTTCCTGATTAGTATTTATTAAAACAATTAAGGTATTGATAAGTTTATATATTAAGATATCTATTCTTGAATGTTTCATATTAATTAAAATTAAAATCAAGACCTGCATTACGTGACGGGGGAGTTTACTAGTTAAATATAATAAGCGTAAGTTGTTAACGGCAACCAAATCAATTAACATTATTTCTTACCTTAAGCCTGTTTGAGTGATTGCTGTTTAAGGTTCGTAGCCAAGTCGGCAGTGTCCTTCGAAAACTTTCTCATATTCACTTGTTGGTTGGTTAAGATGGAGTAGTTTTGGGGAGCAAATTGTTTTCTTATTAACTGTTTGAAGATTCCTTTGAATCCAGATGTGCCCACTCCATCGATTATTCAAAGAGAAACGTTTTCTTTCAAGTGCCTATCTCCCTCTTTAAACTATACTGTCTCTAGCTACGTAGTCACATCGAGTTTTTTTTTCGGATTTCAAATCAAGTTCCACTTCTGTTTTGTGCCTTACGCGCTTTTATTTTTGTCTACTGTCTGTTTTGGCAATACACATCGTTTTTGCAGGTGGTGGATCGTTAGTAAACGAAGCATTAGTTTCGTCTCTTTTTAATTGTCATTAATCGCTATCGGAGACCCGTCAATGTCAACCGAATGCGATTTTTGGGTCATAATGAGTCACGCTAACATTACAAATGTACAGAACCAAAGAGACGATCGTAGCCCTAGGGTTAGACGGCCTTGATCTTGAAGTGCCGGTATAATTCCATAACGCTTTCGAATTTTTGAACAACCAAATGAAAAATGTCGCTGATAAAGAGAAAAGTAATAGCGGCAACCCGTGTAGCTCAAAGGGGGGCCTTGTAACTCGGGAAACCGAGATCGAAATTTTCCGTAATGTTGTTAGTGGTGACATTCCTTCCCTTCAAATCATAAGACGAGTGGTAACGTTAATTAGCCCAAAGTTCCTTCCAGTTCAAATTTTTCACTCTGTTCAGTCATAGTTTTGGCGAAACAAATCACCAAGAATGAAATAGGCTTACCAAACCACAAAGTAGCGATGCATATAAAAAGACCCTATCTTCAATAACTAAGTAGAAAAGGGTGAGGAGAGAGCTATGAATCTGCTGTAAAATAAATTAACTAACTGTCACACTTGGATGTGGAATGGGATTAGTGCGAGGGAGATCCTCGGGTGGTCAGAGGTTGATGCCGAGCGACCATCTTAACCCAGATAAACGCAGCGGACTGGCGCATGATGAGTTTCACACAGTTGGACTCCCGCCTACGGCCCCGGTGATCATCAACGTCTCAAACGAGGTGCGGCTGCCATTTAGTGCGTTTCGCCTCAACAGGCGTCGCAGGGAGATCTTTCAGATCGACCCCAGGCCGACAGAATGTCGATTTGAGGCAGATGAACCGCCCCGGTGCGAGCGATTGATGTCCTGTGGTGCGTGGCAGCTATTGGGAATTTCGCCGCTCCGCGTGGGACGGAGCAGCGCGAACTACAGATGAACCCCGTGCCACACGGGAAATGCTCCCTCGGCGACATCACCAGTGGCAACCCGGGACTCTCTCCGCTTTCCCCTCCGTCTCTTCCGCTCGTCGAGCAAGTTGTGATAATGCTGATTATCTGATCATGATTTGCTGATTGCAGCAAAGTTCAGAAAATCCCTATTTGGAAAATGCTGTAAATTGGGTTCCTTTGTTTGGATAACTCTGCAACGCATGCCCTCCATAGCATAAATGGTAGGGGAAATATTAATTTAAACTGTAGTTCCGCTAAGGACTTTCTAATTGTGAACGAGATTTTAGTTTACGACAAAATTAATGTACGTTCAAACGCTAATTTTATCGTCAGGGAACCTAACAATTTTGGTCAGAAACATCGAATTTCTAGAGGCCCCTAATCAAGGTCAAAGTCTCCCAACTCAAAACCACTCGTCCGACTAAATCCAAAATCTCAAAGTGGATTGAATTTGACCCATCGTGGCCAATCCCTTCGTTTCGAGTTGAACTTGCTGATAACCAGCAGGGGAGAAGTTTTTATGATTCGAAAACTTTGTGGTTTTAAAATAATGACAGACAAATCTGAACCCCCTTCCCCAACCAATGTTACCGCTGCCAGCACTACGGAAATGTAGATAAGGCATGCCAGGCTAAGCGCACCCGGTGACACCTTGGATTCTCTCCATGGGGTGTACAAGCGAAACATGCGAATTGAAAAGGCAACCATCCGTAGACCGCGGTTGTCCGAAATCGCTCTTGATAATAATATATTTTGAAAGAGAAAGCGTGACTTCGTCTCAATCCTGACAAATTTCGCGCACCGGAAAGAGGTTTCGTATTAGAGGAAAATAACTTCACCGCCATTTAAAACCCACAAGATTTCTTCTCCGCGAATAACCCCGTGGAAATCGAGAAAGTCCAGGGGAACAAATTGCAATGCCACCGGGAACCGCACCAAAGCAGATAGACCGGAGGGAGAAAATGTAAATCAAGCGCCCTTGTTCACTGGCAACACCGTTACGGAAGCGACTTGTCATAATCATGTTTAGGAAACGTCGAATCCTCACCATTAAATGGATAAAAAATATGGAGTGGAACGCAAATGGAATTCTAAAATCGAGCTCCGATTCAGCAAGAATTTGATAACCAAAATATACGTAGCCTTTGTTTCCGTTATTGATCTTAAATCTGAGAAAGCGATTCGCGATTGTATGAGGAAGGACGATTCCGAGCTCATGGGAGGGTTTCTACATTTGCATTAATGCTCCGCAGGGAGTGTGAAACACCAAACTAGCTTAATTTTCAGACTACCCCGAAAGAGAGACCAATATAGGCCATATATTTTCGCTATAATCTCGAAAAATCTCATTGCCTGCGAGAATCACGTTCGAAGAGAGGGGGAACCACAGCATCGCGTATTTCGTTGTGTTAATCACTGCTTTAAAATTTCTCGAGTAATTTTTGTCTATCAGTTCTTGCAGTCTTATGAGTTTCCCAATCGGGTGCTCTGATCATTTCGAACTCACTGCTATCAAACCTGGAGTCTCTTTTAACGTAACTAACAGCTAAATCTTGTTGTACGTGCTCCAAGAGAAAAACAAGGTACCTCTTTTACTCTCGATTGAATTACCTCGGAGGATGCGGTTACACAACCCCATAGCAGACCCAACTACGTCATGCATGTGCATTTTAAACGAAAAATCACTTCTGATGAGCAGGGCCGTGCGCAGGATTTGCTCGTTGGAGGGGTTTTTCAGTCAGGTGCGAGCTGGTAGCGTGGGCTTTTAGGCCCTTTTGTTCGTGAAACTCGATTTCTGATTAGCGCGAAAGTGTGACTCACCGAGACGAAAGGAGTCCTGACAGAGGTTAACATGAAAGTTGAAAGATGCACTAAATTTTGGAAGAAAATGTTTACGAAATGAAACATTAAATAAAATAATTTCACTTTATCCTATCTTCAATTCATCATTCGTGGAACTTTTTGAATGAAGGATCCTCATGGGGGGGTCCGAACCCCCAAAAACCTCCCCCCGGGCGCACGGGCCTGCTGATGAGGACACCTAAATATCTGTAGATGCTTACTAATTCTAATCTCATGCCACTGATTAACTTAAGCTTTTGTTCGAGGAGCGGGTATTGCTCATTGCTACACGTTTTTAAAGGTTCAAACCGAGTAGCTTATCTTCACATTCATATTTGTGCTTTGAAATTTAACTGGAAATAATAATAAATAAGCTAAAATTCCCAAGCTTGCCAAGTTAAAGTGGTTTTCGTTAAGAACTGCGGTGAGCATAGCATATTCAATTTCAAAGCATTGCATTCACCATGTAACATCCTGTCAAAGATGGACTTCTTCAAAATTGCAAAAAAATCGCTGATTCCGCTTCGTTTGGTTATCTAAATCCGAAAATCAAAGTATGGGGTTGCAAAAAAAAACAATCCGGCGGAAGACAAACCGTGAGCCTTGGAACTCAGATTCAAAATTGCTGAGCCTGATGTTTACACCAGTAGTAACACAAATGAATGAAGAAAGGGTCTCGATGCATTACTTTGGGCTCTGAATCATTTGACCATTCCTTTAGTAGTCGCTAGGGGCGATTTCTTCTCCGGTGTGATTGAGCTAACATGGGGACAATATTGTCCTGAAGGCCAATTAATTTCGGTGACTGTGAAGAAAGTCGGTCCCTTTAGGAATCGACCATTCAATATTTCTAAGGGGAGCAGCACCCCCCTCGATCCAGGATCGGCTGGTTTTATGTCAGTAGGAACATTATTCCACGAAGGAAGGGGCAGAATGTCTAAATTTCCACAACTCTGTTCGCAACAGAAGTCTTGAGTAGATGAGGAGAGATACCCATGACGGAGCGATGGTTGCGTCAATCCAAGCTCTGACGGAAATACGAAATTTCCGATGAGTGAGTATCTCTGTTATGCGACGCATAAGCTTCGTAAGAGAGCTTACTAAGGGTTCCATTGAGAGTTCAATTAAGGGTAAAAATAAAGGTTATATAAAAGGGTACAAATATGGATTTCATAAAGGGAACATTAAGAGTTTAATAAGTATAATATTAAGGGTTTTATTCAACGAGTGTTACTGTCTTTCATTTAGGGTAAATTTAAGGATACAATTGATGGTTCCAATAAGGGTTTTATAAAGGGTTCATTAAGTGCGCAAAGGATATAATTTTGTATTTTATTAAGGTATAATTAGGGGTATATTTAAGAATACATTAAGGGTTTTTCTATGTGATTTATTGGCCATTTCGTTTCAGAGTAAAATTTGCGGTAAAATTAAGGGTAAAAGTAAGGGTTTTCTAAGGCTACATAGAGATTAAAATTAAGGGTTTTATTAAGGCAATTATGGGTATTATTAAGGGTACAATTATGGTTAGATTTAAGGGTACATTAAGGGGTTTGCTTAATGACCAATTAAGGGTAAAATTTACGGTACAATTAAGGGTACAAATAATGGTTACATTTAGGGGTTTTTAAGTTGATACTGTCTCACGGCAAGCGTGTGAACATGGCGCCATATGATGTCTTGAAATGGGCGATGATCTTAAGTATTGGGTGATGCATTTTAGGGGTATCCGTAATGGTTGGTATAGCATTTGGGCTGGAATGTCGAAATAATATTGTACATTTACTTTTGGAGTTTGAGTCCGGAATAGTGCATATCATTAAGGGATCTTTCTTCTAATCGAATACCTCGCGATATTCATCTCCAGAGGGATTTTATTACTGAAATGATATGCAGAACCTGCTTCAATTTGCTCACACGGTAGCTTAACCTCAGTTCTGATTGAAATTTGGCTGGGACATAGTTCCCAATGCAACATTCAAGAATCACCCTCCTTTTGGGATTAGCAAATCTACCCTTTACCTGGAAAACCGTCTTTTATTTATAAAATTCTATATTTGCAGGACATAAATCAGCCAACTGATATCCCACTTGGTAAAGTACTACTGCTGGAAGGGTAGAGGTTTGTATTCATGGTGAATAAATAAACCGAAGTATTTTGATTTCCGCAGGAAATGTTGTTTTTCGCAGGTGAAGGATTTGCTGTGCAGTAATTACATGGAAAATGAACTCTTTGCTTGAAATTGCTTCCCCGATCGAAGTTTGTTTGGCCCAGAATCACTTCTTGTTTAATTATAGTTTTTCTACCCAACCTTTTGGCCTGGCGAAAGGTTCTCCTCTTTCCCACTCCTTGCAGAAATATTCATGGGTCAGCTTGGAACTGTTTCAGCCGGGTGATTGAAGAATATTGGAACATGGGTAAGATGTGCTGCTGATGATATATTTTGCATTTGGAACTCAGTAAATGTTCTTCAGCTCATTCCATTCCTCCTTCAGATTCGTCATCGAACACGAACAAAATAGTTGCTTAATTTATTTGGACCTCGCCCTCTCTATGAATAATAGCAATATTGAATTTTCTGTTTGCCATCTAGTTCACCTTAACTTCCCATCGAAACAGCATCAATTTTTATACGAACTAAACATAATTAAACAAATTGCAGTGGAAAACGGATTCTCATCTAAAATGATCGATTCCTTCCTAAATAATAAGAATCGGAAAATAGCGCTCTCTCTAATCTTTTCCATTCCCCCCATTGCCTTTATCTTTATGCAAAGCACGGTGATTTAATTAACCATCCTTACGTCCATTAAGTAATAGAATTGTTTCCCTTAAGTTCAAACCGAAGCTTGCTCAAAACACATTGGAAATATTTTCTCTAATAGTAAAGATGTTTCACCCCAGGACTCAAATTCTGGTATTTATAAGTTGGTTTGTGGGGACTGTGAAACAATGTACATCGGGTAAACAAGTAGGAATGTTAAATTTAGGGCTACGTGCTCTATCTTTCCTCAAAAACAACAGCAATTTGCAGTTTGCTCATTATATTATTAAAAAAATTATTATTCCAATTTTAAATTTCTTTCCTTGAACAAGTATGTTAGAAGCCGTAAACTGGATGTAGATGACGGAAATTCTTTGACATCCGCAATTTCCTTGCAGGAACAATCTCGGCTGTTGCACGTCACTGGCTTCCACTGACAATTACCAACGTTCATTTTGATGGAATCGCTAAGTTTTTCATCGAATCATTTTCTAAGAATATATTAACCGCCAAGATTAGTAGGATGGTTTGCTTAAGTTTGAGATAAATCTTCAAACCTGTATCCGGGCACACAGAACAATTAGCTAGACATTCAGTCTCTACTGCAGCATCAACAACTGCCTAAAGACCAGTGGACCAGTAAAGAAATGGACCTCCACGAAGTACCTCGAAGCATCTGCAGCCAGCGAAAGATTGGTGAGTTGGGTTTGGTAACGTCCTCAGCTTCTCAAAGCTTGATGAGGGGACAGAAGGATGGGAGCAAAGATAAGGTTCTGCAGTGATTTATGAATTGAAGTATCGGGTATCTCCATAATCACGGATGGCTAAAGAAATTATATTTAAGATCCCAATCGTCTGTCAAGAAAGTATAATTTGAAATAGTGTGCGAATGGAGGAGGTTCGCTTGTTTATAGATTCATATAAATTTCAGAATGTATGTCTTTCTTAATTTTTTACATCAGAAACTCATTTTGAAACAATTAAAATGGCAACAGAGGAGTGAAACCGCCGTTTTCTAAATTCGTTAACAAGGAATAAATTCTCAAAACCTCCTCCGATTGACGATTCCGCTATAGAACAAAGTAGTGATCCGTGTGCCTGCCTGTACCAGACACCGGAATTACGTCGTTAAAGTAATGAAAGATGGAGTAAGACCTATTATGTAGAAAGGTGAAGCAATTGACCGGGAAAGAAATTAGCAAATGGCAAATGGATGGAATGGCAAAAGTTAAAAAGAGAAATCACTTATCCAGCCAGCATAAGGTGACGTTAGAAAGAATATGTTGAGCATTTGTCCGGGAAGAACATGAAATATAACATCAAAGATTTAGAATTGAAGGCAGTAGTAGAACAGGAAAATGTTGTTAACTGGTGTAAATTTAAGTGTTGTGACTACACCCCCTGCCCAAACATCTCCAGACAATAAAGAGGGAGTATTACGTTTTTTAATTAAAACTTTGAGGAGACGAAGCCCTTAATCTGCTTTGTCCTTTTCGTTTATTTCTTATTTTTATATTTTATTTCATATTTTTACCATTACACACCATTTCATGTTTTTATTACTATTTATGTTCTTTTTTGATAAATATATTTTTAAATGTTTTCAATTTATGATTTTAATTTATATATTTTCATTGTTTTTTATTATGATTTCAATTTTTTATTTGTTTGTTATCTTCAAAACCAATGTTAATCCAATGAATTTATTTCATTTCAATTCATTTTTTTTTGTTTATCGTTATTTAATTTCTTACCACCTTTCCCTCAGGTTATCTAACATTAAATGGAGATTTTTATTTTCAATTTTTTCATAACGTTGTTTCACATTCAGATGTAAATGGAACAAACATAGCAAATAATTTTGAAAGTCAACAAAGTATTAAACTTCCTAGTGCGTACGCTTAGGAAATCAAATAAGAATGTTAAGGAGGCTGCGTACGGATCATTTGCTCCAATCTTGGAATATTGGGAATGCCTATGGGACCCACATGGGGTAGGTTTAAAGCAAAAAATAGAAAAGGTACAGAGAAAGACAGCAAGATTCGTCTTAGGCAGGTATGCAATATTAGCGTTACTCAGATGCTAGGAGAACTACGTTGGGAAAGTTTAGAGGAGCGGAGATTAAAGAAAAGGCTTGCTATATTTTTTAAATTATACACAGGAGTTAATTCGTTTGAGGAATTATCAAACATAGTCACTATGGCAAAATGTGTGGCAGAAAAGACCTTAGACATAAATTTAAATTAATAAAACAGCGAACAAACGTTTGTAAAATCTCCTTTCTAAATCTTTCTATTGCAGATGGAATGATTTTCCTGCAGGAGTCTTGGAGCCCTTCCTAAAACTTCATAGGGAATTTGTAAAAAGATTGGGTAAAAATATTGAGGACGAGTGAGCTTTACGTTGACGAGTACAGTTGGAGCATGGGATTGCCTGGTAGGCTGATGTACTGGGACTGGGACAGCTACGGTAGCAGTGAAGACCTACTGGGAACCCTGAAAAAACTTGTATTATGAGGGAAAAGAAGTATTTTATTTGTTACATTTTTGTATTAAAATTATGTACAGATAGGATATATGTATGTATGTATAATATATGTGATATGTGTTGCCATCGGACGATTAGTCCAATTGTGATATTTTTGTGATGATAATAATAAATAAATGAAGGGGATGAGGGCAGAGGGAGGGGATGAGGGCAGAGGGAGGGGATGAGGGTAGGGGGAGGAATGACATATTATTTGCGTTATCTATTAACTTTCGCCGGACTGTAAATAGGGAATTCTTTTTAGAAGTGAATGATTTTGCTTTACTGGAGAAAACGAATCGTTAGAGCCTGTCAGTGAAAGAAACCGGCTTTCACAAAATGTTCTCACTGCAGATAATTTTTGAGTTTTCAGTACTCTTATGATAAATATCATCCAAAAGACTGCAATCCACTTCAATACAAGATGAACGTCGGGATTATCGTTCAATTAAATTAATATCTCACGCGGCAAAAGGGTTTCTAATGGGCCTTAATGGTTGGATTTAAGAATTAATTAAATTAAAGGGAAAATCTGAGAAATCCCTCTCGATTTTCAGATGGGGAAGGGGATAAGAGGTACAATAGGGGTAATGCGGGTACTTGCCGAAGGAATCCTATTATTTGAGTATATACGGGAATGTTTTGTCGATTTTGAAAAGATTTGCGATAGTCAATTGCCAAAACTGGTGGGAATAAAAAGGAAAATTGCGTTGTACTGGAAAGATAGGAGGCTAGTGCAAAATTGGAATAAAATCAGCCTAGTAGTTTTATTAAGAATCGTAGGTGAAAAGGCGATTCTCTTATAACATGAAAATGAATTTCGCCTTTATATCAAGGAGTTTTTACATGACCGAATCCCGCTCGTGAGCATCTGATCAAAGGTATGTTGTAATAACCTGAATAAGAAAGATATTGTGTTGTTTTGAAAACCTGTAAAGGGTTTTGTCATGGATTGAATGGAAGTCATATATAATGGTGTCATAATAAGATAATTGTGGAAAGTAGGGAGTGAGATGGGATTTGCCTTTGTAATGAAGGTCTGATGATAACTTTAAAGCATATATTGAATATGAGGGGCAAGTAACATTATCACCCAGAGAGGAATACAAATTGAAATTATTGGGAAGCAATTCTTGAAACTCCCTTTCAGACTGCCATAAAATATAATTAAATGTTCTTAGTGAATTGCATACTTAAAAAAACATTGTTAATTCGAGTATAAGATATTTAGATACTAGCGTTATATTATTAGATACCGAAAAAGAACGCCAAGTGAATAGCAGGTAGTTGAATAATTAAAATGAGATAAATAAGAAGAAATAACGATTCAAGATAATGCGACGTAGAAATTGCCATTCGAAGACGTTAAGGAGGTTAAGTAATCATTAAATGCCCGCTTCAGTCGCAGCTAACGCATTTCGGATACTATGCTACTCTTTGATCGAATTCCAAGAGTGCTGTGGTAAGTGGACATGCGCCTCTAAATATTCTGGTCTATGACAAGGGTTGCAGACGCGCTTCTGTATAATAATCTCGGTGTATAGATTTATATATAATTGTTAATCATTTGTTAGTAATGCTCCGTAAGAAAAGCATGCACAATTAAAAAATAATTTCGTAACTATCCCGTTGTTGTAGAAATTTCGAATTCTATTCAGGTCAGTGGTCTATTACATCTACATTACCCTACAAGCCGCCTTTCTGCGTGTGGCAGGGTGTGTAAACACCAGTGGAATCTAAACTACTTCCTTAATCGGTTATTGTCGCGTATCGTTCGCGGAAAGAATGAATTCTTAAAACGAATCGTCCTAGCATCTATTTCTCTTAACTTACGGTCATTATCGGATCGACCGAGGTAGCAGGGGGGTTGCATGATACCGATTGTATCTTCCGAAAATGTAGTTTCCCTGAATTTATTAAGCAATCGCAGCCTAGCTTCCAATCTTCTTTCTTTCAAGGATTCCCAACCTACGTCTGAGAACATTTTTGTAACGCTTGCTTTTTTATCGTAGCATTTCTTAACAAAACGAACCTCTTTACGCTGCACTTTCTCGAGTATACGTTTCATCCGCCGGATCCCACATACTTGCCGCATATTCCAGAAGGGGTCTGACCAAGGTAAAATAACATCGCTCTCTCACCTTTTCATCGCATTTACCGACAATACGCTTTACAAAGCCAAGCCTTTTACTTGCTTTGCCGCAGATCTTTCGAATATGCGTGCTCCAATTTAAGTTATTATAGTCGGTTCACCATCATGAAGGCAAAAATTCTACCCATTTAAAATGCATAGGCCCATATATTTTAAACGGGAGAAATTTGTGCGACGTTGCTAAATTTGCGAAAAATTATGGAGTTGGTCGAAATTGTTTCAATTTTTTTCAGTGTTTAGTATCAGTGATACCACACATAACACCGTGATTATTTTTTGTTTATTTGCAACATATTGGCAAAAAACAACAAAAATGTTACATCTCAAAGAAATACGGCGTTTTGTTCCGTTTCTTTTGGAACGGGTGCCATTGATTCTCTAATTCGAGAAACATGGGATTTTTTTACATCAATATCAGCTTCAAATCTTTCTCTTTTCTTTAGTGTTAATACTTAGGCAGGTGAATAAACTTAAGGGGAAATTTCGACAGAAATTAATAAAAAAAGTCGAGAATTTCTCGCAAAATGCATTGAAAAAAGTAGTCGCCTGCCACTTTTCGTCCAATTCGCCCACGGAAAAACATCCAGCGAGAAAGTTTCTTAGAAAATAGTGAATTTATTTTCTGTGCAAGTCCGAACCCTTTAAGTTCATAAACAACTTAAGAAATACAATTTTTCTTACGGCGTACCGCATTACGCGACGCCGGCCGCGATCGTTCGTGTGGCTATTCCGGTGTATTCAGTGTTCCCGATGGACCTGGCTGTAAAGATTCTTCGTCGCTGCCAGACTGGCCACTCTGGCTGCCCGATGTGCTGCAGTTACTCGTCAGCCTTATGATGAATGGCTCCACATTATCTGGAAGGCTTTCGACATCTCTTCCTCAACCTTTTGAGTGTGGCTATCATAGCTTGCCCTGTTCGCCACTGTGAAAAGTGGCTGGCGACTACTTTTAGTTGTATAGTAATGTTGATCCCGAATTCTACTCTCTCACATGAAACAAAATACCTAATGATCCTGATAAGATACACTGAAATCAAATATGTATGCAGTTACCATCTGGTCTCCTTCGGGTTAATCTCTTGAGAAATTGGTTCAAATTGAAATGATTCTAATGTGTAGAAGTTCTGCTTTCAGACTAACTTACATGAATCAGTGCACAAATTCACTTGTATACTGAATGTTCTAAGCCTAAAGTCTACATGATGGTATCAATATCATTAGAATAAACCAAGTCACTTTCATGGGAGAAGAGAATTATTACAGATACGGATTAAATGTGAAACTTGAAGGTTCTTTTCCAAAACTTACAATCGTGTTGCAACTTGCATTGCAGAATTGGGCTTCATCTTGGTTCGTGAAGTATTGTGCAAGTAAATTCAAAAGAAAAACATGTTTCATAAATGCTCGTAGCACAGATTCTTTTTATTATATTAATGGAGAGTTTACTCTGAAATCCTACTGTGGATCTTTTTTACCATGATATACCCATGATTTACCTTAGTTATTTTTTACATCCACTCCTTCTAAAGTTTTCCTCTCCATTTCCATTCACCTACACAAAACTTTTTATTTTTATAATATCAGAACAAAATGTTAGATGGAAGAAGAGACTTTTCAGTCTCAATCTCGCCTTAATAAAGACCTTATAAATTAATCCCAAAAACGATGACTAACTCTGCTTGTGAAAAAGTGCTTCTTGGGAAGGAAATATTTTCTGGCATGTTTTCTTAACTTTAACTTGCTTTTATATTTGTCCATTTCTTTTATTCTTTGGCATAGTAACGCTTTTTCCACCATTCATGTTCAGAACTAACATCTTCTCATGTACACAAGTTTTGAAAGAAGTAAATGAAAAAATAGGAATTTCACCATATTTTTCCTGGTAGAGGAATGTTCCTCAGCACATTTTGTTATACATGCCAGTATTTAGAATTAAATAGTATTTTAAAGCCAACAAGAGAGTAGTTGCTGCTGTGACGAAGACACAAAATTGAATTTAATGAAAATATTGTTTTTTTTTTATTTTTGAGCCCCAGGCCACCATTCCTGAACCCACATGGAGGGTAAAACTGTATCGGCCTTCTGAGTTTTAATCATGTTCAGGATCTTGAGTATTAATTCATTATTATATGATAATTAGGATGGAAGAAGTAAATGCTATTCTACAAACAACTGATAAATCACAGGGGTAGCATTACTATCTCCCTCTAACGACCAAAAGTGTAGCCAGGGGTAAAGGGGCAAATTGTGCATTAGCCATGCCGGTGAGAACTTTTCATATCTTCCTATAGTAATGCATTGTTTTTTTGTGATTTTGCAGCTTTGATACAGAGTTATCAAGGTTTGATCAAGTAAGTGGAACCTTTTGGAACACAAAATGTAGTTTGAGCAATGTGTAACACGAAGCAATTTTGTTATTTTTGCATTTCTAAAGGTTTTATAGGTAAATAAGCAGGGGCTTGTTTCTGCCTGCAAGATGGTCAATTGCTGTGAATCAGAACAGCTGCCACCAAAAAATTTTCCGAAACTAGAATGTATGCATCTTCCTTAATTTTATTATTTCATTCATCATCTGAATTCTATGAATCAAAACGGACGTCAGTATTAAGCCACGGCGTTTAATTGGACATTCATTGTGCTATCGGCTGCATCTGCAGGTCTTGCGTGGTATAAAAGTTCTTGTATTCCTCATTTTAAAAACAGTCTGCAGATGCTGTCTCAGTGGAAGAACCATCAAAACCCTGACTTCCTACACCCCCCCACAACTTTATCTCCCTGGACACACCCCCTCTACGTCGCCTCCCAATACAATCTTTCCTTAGGAAGTCCGAAGACTTGATTTTTATTTATTTATACTGGGAGCATTTTATTCCTACTGGCCCCCCTCGTCCTTGCCCCAGAACTCCCTTTTTTCTTTACAGAAATTTTATAATTAGAAGTACAAATTCATGCCGAAATAATTACTTATACATTAGTGGCATAAACATATGAACTAGCATATTTGACAGTTTTAGCAAATCAGATGGATTGGAGTGATACAAAAGTTATAATAATATAATACAAAATATATAATTTTTGGAAATATACTTTATTTTATGCACTATATCAATCAGTAGTAGGTTACTTTATTTATCTGCATATGAGTGTATATGTGTAATGTATTTTTAATTTTTCTCAGGATTTGATGTAGCTTTATAATCATATGAAGCATTACTTTTGGCAGTTTCTCCATTCAGTAATAAACTCACTGTCTTAGAGATTTTCTATTATTCTTATGTTTAATTTCATGGAGTGAGGCAGAGAACTAGAACTAATGTTTAATGGAACATGGAACTCTTTCCTTAACAAATGTATTGTGATTTTTAAGATGAATTGGTTCCTTCTATTACTTACTGCTGTTAGAAGATGGAATAGTTTTTTGTTCAGGTTGATATTGGAAAAAATATTAAATATGAAAGGTGCAACATTAAATTGATGCAATTTCATCACCAGTTTATTTCACTCTCTGAATATGTTGACATTAGTTGTATGAGGTTATTGATTAGTTTGATCAAGAGTTTCAGGATTTTATTTTACTGTTTAATGAGTTGGATTACCAATTTGAAATCAGAAAACAACTCAACTGAAATTCAGCACATATGGTTACAGAAGATCAGAACATTTCAACATTTTAATTTAATAAATTTTCCATTTGTTTCCACGTGAGAATTCTTTGTGTCAAGCAAGGAATCTAGCACACTTGAATAGGTGCAAAGGTAACCTTCCAAAGCACAAGATAGGAATTATTTTTTATATTTAAGTTGTTCACTCTCTCTGCAAAAGTGGTAGGTCATTGTCACTGGAACAGTATTGTTAAAAATCATCTACATTTTAAACATTTTATACAAGTGGCTTCAAACTTCCTTTGATGCAGTTATCTCCTCCTTAAATTATTATTATTGCCATAAAATATTGTAGAAATTACAGGTCATATTGGCCTAAGCCAGAAATAAATGTGAATTTCAAAGTGAATGTCTTTCTTCCAGAAAAATAAGAAAAACTTATTTATTAATATAAAAAAATGTGATTTTTGATTCCAATTTAATGGCAAATTTGAAAAGGAATTATACTTTTTAGTCAAGAATTAAAATTAAAAATAATGAAATTTAAACATGTATACCCTTTGAATGTATTATTCTTAACATATACAAAAGCATTATTTTGTACATACTCAACAGTTTAAAAACACAGCAAACTTCCAGCAGTTATACTGACAAGGAACAGCTGGGTATCATTAAATATTTACATTTTGTACTAATATGTTACATGATGAGGTATAAAATCATTTCAAATACTTTGATTAGGTTAAATATGCCATAAAAATTTAACCCATACAAAAATTAACATTTGATTTTATAATAAAGTTATTAATCGTATCCCAGTGATTGAAGAATATTAATATGATGATTTGGGAACTTCAGCAGCTTGCCACTTGGAATCTGAGAATAGAATTTTGTTTTCTTTCTGAAGCTTTGTTAAATGATGCTCTACATTTACAGCAGCGGCTGGGTGCAAATGTTCAGGTGTTTCCTGCAAAGAAATAGAATTGATGGTTTAATAAGGAAGCAGAGTAGGTATTCAGGAAAGGAATCTTCTGTTCATCCTTTACATAAATCAGAACCAGCACTTTTGGCAACCACTGAATACAGCATTTTTTTAGCCAACGTGCATTACCCAGTTATGCCTGCTCCAGCTATATGTATGCTTCAACAATCACATGCCTTAATATCTCCTCATCTGCTCTTATGTTCTCAGTAATCATTCTAATTGTACTTAATATCACCATTTAAATATTCACACAAACTATGCTCTATTTTCAATGGTATAAAATTTTTCTAGATGATGTGATGAATGTTGTAATACCTAACATTCCTTGCTATTCAGTGATTCACAAAAACAGAAACTAAAGCGTTCCAAATTTAAAAAATCCCACGAATCAATTAGATTCAATTCCATCTATTGGCTACACTGAATCACATCATTTGCCTTTTCCATAGCAATGAAATTCTACGACTTCCTTTTGTCTAGCAAATCTTACTCCTTGCATCTGGAATCTTAAAAAAACTCCCATAAAGTAATCACATGTTTTTCTCTCTCATACTATTGCATTCAAACAATAATTTATTTCCTGGATCACAAAATTGTCCACTTTTGCATTGATCTTGCCATTTATGCTAAAGTTCCAATTACAATTTCATTCATTTTATGAAAGCCAAAAACCTAAGTTCATCATATTCATTATCTCTTCCAATACATTTATTTCATTTTCTGATTAATACTAGAAACTTAATTGGTTTATTTCTAAATTAGAGTAGAGATTATAAAGATATTTTAAGGAAGTGATTAGAGTAATGCAGCAACAGAAAGAGCTCATTATAAAAGTTGTCATATTCTACTTACAGTATAAACAATTTTTACTATATCCATAGCAGAGAAGGTTTTTTGAGGTTCTTTCTTCAAAACTTCCAGTATTGCCTTTTCTCTTTTGTTGCGGTGTTCAATGTAATAAGCAATTTTTGGAACAGGATCCTAAACACAAAAAGATAATTTTAAAATGTCAAGATATTTTTTACAAGTATGGAACAGGTAGATGGTAAAATTATAAAAAACAGAACCCATGGTCCTTGATTCAAATAACTTGCTGTAATGAAGCTGTCAACCAGCCAAGATGCATTATAGCAGTTGAAACAAGATCAGTTAAACCTTGTTATTCCTTTAGGGTTGTAGGTTACAAAAATATTCGTAAATGGAACTTATTACATTTTATAAAAGCAAACAAGTATCCACCAATCTTTCAATTTTGTTATTATTTGAAGACAGTTTAAGATGTTTTCATGAAATCATTTAAGTTATATTCAAAAGCTGAAGACCTTTTTAGAAGCAACGATGATATTGTTGTCATGAGTAAGGAAAACAAGGGTAGGTGAAGATTTGAAAGGCAAAAATTTTGCTTATTTTGGAACATTGAAATGTGTTATCTTCTATTTGATTTTTCAGTTTGGAAACCATATAAACTGTTGACTAAGTGTTGTATGCAGTAGGCACATTGCATATACTGAAAACTTCTGAACATTTAGCAATTGGCTGCACTTTCCTCAGCTCTAATTATGAATGAAAATATAATAAATGATTTTACCTCTACAACAGGCCCATGCCCTGGATAAATCTTTTGAGGATTCAATTCTAGAATTTGTGAAAGCGACTTCATGTAGCTGTGAAGATCCTCAAACACAGCAGTTCCTTCACCGAGAATGCAATCACCACTGAACAAAGCATTCTCCTCAGCTAGAGTCAGCACAACATGATCTGTAGTATGACCAGGTGTGTGGACTACCCTAAAAGATGTCAACCAAATAAATCATGCTACTACCCTGAAAAATAGTAATATTATGTGAATATTTCGATAAATATGATAAAACTAGTAGTAAGAGAAAAAATGTTTAGAAATTATTGGATTTTATACAAAATGAGAGTTAATTAATGAGAAATTTTATGAAGAAAAATGAAAAAAATATACCAGACACAAGAAAAAAAAGTTGGTTATCACAAGGCATAATAACAGAATGGAACATGATAGATTACCGTATTTAACGGCATATAAGATGCACCGGCATATAAGATGCACCCTCATTAAGTTGGCCACTCACAAGGAAAAAACGTTTTAATAGTCCATGCGATAGCACGGCACCACAATAACTTAAAATGTAGTTTCTTTTAGTTGTCACGTTTGGTAAAAGCCAAATATTAACATAATCATTGAATGCAATAATGAAATAGGTAGTATAGACCATCTGGGCTAAAAATAGCATTCAGCATTGAAAGTTAACCTGTGGAGGTTGAACCTTCACATACAAGACGCAGGGAAATTTTTCGAGACATAATTTAGGAAAAAAAGAGCATCTTATATGCAGTCAAATATGGTAACTAAATGAATCTCCTAATTTCTTTCTAAGAAAAAGAATAAAAATGGATGCCAAGTAATAAAGATTAAGAAAGAAAAAATCATAATAGATTCTGGGATAGTGTTGAAATTGAAAGAATATGAAGCAACAAGAGCAGGTTTAAAATGGTCTAAACAAAGGAAAAAGTCAAAATAAAAAGATTCAAGAACACTGGAGGAAAATAAAGCAGGTGCTGTTAAGTGTACAAAATAGAGTCAGTACCTATAAACCCTCCTCATTTCATAGGGAGAAAAAATAGGAAATAATAACAATATTATTCAACAGTATGAATGCATTTGTGTTTGGGCTCCCAGAAGTATTACCCTTACTTTGATGAATTTATTTTTTATTTGGAAGTTCACTTCTGGCACAAGAAATTGAATGGAATCCCAAACAAATACTTTCCAGTTATATAGGTACCACTGAATTGAATTATTTATTAATTAACGTATGGATATGAGCACACAAGAACAAAGAGAAACTAAAATAGAAAAACTGTTCACTGGAAAATGAGTACTATTTATATCAATAAAAATAACCGAATAATGTTCACAAAAATTAGCTTCAAAACATTATAGTAATATATTTCATTACAGTGAAATATCAAAGAGAAAAAGTCTGCTGTGGCCATGACAAACCCAGATCTTCCTGTTGCTGGGCGGTTGCTTTAGCCAATTAAGCTACCATTAAAGCATATTCTCTTCTCCAGTTTCTTACGCTATGATGAGACACAGTACAATATGTATTTATCTAAGCAACTGTTCGTCAATTTATTGAGGAAAGATTGATTTGAGCTTTTGCTAAATGCTAGCATATAAATTACTTTTACTCGTAGGTTATATAATATGGTTTACATTCTAGAAGAACAAGATTTTACTAACTGATTCACATGTCAAAATAGAGAATAAAGTTATTCTTACAACAATCTGAATATATCACAGTTAATAAAAATAAACTCATTGTACAGCTCTAGAGAGGCAAACTGAAGTCAAAGAAATCGCTGGTTTTCCAGTTATAAAGATATTCATCAACATTCTATATTGGAAACTAATTTTTAGACAGAAAAAGAATATGAAATAGATAAGTTCTTTTCATTACAAATAGTTAAAATTCTATTTTATTTTACTTTAGTAAACATAATTCTGATATTAGATGCCATTGGTACTATAAGGAGTGAGGAGTTTTCCTGGCCTAACACCACAACAGTAGTAAGCACAGAATTGAGTGCAAATGATAACTCAAACAATTACCAGATCATCATAATGGTAATGGCAAAGATAAAGGACAAAAGCGACTTGGACGAACTTTCTCTAATTTAATAAATGAATAAATTCCTAATGTACAGCCATATATATCTTTAAAGAAAACTGTGAAAAATTGAATCATTATGAATTAAAATGACAAACTAAGATAGATATCAATAAATAGAGAGAACTTATAAATGATTACAACCTTAAAGTGGCTCCTTCCGTAGTAATTTCCTCTCCATCTTTCAAATAATTTATGCTCATATCCGATGGTAAAAAGTCATCATCCTTTTCTTTCCTACGATATTTACATACTGATGCGGTAGGGCTTAAATTGTTATATATTTCTTCAACGCCACCAACGTGGTCTCCATGCCAATGCGTCAGTATTATTTTACCAATTTCCAATTGTTCTTCAATCAAAAGTTTTTTCAAGTTGGTTATGTACTGAGGCACATTCTTCTCCCCAGTATCTAAAAGTATGCGCCTACGAAAAGAGATAAGTTTAACTCGATTGATTAGATTAAGATGTCATCCAAAAGTACGGTCAGCATACTTTTTTCCAGTTCCGATTAAATATGTGTTTGTTCCCTGAAGTGTCATAGGCCCTGGATTACATCCTAAAATTCTAATTATTCGGGAAGATAACCGAGACACAGGTGGAATAACAGCCGCCATATCGATTTAAAAAAATCAAACTGGTTACTGAACACGTACAGGAATCGAAATAAATAAACTTCTTAAATTTTCGAAATCATATGATTATTATAAATATTAATCGTGAAACAGATGTTATCTCTTCGTTCTCCTCTACTAGATTAAGTATTTCAATTGAACAATTATTACCGCAGCACATCCGGAGTGGATCTGTAACGATGGCTACCTCTTCCTTGACTAGATGGGCTCTCGTCTCAAGAAATCAGATTGGTATGGTTTGCAAATATCTGTGCAAATTTAATTTTAATAGTTTGCTAATATCATATATTGTTTTTCCTATCCTCTGAAAGACGTTTGTGCATTTCTTGACCAGTAATTCCTATGTTGTGACTATTACGTATAATTTTTTGAATAACTATTGTAAACATTTATTATTTTTTATATAGGGCAACTCGGATTGCCAGTTGTTCAGTATCGCAGAAATTCTTCACAAAATACGAAGGTATTTATATAGTCTGTAATTAATGAGTTGTATACTGTGACTTGAGTAATAGAAAGGTATTGCATTTAGTGATTTTAATTTATCTCTTGCGGAAGTATGTGTGTAACCCTAACTACGCTAACTACTGTTAGTTCAATCAAGAATTGATTTTTCAGAATTCTCAAATAACTATATTTTTTAATTTATCTGTTAGAATCTATCTTTCCTGATTGTTTTTTTCATTTTCTGTCATTTTGCCTTTTACAGACCAAATTTGGGGATTTGAAGGACGAAGATAGAATATTTACTAATCTATATGGAAGGCATGACTGGCGTTTAAAGGGAGCCGTAAAGAGAGGTGACTGGTATAAGACTAAGGAGATCGTTGAGAAAGGAGCAGATTGGATAATAAGTAAGATATATCCCTCAATGTTATGAAAATAAACTCTCTATGCTATGAATTAATTTGCCTGATTTTTACATTTTCACATTTTGTTGTCCGTCGTGAAGATATTTGAAATAATTATTGTGTACTAGATTCTGGAATGATATGTTATGTAACAGTATCAATCATTCAAGGTCAGATTTTTCCCAATTATTTTTTACTGAAATGAAGAAATGCAAAATTATTCCTTTATGAGTTGCCAGGAAAAAATTAAGGATAAAGTAAACTGAAGATATTCAAGCTAATAAAACAGTAATATCCGATATTTATTGTTTGACGATATATCCATATGAAACGAATTTAGAAATTTCCCCGAAAACTTTTGTCTTCTAAAGGAAGATAAGTTAATTCTTGAAGAATTGGATGGTGTACATTTTATTTTGTAAAAATAAAACCACATGTTTACGAATGTTAGTTGAAGTACTTCCCGTTTCTTATTTTGCGTCTGATTTTTATAATTATATTTACTGAACAGATGAAATCAAAGCTTCAGGACTTCGAGGAAGAGGAGGGGCTGGTTTCCCCACTGGAATGAAATGGAGTTTCATGAACAAGCCATCAGATGGCAGGTAATTATTATGAAAAAACTTTTCTTTATGTAAACTCTAATCTCCGTATTCATCAGGGTCATTTAAAAACTAAAAATTTTCAAACAGAAGTTGCTCTCTTTTTATTGCACCGGTTCTATCTCCCTCAAATTAATGATAAATTTTGAAAAGTATGTTGTAGGAAGTTGTTATAGTTAAATTTAAGTCCTAAAAGTGTCCTTAATGTATTGGTGCCTTTTATTAACCGAATTTGCGTCTTAACCCTTGAGTTTACAGGACCAATTTTTTTAAAGTATGGTTCTTGTAACATCTGCATGGTTTGCTGATCTGGTGGCTTTCGCTGTTGCTACATATTGGCGTCTTCATGATTGACGTTCTTCGCACGTTTTCGACATAAACTCCCATAAAAAAAATTTCCATGTTGATTTTATTGCAGATAATCATTTTCCTAATGGTTTTGTGGGAACATTGTTTTCTAGATTAAGTATTTCAAAATTATCCTTTTTCAGAAGTTCAATTTGTTTTAATGGAAATAAGTGTCTAATAATGATAGATATTGTAGATTCTTGTATTTAACAAGAAGCCAGAAGTTTAGGATGGTTGTTATATTATGTTGGTCTATTTGCTTTTCCTTTAATATAAATTGTTAAAAAATTATTTAATTAATTTCATATTTTATTTTATTTTTTAAAATGTTCATACATTAATTATACAATAAATAACAAATTTAATATAAAATTCTATTAGCTTGCAAACTGTATATGGAGGCGTATAAGTTGACCCCTAAAATTTTGAGGTGCAGTTTAGGTTTAAGCCTATGTTCAGCATATAAATCGACCCAAAGAATAAGGCATCACAACTTCCCCAGCTCTATTTTATGAGAAGAAAAACTACCGTAACCATAAAGATACGATAGCTTAAGGAATATTCACCTCCTAAGATTAAGGAGCTAGAATTGTTTCTTTCCGCTGCCATGTCAACTTCTCGCCTCTTCTTAACTTTACACAAGTTTCTTTCATTGATATTACTCAGGCTACACAAAAATGTGTTGAGAAACAGAAAAATAATGATACTAAGATTTATTATAGAAATAAAAGTAATATAGCGTGGTAATATCAAATCACAACACTGCTAAAACAACTTCTATTAACTCGACCAATAACATAGAACATATATTAAATTTTTGTAGCATAAAAATCCATGTGAAGAAATTAATATAATTTTTGAAGAACAAATTTGCGTCAAATTTATTATAAAGATATGAAAATGGTTAATTTTATTATGAAAACATGTCATAACATAACATACTTTCGGACACAATTGTATTTCATGATGAAATTTGTTTTATACGATATCTACATTAATTAGACTTGCCAAAAATTAGTTTCAGTAAGAAATAGTTGTGGTGAGTTGTGAGAGTTTCTGTACAACAAGGTTAAGCAGGTGGTTTCATTTATTTACCCTTTGGTGGTAAAAGGTTAACTTATATGTTCAGCGTGTAAGTCGACCCCTGGTTTTTGAAAGATTTTTTTATGCTTCAAAGGTCGACTTATACACCGGCATTTATGGTTGTTAAATTTAAGTTTTGTTTTATTTACATATGATATTGCAATTCAGTTAAAGTTACATGTTGATGAGCACACTCAATTAATTGACTCTCATGACTCTTATTGATGTCATTATGATATACTTTTGTTTTCAATTGTAAACTCTAAGTATGTTTCCTTTGGAATACATAAGGTATTTAATTCTACAAAAAGAATGTTAAAGATTTTTAGTTGAAAATATATGTCTTGTTACTCAGGTGGCCTAAGCTCTGTACCACCAGTATTAACCCATCATTTTACTATTTTTCAGACTAAATGAAAGTTTTATAAGTATTTCTATGAAGCAAATGAACTTATTCTAACAGCCAAAAGATACTGGAGTGAAAAATATCAGCTTGACTGGGATTTTAACTGCTAAAAATTGTCTATTGGTCAGAATACTTGCCCTAAAAGTTGGAGACCTGGGTTTGAATGCCATTCATGTTGGCATTATTCATTGGTTTTTATTTATGTTTTAAGGCCTAAACCTTTGCTTAAAGTTTAGTTTCCATATCCTTAATCCAATGCAGTTTGAAATATGTATAGTGCTATGTATTGCTTGTGTTATCATGTTCATATTACTGGATGGTTTCCAATTCACAAATCTGTTTCAGACCTAAGTACCTGGTCGTTAATGCTGATGAAGGTGAGCCAGGAACGTGCAAGGACAGGGAGATTATGCGCCATGACCCTCATAAGTTAGTGGAAGGATGTCTGATTGCTGGAAAGGCTATGGGAGCCAGAGCAGCTTATATTTATATCCGTGGAGAGTTCTACAATGAAGCCTCAAACATGCAAGTCGCCATTTGTGAGGTAACCTATTGACTTTGGTACATTGAAAATATTTTGTTTTGCTAAGAAAAAACACACAACTAATAGTAGTTTTAACTAATAATTAAGTAAGTTAGTTTTTAACTACAGCGCCTTCCTGCAAAACGTATATTTTAAAAGAAAATTATTGAAATTCAAATATAATAATGGTTGAAGAAATCAATGTATGTGTAATTATATTTACAATAGTGTATATAACCTGATGTGATGATTGTCTGTGTATGACTATGATGTATTGTTTTATATTATTATGAAAATATTTATGTTATAGTTAAGTAGGAAATTGTGACTAAGTTACCACCTGGTTTTCACCTACTTGTAACTTATGTATTTAATAATAATAATAATGTACGTAATTTGGATATTACAGTGTATAAATGATCAGTTTTAGATGATTTAAGAAGAATTTCAGTATTACTTAATTTCTAGATCTGAACCTTTCATAAAATTTTGTAATATTTTTATAAAAATATATTGTATTACCTTCTACATACCTGAATTCTGGATTCTAAATAGAAAATATTGATTTTTTAGGCATACCAAGCTGGTCTCCTTGGAAAGAATGCCTGTGGATCAGGATTCGACTTTGACGTTTTCATGCACAGGGGTGCCGGAGCGTACATTTGTGGAGAAGAGACGGCCTTGATTGAATCCCTCGAGGGAAAGCAGGGCAAGCCAAGGCTAAAACCTCCTTTCCCTGCTGATGTTGGTGTTTTTGGATGCCCTACCACCGTCACCAATGTGGAGACAGTCGCTGTTTCTCCTGTAAGTAATTGTTGTTACTTGTTTCATTTATTAGTTCTGCTATATTACTGCCTGTTTCATGCAGTATATTTTCACATAATTCTTTATGAACAATGTTACTCAGATCTTTCATTGAAATTTGTTTTTATCATTCTGTGAAGAGATATAATTATTTTGTGCATAGCTTTTTATCCATTCACAATTTAAAATTAATATTAAATTTAAATTACTGGAAGAATGGATTGATGTAACAATTCCATTGCTTTTAAATTTGTTATTTTGTTGTCATTTCTAAATAACCACACATTTTTATTTTTACTCTTTTAATTGATTAATGGAATATGGATTTTCACTTCATTTTTTATGATATTTTTGCAGGAGTTTATGAAAACTTCCAGATTTTTGTATAATTTATTTATGATTAAATTATTGGCAATCTGGCAGCAGTTGATAAAATAATGGTCCTTTCTATGCCAGAGCCCTGATCTTGATATTAATAGTGTCATTAATCTGATTTAAATGTCTGCATTTGTTAATGTGATATCTCAAAGGCTTTACTGTTAATTCTTGCTGCTGTTATTGGTTGACTCATTCTTAAATTCTTTACGCAGACTATTTGCCGTCGTGGTGGCACCTGGTTTGCCAGTTTCGGTCGCACCCGTAACTCGGGAACTAAGCTTTTCAACATCTCAGGACACGTCGTCAACCCATGCACTGTTGAGGATGAAATGTCTGTTCCCCTGCGTAAGCTGATTGAAGATCATGCAGGAGGTGTCATTGGCGGATGGGATAACCTTTTAGCCATCATTCCTGGTGGATCTTCCACACCTCTGATCCCTAAAAAGTATTATATTTATATATTTTCTCTACTTTATGTATGAAACTCGGCATGTGGATAGAAATCGTAAATATCTTTTATTTACGCTGTTGAACGTTCTGCTGTACGTCCTTGGTTCGATTCCAGAGAGCCATTTACATTCCTCAACGCATTTCTTACGGAAATAACGGAAACAAATTTTAGGTACTTCCTGGCATGATATCGACTTCAAACTTTGTATGAAATAAGATAAGTCCTAACAAGTCATTCGGCATATAAATAGATTCATAGATATATTTTAAAAATGTTTTTTAGATTTCATTGATGGTCCTTGGTTTGATCCCAGAAAGCCATTTACATTACCCTATGCAATTATATGGGGATAAGGAATTCATAATTTTGTACCTTCCCAAGTCATTCTGTGCATTCACAGCTGCCAATATGTCCTGGGTTCAACACCAGGCTGGTGTTTTAGTAAATGTTTTAGATTTCCAAGATCGTCCTTGGTTCTAATACAGAGAGCCATTTACATTCGTGAAAAGTAGAACGTCGTTTGAGGAAGTTGCAGCCAATATTTCTGCTTGAATTTTCACACATGGTTAGAGATGGTGATCTCCTATTGTGGTGCATAGTAAGTTCACCAGGAAGACCCGGGTTTGATGCCAGACGATTAAATTGCAGCGAATTTTAAGAATATTTTCAACCTTTTTTTTTTTCTTTTGAGGACCGTCCCGATATGATGCCGACATTAAATTAGTGTTGTCAATCTGCTTGCAGTATGCAAGCTACATTTTACTTGTAAACACATATACAGGTACTTGAATATACCTGAATTATGGACATTTGGTCAACTTTAGTAGCTTGTCACAGTGAAAGGGTTTAAATGAATTATATAATTACATTTCCTTATGATTTAGAGGGTTTATGTTAATTTTAAATTATTACAGGGGTGGATAATATTTGCATATTATTGCTATCTGAATTGTATGAACGTTGTAGCTTTTTATTAAAAGTCTTATTAAAAAGTATAAATCTCATTAATGTATAAAAAAATTTCACATTTCTAATTGGTGTGATTGTTACAGTTTTTTTAAGGTTGATATTATATTGATTTCTGTACCTTATATAACAACCATATTTTACAACTTTATTTTGTATTACATTGCAATTTGATCATTTGGTGGCTAGTGTCAAGTAGTGTTGTGCTTTCAAGTAGGACCGGAACCTAATATACAATTACAAAAATATTTTTATGGATATGCTTGTAACAATGAAATCAATTCTTCAGCATATCTTAAAATCAGGCAGTATTTGGTATATGCTTGAAGTTTTAATTCTCCCTGTTTGTATTTTATATATATATTTTGTCTTTAAATTTGATCTTCTTTATTATACTTGCATAATTTATGTTCTTAGCTCACCCATTTTTGCCTATTTTAAAATTTTAATATATGAAACTTGTTTAATTTCGCAGTGTTTGCGATGAAGTTCTTATGGACTTTGATGGTTTGCTAGCTGCTCAAACTGGTTTGGGAACTGCAGCTGTGATAGTCATGAATAAGCAGACAGATATCGTGAAGGCAATTGCTCGTCTCATCGAGTTTTACAAGCACGAGTCTTGTGGCCAGTGCACTCCTTGCAGGGAGGGAGTCTCGTGGATGAACAAAGTTATTCATCGCTTTGGTAAGATATTGCGTCTCTTGGACCTCCTTACCTTTTATCTTTACAAGTTCTGTGGAATGGTTGAGGAAACTAGAAATGTGTCGTGTAGTTCGAAGTCTTGTGTGATAACTTAATTTCAAGTCTGTTTTCTAATAAAAGGATCCTTATGGAAAACATAAGTATGCAAGATTCTTTTAGTAATAAAATCATGTGCAAGAAGATTTGTTGGTTTTCTAAACTAAACTGAACAGAAGCATTTTCATTATCGTTTGTCTCCTTACTCAAATTTTTTTAGTATAAGATAACATTAATTTGTATGTTACAAAATAATTGTAGTTTTTTTTCATTTCTAGCCGTAAAGAAGTTTTCATTCTATTAAAAAAGATTTACGTTTCAAGTACCAAATGTATCCAAACAATATGAATATACCGTATTTTCTCGAAAATGTCACCCAAACTATTGAGTCTTTCACCGTAAAAATTGGGGTGCGCAATAGAATTGACGGCATACTAGATTCAGGCATATGTTCCATAGTGCGGCCATATCCTTGGCTCACCCTGGTTCCATGTAACTTGTTAAACATTCTTCCAATATGCTATCGATGTTTTCAATGTAAGAGCCCCTGAAAACGACAGACTAAACTGCTGACACTGTTGAAAACTACTGACTTAATGCTGGCCGATAGTTTTTAATTAAATAGGAACTTGGTATCTCTCAAAACTTTTTTAAATGACTGATTTTGAAATGGTTAACGTGCACAATTAGGGAGGATTTATGGCATAGATGTATTGGGGTATTTTTGAGTAAATACGCTATTTAAATAAGTTATTGTTTCCGATTTTTATGAATTGTAGCGCATACATGCTGCTGTATTTTGTGACAAAATTAATGGTGTTTCATGGCAAATTTATTTACTCTACCATGTAGTGACTGGAAATGCCAAGCCTGATGAAATCGACATGCTTTGGGAAATCAGTAAGCAGATTGAAGGACATAGTATCTGTGCCTTGGGAGATGGAGCTGCCTGGCCAGTTCAGGTATTTCTTTTATTTTACCTTTATCAAGATATCACCATAGATCATCGTATCACTTTTCATTTGAATTGGGCAAAGAAATGATTCTTAACTTTAACTCGCAAATGTTTCTTAAAGTAATAGAAAGACTAAGATTTTTCACTTCTGTTTTGCTTTAGGCTTCTGTGAATCTTAATGCTTCTGTGCCAATTTTTGCCATCTCAATCGAAATAATGATGGTATAAATTTTTATTTCCTGTTGAAAAAAATACCCTATCTCATTAAAGGCAGGCCTTCCTAAGCATTATACCAAAATGTGTTTTTGTGTAACATTGGATCTTGTGTTTATTCTCCTAAATGATTCCCCCTTTGTAATTATCTATAGCTAAAAAACAGCTCTGCAAGCAGACAGAGAGGAAACAATTATTTCCCTTAAAGGAAAGAGATTTTGCCATCCAAATTTGCTCATTATCATCTGCTAAAAACCAGAAAATTCTGAAGTTGTACTGAAGAAAACTTCAAGTTGTGGAACATTTTTAATGATGATATAACTACTGTGATTCATAAATTGTCAATTTTCCACAAATGTAATATTATGGCAAAATTAACACTTGATGCAGATTTGGCAATTAAAATAATCAATAACAATAACTTCTCTAATAGAAACAGGAATATCCCAATTACATCCATTTTAATCTCTGAATTGTGAATGAAAATACAACTATTTATCTTTATCATAACAAATTTAACCTATTTTATTTTAATAATTTAGAGGAAAGATCAATCAACAATAGATTATCTTTATTAAAATTGGGATGAATGGAAAATGTAAGTCAAAATGTAATTGATTGGGGCTGTAATATTTTTTTGCCATTTGAAATAATGATTGAGTCAGTTGCCCCTGTATGTTAAGGATTATGTTTTTAGTAATGGTCTCATAAAAGAAAACTTTTTTATCCTTTATTCTAGGGATTGATCAGACACTTTAGGCCAGAGCTGGAAGAAAGGATGAAGAAATTTGAGGAGCAACAAGCAGCATCTGCAGCAAATTAAGATATCAAATTGCACTTTGATAGTATTCAATCTCAGTTTCTCAAAATTACCATCAACTGCATGCATTTAATGGAGATTAGATGAATTTGAAAAGTTCTGTATGTGGTTATGGTTTGTATATAAAGGTTATTTAATTCCCTGAATAAAAGTTTATCTGTTTTAGCTACCGTTTGAAATTATTGATAATAAAGAAATTCATCCGTTCCTTTTTCTCTCCACGTATTGTCTTTAGGTTTGGACTAGCAGTTGCCTACTGCCTGCTCCGTAGGCAGGCCTGCATCTGTCGTCCCTAATTTCTGCAAATTTTTTCATCTCAGCCAAAAAAAGTCGAATAGTACCTGAAATTTTGTGTTGCACATGTTACATTGGACCCATTGGCTATGCTAAGCGTACACATTTAAATTTTAGCACTCAATGCCAAAAGAGAGAGTGGAGAGAGTGAGTGCCCACGATTTTTCGCCCCAATGCAGAGCAAGGCCAGCAGTATTTATGTCCTGAGATGAGGCTATTTTTGGAAGCATTTAAATTTTTGCACGCCTGTGCGTGCAGGCCGTGAGGACAGACGGACGGAAACGATTCTGTCTTAATATATATAGGATTTTTATAAGCCGCCGAAATTTCCCAGAAGTAATCCTCAAATTCCTCTATTGCTTTCTCCATAAATTGAAGAATTTATTACCCTGTTGAAGGTTGCAAGTGGTGATGGAATGTAATTCTACAGCTAAAGAAAAGAATGTTTCCACCTTGAGCAAAATGGAATTTCCTTGTCATTTTGGCCTCCAAGGATTTGAAAAAAGTATAAACTTATTAGTTTATTTGATGAAATTGAAGTTGCCTCCTAAATACTTTAGGTAGTTGCACTTTTTTAATCATGTATAAAAAACTCTTAATATAACCTAAAATAAGTTAATTTTTAAATGACCTTTTAGGTTCAATAGTAGACTTTTATCTATCTCTGTAGATTTACAAACATTATTGTAGGGAATGTATTTTTATGGTAGTTATTTACCGTATTTGACGGCATATAAGACGCACCAGCGTATAAAACGCACCCTCATTAAGTTGGCCACTCACAAGGAAAAAAAGTTTTAATAGTCCGTGCGAAAGCGCGGTACCGCAATAACTTAAGACGTAGTTTCTTTTAGTTGTCACGTTTCGTAAAAGCCAAATATTAACACAATCATTGAATGCAATTATGAAATAGGTAGTATAGACCATCTGGGCTAAAAATAGTATTCAGTATTGAAAGTTAACCTGTGGAGGTTGAACCTTCACATATAAGATGCAGGGAAATTTTTCGAGACATAATTTAGGAAAAAAGGTGCGTCTTATATGCCGTCAAATACGGTGGTTATTTTTAGTTGGAGAAAAGAATCATTAGGTGAAGTTAAGACCAATTCAATTTAATTTAACCCCTTGCGAGTATGGAGGATCACTCAAGTAGTCCGCTGGGCCCCAACTTATGGTATACAACCGCTAAAGCAGTCCCACATCAGTGTTATTGCGGGGAGAAGACATAGCTATATCATCAGATGGCTTAATAGTACTTAATACTCGAGGTAGAGCATTGCTATGCGTCTTTTATTGCCACCTCTGAAAATCAATCCGAATTGAAATGGTTAACAGAAATAATTCAATGACCACTTTCATTTGGATGATTTTTCATTTTGTTTATTCTCTTAGGTGGGGATTGAACCAAAAGGAACTTTTTGCTGGAGTTAAAACTGGGCGTAAAAGAAAAATCAAACTTCTTGAACATAAAACAAAAATTAGGTACTTCCTTTCTGACATTTGGTATCAAGTGATATCAATTTCTTGAGTGTAAATGGAGCTATACTACCAAATGTGTATGGGTACCAACTAACCAAAATGAATGCTTTACAGTTATCTTATTGGATATAATATTTTGATCATTCTTTCTTTAACATCATGAGCTTAATTCTGAAATCTAATTCAGTCTGATGTAACAGGAATAGCAGCTGGTAATATAACAGCATTTGGTAGGGTTAAACATATTTATGGAGGGAAAAAACTGAACCAGATTAAGATGTACTGACGATATAGTACTTGTAGAATGTATATGGAATGTAGAATGGAACTAAATTTTGGGTTTTACATTGATCTGAAATGATCAATATTATGGTTTCATGACATCAAGTGAGGATAAAATATTGTTGGAAATAATTTTAATTTGTAGTTTCATATTAAAATGTCATCAAGGAAATCTCATTAAATTCTTTACTATTTTATTAAATGAAGAATGATGAAATTTAATCTTCCTCCCTTAGTCCATTATGATATTATGTGATACACTATGAGCTTACAGAACATCAGCAACAAAGCACTAAATAACAGTTATTGAGTTAAATAATATTTTTCTGTAATGAGGAGATGAAAAATTATGCCTTTTTAATTAAGTTTGAAAACTGAGGCTAGAAAGGTGATTGCTGTGGATCTTCTGTTCCCAGTTTGCAGGAATTAATTTATAATTTGGCTTATGTCGAAGCAATTAGCTGGACTATAATGTTATAGTTGGTTGGTGTTTGATTTGGCTAAAAATTGCCCAGGTTTCAATGTAATATATCCTATGTAAATAGAAATATGCTGATATGTTAAAAAAATAGATGATATAATATATTGGAAGGGATTTTGTTTAATTACCAGGCCATCTCCATCAATGGAGATGATTGAACAGCATTCTCTTGAATTATTACTTTAAAATATATTTTTTATCATAGACCTTCATATGGGGGACGAAAGACGCAGTTTCATTTTCATGAAAATATTGTTGCAAATTATTATTGAAATTTACTAAAACACTATTGGATTGAAAACACTATTGCTCTAGCTAGTATCTTGTTAATGATTTTTATAAATGTAAGTTACTAAACTTGGAGAGAGGAGGTTTTAAATATGATTAAATGATACAGATTTCATTTAGGTATTGCAATGTGCTGTTTTTGTAGATCATGATGGGAAGAAAATATTCAAGGTAATGCAATCAGTACATGGATGGAGCTTATTGTTTATATATCATTTCTGTGATCTCTTTAATACCCCTCCAGAATACATTAAGGTCCAAAATTTAGTTCCCAAATTTTAAGTCTTATGTTTGTTCAGATCAATATCCATCTTTTTATCAAGGAATGAGAGAACCTCATCCCTACAGTAAGCTGTTAAAACAATCCTGTCTAAATTAGCTCTTGTTTTTAATGGTGTAGCTTTAGGATTTGTGCGTTGTATGAATTCTCAGTTCAAAATAATAGTTATTTTCAAACTGCAACATACAAAATCATGGTGAGCTTACCCTCCCATCAGTGAAGCACGAAAGAAGATTATTTTTTACCTTTTCAATATCAGAACAACATCAAGAAAACTCATCATAAATTGGTGTTTGGTTCATAGTTCCCTCCCTTACTGTTTTCAAGTCATACTGTGTTTTGTCTTTGTTGAAAACTTTTTTTCTGGCTGGATAATTGAATGGGATATGATGAAAAATATGTTTTCAGCCGATAGTAAGGGCTGCTAAAAAAGCAAGGAATTGTTTCACAACCACATTTCACATTATCTTACAGGAATAATTTATTGGAAGATGATGAAAAGAAGACAAGGAATGTTAAAGAGAGGACCAACTTGAATTCAGAGGTTAAAGCACAAGATGCTCTTTCGTTAGTATTGATAATGAAGAAGGGAATGCAGGAAGATTAATCCATTTTCATTTTCTCGGATCAGAAACTAACTATCCTCAACTATCTTATAGCCTCGATACTTCTGATCTTGAGAGAATCATAAGATAATTTTAAGCTGTTATAAATTAAATGTAGTGTTTTATGATTCTCGAGAGAATCTGGGGAAACTTTTCACCAGATTGTATCAATTTGTATGATTTGTAAAAGTTCAGAGCTATCAGAAATGGTGGAAACAACTATAAATGATTTAACAGAAAATAATATGAAAATTATATTGCTTTTCACTGCTGCTTTTCATTGTCTAAATTGGATAGTTGTGAAATGAAGTTTAGAAAGAGATGTAAGGTGGTTAACAAATAAAAAGAAGGTATTATAGAGGTAGACCAAGGTTGAAATAATGTCTGAGGATCTTAAGGAATGTTTTTTGCAATTAGGAAGGAATAATGAGATTGATAAGAACAGGCTGGCTTTGACAGTCGCCAAAAAATGTTATATTTAGCCAGTTGAAAAAAATGACTATGATTCAGAAATGTTTTCTGATGGTTTTTTATATTTCTGATGATAGAAAAGATTTTCTTAAGAATTTAGGTTATTACAATTTATTTTCATTGTAACAACTGTAAAATGAAGCATTTAGCTGTAGGTCGATTGTGAAATGATATTTTGATATTTCTCCCATCTCATATGTGGACTTTAGTGTGAGTATTGACAGAGGGTTAAATGATATTCATGATTGATTGATATATAATGCTAGTTGCTGTGTATAGGTATTTTATTTACTTGTTTATTGCTGCTACACCATTGTTTTTTATTATGTTTTCTGGATCTCTATATTCTTTTAAATAAACATTTTTGCTGACATTGGTTTTACTGTGAAAGTCTTAAGCATAGTTGTTATTCTCCAAATCGTCATACCATTAATTGTTTTCCTAGCATATAAATTACGTATTTCAACAGTAAAACCAACTGCAGAGGTTTAGAATTAGATAGCCCTATTATTTTGGCCTAACATCATAAAACAAGGTTAATATTATGGTAGTCAATAATACAAAAATTCACAATTTGATATAAGCTTACTTTATTCTTTCCTAGCGTGGCTTAACAGAAAAATAGGAATATTTACAAGGATATGATTATTTACACAGATCACTTTCAAAATGCACAGTAAACCACATATTTTCTTAGAAAAATCGAGAGGAGAGAATGGCTTTTTTCAAATTAAAAAGTTTTTTCCAGCATGGACAAAACAAACATCTTTTATACAATAGTATGGGGATTCAAAAAGGTGGATATTTTTAAGGAGAGTAAACATGCAATATCCTTAGCATAATTTATGGCCCCATAATGATAATATCTCATCCTCGTCGGAGTTGAGAGCACATGAAAATAGTATTCAGTGGAACCAAGGCTGATTTTAGAGAAGTCCAAAAATGTATGCCCAGAATCTGAACTCTGGGGAACACCTCGGGATTGACTAGTCATCAGTCATGATTTTGGTGCCAATTGGAACATAGGAGTCAATCCTTCCTCAACCTACTTGTCTATCTTAAAACATTCAAACATCTGTGCACAATCTATCCGTCAAGGAAGGATGTTATGACAAAAAATACAAGTGCTCGGTGCAAAGAGATGTACAACTTGAAAAATAAAAAACTGTGGCGACCAACAATCGAGTTGAGATCTGGACCAGTCAATACACCGAAGCGATGAAGAAAACACATCTTTGAAATTCCGGAAAAAGAAAGATGCGCTCCACATCTCTAGAAGAAATACGGTGGGTGGACCAGTGATTTGGTCGAACAGTTAGTGATGGGTTGCAGGAGGCTGCACATCGTTCTTCAGCATGATTGGTTGATCCATGTTTTCTTTTTCGTAAGCCTTGAAAGGAAGCTGTGATTCGATAGGATGACAAATGAATTTTTAGTATAACGTAGCCTTTGAAAAATCGAAGCTGATGTAAATTTGATTTAAATGAAACAAACGGAAAATTGGCACGCAAATATCATACTTTATGCCAAAATTTTGGTCCAATCCAATGCACAGGATTCACACCATTCGATACGAGTCCTAAGAGGGTCTTGTGTGATGATTTTTTCTTCCTAAGACTTCACGGGTTTCACAGTTTGTCCTTTGCAAACCACACACACATATTTTAGGTCATGAATGTTCAAGAGATCACTTTTCTACTCCCCACTCCAGTCTGGGACGACGCGGTCTCTGTCCCTGCCGCACCTCGGAGACGGTAACCTCCGGCAAATCTTGCCCTCCGCTCCTGGACCATCGACTTCTTCTTCCTCTTCGTCTTCCCTCACGTTGCCGTCTATTGATGGTGCCAGCCAGGGGTGCAGCAGAACATCGGCCGCGCTCAGCCTTTCCGTTGGGTCTCGCCTCAGAAGGGAGCGGACGAGGCAACGGGCTCTCGGAGATAAGGTGTCTGGAAGTCCGAAGCGTCCGCGACTGATCTTGGCGAAGAGAGAAGCATGTTCGCTGTCGTTGAATGGATACCTGGATAAGAAAAAATGGATCGAGATTAAGTAAGGTAAATTCAGATTTTTTTAAAACACTATATAGTGATAAAGAACCTATGGATGCTAACATTAAGCAGGGTGATCAAATATTACCGAATGATGCAGTGAAGATACTTTCGTAAAGAGTCAAAAACGATGTTTACGTAATTCAAGGATTTCAGGGATTTGTGGAAAATATTGCACTGCAATGTCAGCGTTAAAAGTTGCTCATCTAAGTAGTGAAAGTGAAGGTAAATAATAGCCGGCTTACAATCCGTAATATACAGTTATTCTAAATAACCGATTCTAATATTAGGATCGTGGAATTTCATCATAGTTAAAATCATTTCATTAAAGTACTCCAGCAAAACTTAAGTTAATTCATCTCTTGAGCTAACAAAATTTGCTCTCATTGCAATAGCAAAGATATCCATAATTTACTCACAAAAGAGAATAAAAATTAGGTTCTCTACACTTTAAGAGCTTCGGCAAAATTAATTTAGTAATTAATCAAAATAAGTATGACATCCATCCAACCATATCCATCACTCTAGTTAGCGTTATTTAAACTTTTGTCATCATAAATTTTTATTGCCATTCACCGCTTCGCAAACTTTTTTTTAAAATAGAGATTATATTGGAAATATCCTGCTGCAATATTAGTGAAAATGATTTCAAAATACTAGCATTGCAATTTATCGTTAACTTGCGACGTATATGCGATTAATTCTTTGTACGAAACGAACCTTATCTATTGGTAAAGCTTCCGGTTTCCCTAGGCTTTTGGCAATTTCGCAAAAATTGATATCGAATAATACTGATTAGTTAATGAATTGGTACCAACCTTCCAACGAGCATGGTGTAGAGCACCACTCCCAGACTCCACATGTCAGCAGCCCTCCCCGAGTACTTTTCTCCACTTCTGAGAATCTCGGGGCTTACGTAGGCAGGGCACCCCCGCTTCTCTTCCAAGCTGTCGTCCAGCTCAGCCACCCTCTCGTCCATCTCCTCCCGACCCGCGCACGTGTACGAAGACGGGAATGCTGGGTCGTAGGAATAGGAATCGTCCGCAAGGGGCGTGCTGCCGTTCCCGATAACGACTGCATCTTCCAAGGACTCCAGACGGAGGTGAGTCCTGCAAAGAGAAAAAAGACATGCGTGGTCAGAGGAAATCCTCACAGTACAAAGATGAAAGTTATATCAAACATTCCTTAAATTTTATAAAATTAAACCCCAAGTGGTACGCAATTAAAAGATATCACGTCGGGGTCACCAACGTAGTTGAGGCTATGGTTGATATCGTGTTTATTTTGATAAATCACGACCAAACATGAAAAACGTTTTGATTATCACAAAAAGAATTAAACTCTCTGAAAAATCAAGAATCACAGCGCGTAAATAATGCATGTCGTGGAAAATGGCTGACCCGTTCTCTTCTCAACAATCAATGTTTATCTGTCGCCATAATTATAACATAACAACAGTAAACAAATAGTGATCTAAGCCAAAGCGGCAGGGGTAGTGGCGATACGTGGAGTATCGCCACACTGCCAATTATTTACAATACTTAATTATCGCAAGATTTCACCTAACCACAAACGGTAGTTAACTTCCTAACGGCTTTACCAATTCGTGTAATTGATGGCGCACAATTTTTAAATTTAGAATAAACATTGATGTATCATATCGCACTATTTAGTCAGAATAGTGCACACTGATAGGTACACTGACTTACGAGGAGGACCCCTGTTGATCCACAACCCGGACGAACCACTCCCGAAAAATCGAGAGGATACAGCACTTTCAATACACAGCTATAAAATGATCTCAATCTACAATCAGAACGCGAGGAAAACTATTTTTAGCAGAGTACTGCATTTATTTTCTCGTATCTTTGGACTCTATTCATAATCAAGCGATATCTCAATAATTATAATCAAGTGATATAAGTCAATCCAAAGAGCTTACAAAATAATTCAACGCGCAAGATTAAAGTTTATACGTACAATTTCATACTGCGACAAAAATTATGCAAATTCAGCGTTTATTTATTTAATCAGTACATAGTAGGTATAAATACCATTGCCTAGCCATGGAGACGTTTATCAACTTGAGAATTGATGAATTTTATTTGTATTCCAAGAAATTTGGTCTTCTTTTTTTATATTTGGGCAGCTTAAAATTTCCCTGCATCAAGAACTCATGGTCTCACTCCAATATGACAGAATTGCACAGTCTATAAACACTGATTAGTTAGAGGAATGAAAATCAATGACAGCTAGAAACACTTGCGCAATGCAAAACTGAATTAGATTAGAACTAGGACAAAGGAACGATAAGCATTCTGAGGAACGTAAATAGAGATGCAAGTAGATGGAATTCTAGCCTCCAGAGCATTTCTTTCGAATCTGCGATATAGTTTAAACAGGTGCCTGTATCCGTGACGTGGAAGCCAAGTTTTGCAACGTAGCGAAAAGTTAAGATTCCCGACTATCTGCTGTTCATACGTTCATTTATACGGGTACGCAGTGGGTTTCCCAACGAACATTACGGGAAAGACAATCTATATCTGCGATACGTGCCACCCAACTCGATGATATCAGGCTTAGGTGACTAAGCTTGACAGCTGGTACAACAAACGCAACTATCATACAGCCAACTGTTGTGTAAGTAACTTGGGGATGAATAATTAGTTTGGAGCAAAATAAACTAGCTAAAACGAGAATTAATCAAGCAGAAGCTGCTGTCTGCATTTTACCCTCAGCCCAAATAAATTTATCCTACTTTTTACATTTATTGAGCCCTACCAAGTTTTGTTAATGTAGTGCCAAAAGTATAGAGCCCTTGGCCGTTTCCAAAGAACTTCAATTATGCTGTCAAGAGAGAGGTTTTAATGACCCCCATATAGCGAAATTTTGATCTCTTTTTCCGTGGGGTCATAAAACGAATATCAACGACACTGAGGGAATTGCACACGTTTCGTACACGGAATAGCACCATTCTTGAAGTTGGGATCACTACAGGGAAATTTCGCTATTTAGCAGTGGCCATTTTACCGTTTACTTGCTGACATAGTTCGCGAAACTTTATTTGCTGATGGCGAAATTTGATGAAATTTACCTCGATTTAATATTAACATTGTTTAGTAGCACATCTCCAACGTGTCATAGTGATAATTATATTAATAAAAATCCATATTACGTCTTTCTGTTATTGATAAGCTTCTAGGTGAGATGACGTCTTGATAAAACTCAATTGCACGATTTAGTTCAAGGAGAGTGCGAAGAAAAACTGAAAAGGTGAAAAATAAACATTTTCGGGTTCATGGTCATCGAAAAGGTCGGTATTCCCATAAAAATCTCGCGAAATATTTCATCTCGACTGCAATACTTTCACGCATGTTCAATTGCGTAACGAAGTAAGAAACAAGCGCCGGTCGTAATTCGATTAACGCGCGAATATGGCGCCCGAAGGGGGCATGTGCAATCGAAGGAGACTTTTTAAAAAATTCCTAAAGGGCCTCCGGGTACCATTTCGCGAGGGCTGCGTCAATAGCGTAATCCCTCGCGGCGGTGGTGCAATCTCCTTCAGCTGTTACCAAACCATTTCTCCGACGAGCGACGCGAAGAGCTCTTTTGTTCGGGACGTCTTCCTTCATTTTTTTAAGGAAAAAAAACTCCGGAACTAAACGGGGAAAAAGTGCGATGCCATAGACGGGGAGAGAGGCACCATGCTCCCGATCTCGATTTAATTCCGACGGAGAGGTCTTTGCACTCTAATAAAAGGTTGCACAACGGAGCGCGTCGGCCAGTCTTCGATCACCGAAGCGAGCAATGGAAAGAGGATGCGTGCCGGAGAATCATCCGCAAGGGAAAATTACAAAAACTACGATCCTGAGCACAGTTTAACTTCGTCGTAATCCAATAATGAATTTGCACAGGGACAAAAAAGGCGGTTGGTACTATACGTAACAATGCTGACGTAACAATGGTAGGAGGAGCTTGTTGTTGGATTCGGAAAAGCGTTATTGATCGTCGAAGTACAATGAATATGATTTCGAACGCTGTTTCTATTCAAAGTAGTCTAATAATACATTTTTAAGTCTGCAAAAGTTTGATAAAACCCAAGGTATACAAAAGTTCAGTATTTCCGGTAAGTGGGAACAGCTAGATTGTCGACTTTGTGGTAAGTAATGAAAAATGGCTGAATGGTTCATTAATGTCGGATATTTGGGTTCTATGAAATGACTCCAACTGTGAGAGACAAAGCAGAAACAGGAATTCGATCAAGGAGAAAGGAAACCAGTTTATCCCCTGCTTGCTTCATCTGCGTAATTAAAAGAGTTTAAAAGGTGATCGATTGCATCCCGCGATTTAAGACTGCTAATTAGTGATGTCACCGGGTTCTATAGGATAAATACTTAGACATTAATGATGGAATCAATCTGTTAGCATAGATGAGGGAACCCTACCCCAACTTGATTACAGAATGGATAAATTTATGAAGCGGAAAAACAATAAAGATCAGGGGGCGAGCTTCTAGATTGAGTCACCAGGGGTCAGCTAACGCATCCCCAATTGTTACGGGTGCAATTTAGTTTACATAGTGGAAATAAAATAAATGTAGATATAAATTTTTTAAATAGATGTATCCGTGCATTCAAATAAGACCTGATATTTACTACTACCTACACCAATAACAGGAAAGAATTTAGGATGCGATATATTTTTATAAACCTGTTCCCGAATAACAGTCCAACATTTCGACTCCATTGACATTCATCCCCGACCACAAAACCTTATTGAAAGTGCAAAGTTTGGAACTTTTTCCCCGACATCCCCTGCCATATTTATTGGTGCAATGGTTCTTCCGGTGTCGTCAAGTGACGCGGAGAATGTGCTATAGGGCGATGCGCGTCGGAGGTTCTAAAACATTGATCGGGGATATAAGTGGGAGCGGTGGATTACGAAGGCTCTTGGATAGGGGACGGGCGGGGAAATTCATTTCGTAACCTTTAAGTGGTTTCATCGTGTGTTAACTCAATAGGGTTCCACCCCACCTCGAGATACGCCGACACCCGACCGACAAATAATGCTTACAAGCTCGTAAAATAGGTGGAACGAACACAAACCACCTACCAATCTTCTCTTTTTTTTGCGTTCCCAACTGGTTCAATGATATACTCCTCACTTGCCGGCGTTTTCGCTCGATGAAGTCATTTTGGTGTGATAAAAAATTCCCCGGTTCCATCAGGCCCATGTTTTTTTTTTAATTCTTAAATTTGAATAGCTTTCATTGGAACGGCGATGTTATGGGAAAGGCTGTCACAAAAAGTGTGTAATAGGAATGGTCGCCATATATATCCATGTGGAAAGTTGGGCTGTTTACTTTGTTATTTAAATTTAGATATAGACGATGCTAACTTAGGAATTTTCTAATATGGCTCACTACTCAAATACTAATTTTTCGCTAAAATTAATTCTTTTTCTCGTTTTGCATTTTTATTTTTAAATTATGGCATTATATAGAGTGCTTTAAGACGAGTAGAGTCGTCAAGTCAAGCGAGAATTGAAGTATTAATAATTTCTTCCTCAAACTACTAAATATAGGGTGTATACTAAATACGAGACTATTTGGGATCGCCAGAGAATGAAATTTTCCATTCCCAAATCGGCTATATTTAGACGTAAACTAACTAATTCTGCCTTACCATGTCAGTAATTGGGCTTAGGAAGATTGGAAATTAAAGCCAGAGAGTTGGCTATGCAGCTAAAACAGATTTTAAATTTGTACAATATGTAAGTTATGTTTTTATAAATAAATTAAATAAATAATATATATAATATTAATAATTTTATGATAAAATTCTATGATAAAAATTAAAAAGCATTGGAATCTCTACGAGTGAATCTTTGATTATTAAAATTTTCAATAAATTTATCCAAGGAGAAATTACTACACCGAAATTATCCTTCTCCCTCTAAAGAAAAAGGGCATCATATTTTATGGTTCCAAACACATTACGGAATTCCAGATTAGCACTTTTATCGCACAAGATCCTTTCGCAACTCCTCTCTCTCGAGTGGCATTACCTCTGCTCAAATATTGCACATTTTCTGCGCGATATAAAATTTTCGCCCGCCATGCGCGCGGAATTATTTTTCCCTGTTTGCCTACATAAAGTTCTCTTTTGTGGCGGTTGCATAAGATCGGCGATAAGGGGAACTAACGAAATAAAAAAGAGACGATCAGAAGCGCATGACGAAATTTCCCATCACCCAGATGCCGCCCACTGCGCTATCAGAGATGGAGAGATTACGGAGATGCTACACATTTTGACACAATCCCACTTTAAAAGGTCACGGGAAGAAGTGAGCCCTCCCTTACGCATCCGGAAGAAGGGGGAGCAAACATCCGGAGGATTTCTTCAACTCCCACAACTTTTGTTCCTTCCCGTAGCACCACTTCCTTTCCTCGGAACAGAGAATTGCTCGCGTGCCGGATTCGCGAACCAACTTTTCCTCGAATCTACGTGTTTTACAATCAAACCAAGTGTATCAAAGGAGATAATTCATCAGTTACCAGTGCAGATGGAATTCTACTGGAGTTTACGATGTGTTAGCCTTAAATTTCGCAAATTTTTTCCGCAAGAAAATTCGCACGATGTCGAAATTTCGTCGGAGGAATGTTTGAATTAAAACTGTAATAATTGAGATATTGATTAAAAGCTGCATTAACGCAACACTACACTTCGGAGAAAATAAAGCATAAACCGAAGACTATGACGCCGTAGAAAGAAGAAGGAATAAAACTATGAAATGAGAATAAAACTATGAAATGAGAATAAAATATGAAAATAAGTTTTAATTTATTTGGAATATTGCTGTGTGTGATCAAATGACAAATGTATTTCGGCAGCCAAAAATGTTCCATATAAAACCTTTTAATAGCTAAACTACCACAAATTCATTCTCTTCATAAATATATGATTTTCTCCTTCGTAGTAAATTAAAATACTCCTGGAATTACGGTAACAAGCACACGGATTAGTTACAACTCCTGCGATAAATATATACGACTATCGAAAAGCTTTTACTGTAATGAGTTGTTAGATTCGTGAGAGATGTTCATGAAGAAATAGAGAAACGAACTTCGAGTAGTTGATAAAGTGTTCCCATTCACAATAAGTGCATTGGATACAATTGTCGACAGCAAAAAATAAAGAGTTCAGGACGGAACACCATGTTTTACTGGAAGGCTCTGCAGAGACCCCCAAGAGCGCAGGTGCGGACTCGAAAGATCCGTTTCTTAACGACCTCTGACACAATGCACCAACTGGGGTTTTGCTTCACACTGTAAGATGTGGATGGCTCCATTACGAGATACTCCCTTTCGTGAATTGCGAGAGGAAAAAAGAGCTTCATGGACCACACTAACCTGCATTTGCGTCCAGATGCTAGAACTACGGCAAAACGCGATTGCAATGTTTAAAAAATTAGAGCAGACATTCATCATACGATTTGAGATTTTATGGGAAGTGAATTCGATGTCGTTGGTTGCCATGGAAACAGAGTAAAATAAAACAAACAACAAAAGTAGGAAGGAATATTTTATGAATTGTGTTTCCATAGATACCGCGATTTAAATCTTTTGGCAACTATTTCGTAATTTGCTTAAGCGAAAGAGATAAACTATGCAGGTAATTTACGCAAACTTAGGAGTTCGTATCTTCAGAAATACTCAGAGAAGCCTATGAAGATTGGGTGCAACCACTTATTTGCAGTGTTACAAATAAATTACACATACACAATTACACACCTATAAGCTTCGAAATTTCTAGTTCTCCAGATCATAGCTTCTAGTTAGTAATATAAGTCTATCTAGTTATCAGCATCACAACTCTCAGTATTAGTGCTTTCCACCATTCAAGTAATGCATATGTTTTTCATATTTCATGTTATTATAAATATACACGTAATGTGAAATTTTTCAAAATTGTTCACATTGCCGCCAGGTTTTATACCTACTTGCGCTGTCAAATTTGCGATGATTACAATAATGTTTGGGCCCAGTGTAGCGATTAAAGAAACAAGTCGTTGCATCATAGATACGATACGCGAGTGTTGAACGTCGAAAGTCAGGTTCTGTTCTACGTTTCATTTCCCAAATAAGAATTCCTCGCCCGTTGTGAAAGGCAGGAAGAGATGATTGATACGGTCCATTTATGATCTCCAGGCGATGCTCTCCTGCATCGCTCCAAAAAGAAATAAAAACTCCCGACGGATATAAAAAAAGCGATTCGAGAGATTGTTGCGTCACCTCTCCCGAGGACTGATGTAGACGATATGGAAATGACTATCTTACAGGCGTAAGCGGTCCCCGTTTATTGACATTAAATTACGGCGAACTTGCCGTTTCATTTATCGCTTGCAACTGAGATAAGATTCTGATTCCCAGATACGCGAAAGGTGACAACAACAAATGCGTGATTTTGTCGCCGTAAGAATTTCCATCCTTTTTCACGACCGGATAAGTGTCAAAGAGACATCTTTTTGAAGCAAAAGGCGACGTGGAAAGATAAACGGGGGGCCCAGTCAAATATTTCCGTTCTCGAGGTCTCCGATGAAACCGCGTTAAGTGAATTTGCACACATCCGTTACCAAACCCAGGGGGCCAATTTCGTACAGAACACGAAAGAGTTTTTACATCATGAAGCCTTTTTCACAACACCTCCACGCACCATTTCGCGATTTATAAATACGTTCACTTTTGAAACGGTCGTTCGCAATCGGACCCAAAATAAGATCCGTTAAATTTTTTCGGCTATGAGGATAGGTGAACTTTCTAAGAGTCTTAGTAATAGAGGAGAAAATTTTGCACGCGGATGGAAATTGGCGAACTGTGATTGAAGGTTGGATTTCGCGGGTTTAGAAACAATCGTGCGAAATCGGAAACGGATGTTAGAGAGTGGGAATAATTCAGAAGTGATAACAAAGCAAGGTCGCGATTGACTCAGGTGTGTAGGAACCACATTTCAAATCGGACTGAATTCAAATCCACAGCGAAATTTATGCATCGAAGAATTAAATCCAAGAAAAGGGCATTCATTTCACTCCGTGAAGTGTCACGGTAGCGGATTTCAAATATTCATTGGATTTAGAATAATCTCTTTTCCAATACTTAAGAACAAAAAGCTTTGAAAAATGAATTCCTCGTTATTTTTTCTGATAACACTTTAGTGGATCATTCGGTTTTTTCCCTGAGAGAAGAAATTAAATCGTCCAGAAAAAAACGATATAAATACAACAACAGAATACTGTAAAATCAGCGCAAAGGCGGAATAAATACAGCTATCTTAAATTGTATTGTTGTACACTTAAATTGTATGACACTGTACATGCTGATGATTATTTCATATAGAACAAAGTGAGATAATAACAAAGAACAAATTTGCAGGAGTACAACAGCAGTTAAAGAAGAAATTACTGCCATTCTCTGCTAAGCAAGTTCGTTCTTTACTTTATACACTTATACTACTTGAGTCACCTCCCTTTGAAATCAAGGAAGGAAATACAAACTTGGAAGAAATCGAATGTAACGGAAACATCCAGCCAAAATCCTACAAAAAGGTGACGAAGTCAAGCACAGAACGAAAGTTTATAACAGCGGCCATTTTGAACTCTCTCGAATAATTAATGATTGTTGCTGAACGCTTTATTATTGAGAAATGGCGGGAACTCCGAGTATTAACAGTCAATGGATTTCTGTACAAGTTTGACGCTTAGGACCGCTTTCTATAGACAATCCAAATAGCTTTGCAAGTCCGCAACCGCTAAAGAAGTGACACAAGAGAATAATGAGGCGGAAATTGAAGCTGTAATGAAAATCGCACGGAGTTTTTCAAGGAGAGCTGTGTTATCGACCATTCTTCAACGTCCCGCAGTCACGTAACGGATAAATGATTAAAACGCTGGCCAGAAGCGTATGCCCTACACCCGTCCTTGACCTACGCGGTCCTCTTTTTCCTTCCTCCGGACCGGATACGACCGGAGAAAGCCACGAGGCGTCTGAAGTAAAACACGCATCGCGGTGGTCATCGACGGGATTGAAAACACCTCAAGGGGAACGGATTGTTCTGGAATTGTTGCCCCTAAGGGATCTGATAGCGCATTCTCATTTTTACACCGCGAAAACATTCGCAGAGGACGCGCGATACTCGTTCCGCAGGCGCCCAAGGGGCAAGAGCTCCTTTTGCGACGGTTGGGTGCGAAATGTTGGTATGCGTGCGGAAATTTCAAACCAGTTTCTTTCAGGAGAAGAAAGAGAGAGGATTCGGCAAAAATGTACACTATCTGAGCTCTAATATCTCCTCGTTCCGGAGCGAGAATACGACGGAATTGTTATTTGTGGAGATTTCTTCAGTGATACCAAATATACAATTTAGAGAGACGTTAAGTCGTTCCGGGATCGCCGAAGCATTGGCCTATTATCTGGATTAAGTTTAGAAGTTGTTTTAATTGAATCATCGATGGAAATCTAAGGCGATCTTTATTAAGAAATACCTGGTTATGCTTTACAGATTTTTAAATAAATCGGTAAATTTGGTATCTTTCCCGCTAACCAGTACGAATCTCTACTTTTGATCTAAATAACATTTTAATTAACTGCTATATGTGATTTGGCTATAAACTTCATGTTAGAAATATTTTCGCAATATGTTTTAAAAACTCGTAGCACAAATAAGATGTAACCAATAAAACCAAGTAAAATTATTCATTTCATTCGTTTTTTACCTCATAATTAAATATTATATAGTCCTCAACATTAACCTCATTCCAATAAAAAATTCAGGTTTTATTTCAAAATAGAGCGGTTCACAAAGTCATAATCCTATTTTAAAACGAAATATTTTAATGAAATAATAATATACAAACATAATTAAAAAATAAATACACTTAAGATACATTCAAGTATTTTTTTAGGGCAGGAAAGCGGTTCATTCGAATTCGAGGAAAATAAAATCGAAACAAAAACATGGCTCCTGATCCATATCCGACCTCCCACTGGCGAGCTAAAACACCTCTCTCTGGAGACGTCATCCATCGGAAAACGTGAGGGGTCTAAGGGAACAATGCCCCCGTTCTCCCATTTCCCTGTAACACACCCTTTTCTCCCGAAAGCTTTCTATCCGTTGCGTCATGCATCCATCTCCCTTCCCCCATCGCTTTCTTTTTCCCAAGAGACGTACACTCCTGCGGGTGAACGACCGCAATTGCAGACGCCGGAGGGGGGGAAAGAGAAATGCGACTTGACCTACAGCAAGGGGAAACGCCTACCACAGGAAGGAACTGTGTGTCCGACCCATTCCTCCTTCCCAGCAGGGGTTCTTCCTAAAGGGAACGGGGAGGTCCCCCCCCATGGCATGCAAACTTTAAAGATCGCGGCAAATATCAAAGTAGTCGGAAGGACATCGATGTAAACAACCTTGCATCAGCTGATCACTTCGGTTTGGAAGAACACCGGTAGGGCAGTTATTTGACTTTCATTCAGATCCTTACACATGTCTACTCGATCTAAGTATGCTAAAAAACCATTTACGTATACAGAGGGTAGCTGTTACAGTAACTAGGTTCATATATTGATAAGGCTTGCATCACCAGCGTATATTGGTCACCAACGATATGTGTTTAATATTCTATGATTACATTTCTGTTCGGCAAGACGAGTTTATTTGACAGAAGATTAAACACGTGACGGTTGTCAGGCGAGAAAAGATAATATTGGAATACTAATGTAAACAACCTTGCATCAGATTCTCTCGAAATTTCATAGGGGAAACTTCTCTGAGCACATCGAAACTCATTCAGTTGGTGTGCTGTAAGTTGGTACAGCCGTTAACCAAGATACCTAATTAATCAAAAGTTTAACCTCTAGATACTTTTTCCCTTTTCAAATATAAAAGAAAAGCTTTTTAGCAAATTGACCTCTACAACGATTAATAATATCAGATAATTTGACGAAAGAATCCATATATCACATGGAATTCGCCCGTATCCTAGTACAGAGTAAATTATAACGTCCCAATCAAATAGATCTTGACGGTATTTTTTAGTTAGTAAAGAACTCCCAGTCATTATATATTTTACAATATATACAAGATTTTTCTATTCTTCCCAATTCACTTTAACGTTTTAGAGTCCTAAATTTATCAGATCATATATTTGAATAAGATAATATAACCAAGTCTCTCACTATATACATTTTCTTATACATATATTTATATTCTTTCCAATTCTATGAAACGTTTTTGTTTCGTGGAATTGTTTAAAGAGTCAGGAGTCCAAAAATCCCTACCCTGATGAATCAAAACGTACGTTTCATATCAGATGAAGATAGTTACAGCTTAGATAAACAAGAAACTCTTCGGGGATGAATTCCGAAATTCTATTATCCATCGAGGAAGTGGGGATCCGTTGCATCGCATGCCGTTGAGAAACACATTTCAATCGCAGTGAAATGCCGCATCTCTCTTGAACTTCAGTGTAGCAACTTGGCGTAAGTCACGAGTTCCTCGGAAGGACGAAATGCATCGAGTTGTGCTTTTTCGCTGGTTACGGATTCTGTTACGCTGCTCTGTTTTGAGAGGTCGTTGCCCTCTCCATACGTCATCAGGGCGTTTGATTTTGCCTCTCCCTCTCTCATACCTTTTAATGCCGTAACCGACGTCGTAAAAATCTCGAGTGAGAGCTGCCTTAAGATTTTCCTTTTTAATTTGAGAGATCCAAGAAGTTCTTCCTACTTCTCTGGAGTCCGTTCCTAAGAGAGTCAATCGATTAGATGTAAAGGAATTGGTACTAAAGGGGTGTATTCACCCTAAAAGGAAGATATTCTTGGCTCCTGTTCTCGGCCCGATTTCATAATGATTTTTTTCCGTCGGATGCGTTTCAGTAACCTATTTCTGGTCCTCCTCGTTGGCATGAGAATTGCTTGTATGCGGCAAAAACCCAGACACCACCCCCCCCCCCCCCCCCGACATCCCTTGATGTAGTCGGCAAGGATTCCGGTCGTTATTTATTTAGATCAATCAATCCTAATCAGTATAACTTTCATAATTCAGTGTTTTTCGGATTGGAGTAAAACAGGTGCTGTCGATGTAAGATTGAAACCAGTGGTCAACATCCTAATCCCAGTTACCCAATTGTGAATGATTTTAATTTTCAGGTGATAAATTAACAGTGGAGGGTGACATTGCGAGGGAATTCATAATAAAGGATATTCATACACTTTTCAAAAAGAGGGTGAAGAAAGATTCTTCACGTAGAAAAGTGATACTATAATATAATAGATGATTTTGAATAGAGGGATATTTATGATAAATTTGTAAAGATGTAACAATGTACAAAATTATTATAAATAATTAAATGTAATAAAGATAAAATACATAAAACGTATACTTTATTACATTTAACTAAATGTTGTAACTAAGTTATTAGGCCATTGATGGGTGGTAGGGAAACTATACTGAACACAGTTCGGTAGAAGATAAAAGTAAGGTACGGACCACTGGTTTAAACGAAATTTCCTTAAACTAAGCCATGCTTATTTGAATAGTCATATAAAAGGGTCGCTTTCAAAAATGGTTAAAAAATTCATATTAAAAATGTATATATACAATGTATATATACAATTTTTATAAACATTCTGAGCCATTTTGAGCTATATTCATATTTTAATGTGTACGTAGAATCCTTGAGTCCTGAAACCGGAACCGAATTCATTTACGATATTCCAGTTGTCCATACAGGAAACGTCCCCTCAATTAGCGAAGATGCGGAATTTCCCTCCCCCGCGAAGGGGCGGCAAAGGTCTCCCCCACGGATCGCAGAATCCCTTTTCAAGTTCGAAACGGGAGCTTTCCACGGCGCGTTCACAATCGGTCGCCGCTAATTATCGCTGAGGTCGTCGACCGGATTCTGCCCAGAGCCGCCACGGTTTCAAATCGGCAAACAGTTTCCCAATGTTTGCTCCAAGTGGGACGAAAGCACAGCGAGATTCCGGATCGAGCTGGTCCTTCGAAATCCATCGTTTCGATGGAGGGAATAAAAGGATTCGTATTTCCTATAGAAATCGCGAAATGTACGGAGAAAGTTGAGGTATTGCTGGAATATCGGAAGGGCTGTTTGAACCCCAGGAAAATCACTTTGCTCCCTTTACAATGGGTGAGGAAATGCCTTCGAGGAGGGCCGTTGCACAACGAGGGCCCCAAACCGGTTGTCGCCAAAAGTTGAAGGGACCGTACGTGATATCCAAATGAGGAAATAAATCTGTGGGTTACTGAAGCTGAGGAAGCGCTAAGATCTCCCAGAAAGTAAATATCATTTAAATATCTTGATAAACAGACGACGCCTCTACGATTCTGCATAATGTCCTTAAAGTTGCAATACTCAAGAAAGTATTTGAAATCGTATACGGTATTCAACCAGATTCAATCAATCAAGTTTATTATTAGCATTTACTACTGACTAGGAAAAAGAGGAGACTTTGCAGAAAAATCCATCGCAATAAAGAAATCAATCATTTAAATCTCAACTGCAACTAATGAAAAAGCAATAAATAAATAGTATCTCAATCTACGCCAATTTGTAAATAATGAAAATTCATTCGTTCATCTATTATGGGCTAAATAGTGCATTCCTGAAGATATCTATGTAGGCATCTTATTACGATTGCAGTGTTTCTTTCAATATATACAACAGGCATGTTTCCAGATACATGGCGAAACAACAGTTTAGATCCACGGGCACCGTTGTTATTGGACAAACCCTCGCCAATCAGTTTCTAATTATCCCCGGACGGTCATAAAATGTTTCAACTATTCGATGCATTGATTTCTCCATTGGTGCGCTCAATTCTCCAATTGGAAACTTCGATTCATCACCCGCTGGAAGATGTGCACACATTCTACGAGGAAGAGTTTGAGGGGCACACGAGGGGTAAATGCACTTTCCCAGTGAAAGCAAGGTTACTGTGACGAAAGCCCCTGGAAAGTGTCGGTCGCGGAAAGCAGATATTCGCTTTCTCGACCGTCTTTTTTTCGGAAGGGCAACAACCTTTCTCCAGAGGCGCTTTTCACAAAACAAGCGTAACTTCGCACCATCCTCTCATGGAAAATGCTTTCCTTTTCCAGACGTCATTATCTCCGATCCCAATAACCCGATCCGATAGAAAAGATAGGCGAATCAAAACGCTGCGAAGACCATGTTTCCCTTCTTCGCATTGCTAATTCGGCCCAAGCCCTGCATTAATCTCTGCCAAGAATTTAGACATCGGCAAATTACAACATAGGGGAAAGGCATTTGCGTAATATTCGCACATTTTTACATGCGTTTCGCTGTTTGCAGAGGGGGAACATGACTCAGGTCCACAGCGAGCAGAACGTTTTCCTTTGAAAAGCACAGTTTTTAATTTAAAACCTTAACAGGCTCGTAAAATTAGAAATAAAAACCACGTAGAATTACCCTAAGTCTTGTTTTTCTTAACGGCGTTCAACTCTTTAAAGATACCCTGGTTTCAATGGATATAATTTGCAGAGAACAAAATGAATTCACAGAATGTAGTAAAATATCTAATTTTTACGACGTAATATTTCTTTAAAATATTTAATGACCCTTAAATTCATTACTTATAAGAACAAGTCCCATGAATTTTCACTCCATATAGCAGGAGCTGATATGATCGATCAACATACTTGGGGAAAAAACACCAAAAATAAAAACACAAACACACTTGCACGAATTCCACAAAATTCGTAAAGTGGAATTCGTACAAGTGTGTTTATTTTTGGTGTTTTTAAAAATGAAGTTCCACCAAGTAACGCTCGAGTTGATTTATTTAACATACTTGGATTTTAATTTTCGTTTATCTTCCAACTCCAAAATAGGTTGCCGTAGTAAACAACTACTCTTGAAGTTGATAGTGTTAACTTTTTGCTGCGAAAATAAACAGCGGTATAATTGCTAAAATTGTGCCCGAATTTCGTATCTTAAAGGGTGGATTCGCTCATACGAATCTGAAATGCCTTCCATGTCATATTTCATTCCTCTCAGCACTTGCTTCATTGCACCAGAAATATCGCTTTCGCCGAAATGATTTACATTCTGGATGACAAGGGTAGGCCCTCAAGCTCTCCGCTCCCATGACTTTTTCCATGGAATCGTCCCTTATTTTTACTAAAGAAATCCCCACACTTACTACTTTCAAATCATATTCACCATCATAAAGTGCCATCCTGCTCTAATAACTTTGAATGTACTCTCTATATGTTGAGAGGAGTGCCACGGGGAGCAAGGCACGGTGACCAATATCGAAAGGAAGGTCGTTCTCCTCTGAGTATTGCCTCCCTCGAGACCACATTCCGACCGATTCCCTTTCATCTTTCGATTACAACGCGACCGTGATCATAAATTCGGCCATTCCTTCTTAAAGAGCGGAGAATTTAATTATCTTAACAAACATGGGGCATGCCTCCCTCTTTCAACTATAATCAATGTTGCAAGAAAGAATAATGACCCAACATTCGCAAATGAGTCATAATTTTTTATATGTTAGATTGTAGGAATGAACTATAAATGTATTTTTCCACGGGAAAATGACTCATTTTAAAACACCATTAAAAAGCTGTTTTCAGGGTATCTTTATGTATGACCATAGAGTAACTAGAGTATAGTTACTCTATGGTATGACTTACTCAAATGCAGGAGATAATGAAAATAATAAAGTGCCTGAAATCTAATTTCTTGAAGAATTGATTTCATTGTGGGATTATAAGTTAAGAATATTTCTGCATTAAATACACAAATGCAGTCAAGGATAATATCAATCATCTGAGGTTTTTATGAAGAGTATCATAAACAAAAGTAAAAAGAACTGTTTTAACACGTAATATAAAATAAACTTTACTTTAAGCAAAGAAATTAGTCAAAAGTTTACCTAAAGTTTATTTTATATTGTGTGTTTAGATGAAGTTCCATCAACTGAATTTAAAACTGTTTCATTTTAGCTCAAATGGGAATTTACTTTAAGGCAGATAAAATACTACATTTCAATCGAGTGAAACTGTCTGTCCTTTGTTTGTTATTATTTGAGTTAAATTAATATATTTCCCAGGTTGATGGAAAGGGATAACTTAATCATTGTAATATGAAATACGAAGATATTTCTGAATTCAAACAGCTATATTTCTAGCATTCATAAGAGATCACCCAAAATTTTCTCATCGGTGACCGAGCTTGTTTAAACAAAATCTCGTCTGGTATTATAACCGAATCCAAAATACGTATCGATGTATCCTAAGGAGAAAAATAAGACACATTCTTGGATATAAATTAAGAAAAATAACGCAATCACGAGTGTAGCCAGCATGCAAGTGCGTTCGAAAAGAACTCGTATATACAGATGTGGAATAGAGGGCGATGCCGAAAATTTGGAGCGACCCGACACACACACACGAGGCAGTGAATTTCGACATCGTCGATCTTGTTTATCTCGGTGTCGAAATGCATTATTTTATCTTATTGTTCCTTCAGATATCGAGACTGTGTGCTCGACGTTCGATATATTAGTCAATAGGAAGCGATGGAAGGTCGCGTAGGATGTGCAAATGTGGGGAAAATGGCGTCCATGATGATTGCTGCCCTTTGAGGAATGCAGAAGGGGTATCTTAGCGACGCTTCCTGCTTCGCTCGTGATTGTATCTTCCGCATTTTTCCCATCATCTGAAACTGCATTCCGTGATAAAAGGTTTATTTCGAAGAAAATTGAAACTCACCGATCGATGACTAATATATGTGTCGTTTTCGAACGGTGTTTTACGATTTCGACACTGAATTTACATCGAAAGGAAAACAATCGTACCGATCCTTTGGAAGCGAAGCGAAACCAAAAGCATCTGCATAGGTCCTTCCTCTTTGAATAAGTTATGATGGAAGAGATTGGCAAATTCTGAAATGGATAACATTTGCATGCAAATGCTTGCAAAGATGCAAGGGATTTAAGAATACGTTTAGATGAGTAGTAAGGATCTGGAGGTTTCCAGAAAGATAAAAACCTGCCTTGATTAAGGAAACATTCTTTTTCAATGCGCAGTTAAAATTTTAATCTTTTTTTGATTCTAGATTCAGTATTCGAAACTAATCCTGTAAATGTGCAACTAAATTTTGTTCTTCCCAGTACGATTATTTACTAGTATTAAATTTATATTTGTTATCGAGCTCTCATCTCATCATATATCTAAAAACATACTTTTGCACGCGTTATTAAAATTGCTACCTCAGAGTTTATACGAATGCATCAACCAAAACATTTAAAGTATATCTTTCGGATTTACTGTGTTACAAAGTATCAAGGCATTCCCCTTGTTTCGTCATGATGCGTGAAAAAGCCGGATGTTGGGAGATCCTTTTTCTTTCTCGTGATAACAGCACATGTTACAACACCTTCTGGTGTTTATTACATCTCCTTGCGGGCAAAGCCCTCCTTTTAACCACTTTTTTGATAAGAGAGTAAACAGGAAATTTTTTCAACAAGTTCACGTATAAGTAAGCAAAATTTCGGTGGTGGATTTTAGTTTCCATGGATACATATTTGGGGTCGATGCTCGATTTTCAATCGTTTGCGTTGCGGGATTGACAGAAGGGCAGGATCTATTTTTAACTCGATCTATGAACCAGAAGTCGAGGAACATTTAAAATTTATTTTGAATATTTAAGACTTAAAGTTTAGATATACATGCAGCTATATGTTCCTATAATGCCCTACTCAATTACTAGATAAATCTGATAGTTAAATTGCATACATCAACGACTATAACTGAAAAAAAATGCGTTTTATTTCCCTCTTTCATTTTGCTAAACAGACCACTAACATGAGCGACTGCAAATAAAGAAAAGAAAGATCCTAAATTATTTTTCAGGAGTAAAATGCACATCAAAGATATCAATTCGAAATTTGATAGCAACGTTAATGTCGACACTTAACATTAACGTATTTATAGGAACAGAGGGTATTAATAAAATACGAAGAAAGATCATTTAAAATGTAATATGTACTTTCATTTTTAATTGAGGATAAAAATTACCGAGGAACTACAAATTGTCACCCATCACAAACGAAGAATTTCCGGTTATTGAAGGCTCTAAACAACGTTAAGAAATATTTCTTAATGGAAAGCAATTGCTATGGTGACGGAATACTAAAATAATCACGGAAGTGTTTCCCCCGACCGCTAAAGTCTGGTTTAAGATGTTGTTACCTCTCGGTTTCCACTACTCGAAAAATCCTCGCAGAGATCATCGACAGATGTCGATTCATGGGCTTTTTTTGCAGGAGGAAAAAACCCCAATGCGTAATTCGCCATCGAATGGAAAGCGGAAGTCGTCTGCGAATGGAATATCCGCCACGCATTCCGAGAAGTAGTAGAGCACACTCGCGGAGAGCATGTTCAGGAAAACCAGAGGGAGCAGTTCCCATGGCAATTGAGAAATAGTCGTCAGTTCCGGTGCAACTCGTACTCGAGGAAATCCTCAGAAAAAAGTCGAAAATCGAGACTCGCACGACAGGTGATATGATTTCACAGTGTCCCCCTGACCTCGGTCACTTGGTAATTTAAATGGTAATTAGGGTAAAGGGAAAGGTTGATGACCATAACGTTAAACATACACCTGCAGCCTGGTTCTGAGCAAGTTAAATGCCTTAAATATGAATGTAAAACTATCTAAGTTATGAGCACCAAAGTCTTAAAACTCGCTATAGAGTGTCGGATTCATTATTTACATTAAGTTAATTGTACAAGTGGCTTATTTAGACTAAAATTCGCGTAGTAAAGTTGTTGTTTTGCTGAATGAGTATCTTACCCTGGTTGCAGTTTAAACCACTTTATTGTTTTCTGCTGACTTTGGATATTAACGTTTACAGCAATTCGAACTAATGACACACATTCACTCGCACAGACCTTGGCTGTGATACTTTGCTGGACATTTCGTAAATTATACATTTCGTTACGTTATATTAATGACATTATGAAGAAAACTTCCAAATGGATTCAAATTCTTACGTAGTAAACTATTTTGCGAAGGCATGAATTCGTAAGCGTTGAGTTAGCATTCGTAGAAGCATTGGTGGATCAGTTTAAAATTTGAGATCAACTCGAGAGATATGAAAATTTCTCTAAATATCCTACTCACTGAAATAATGCTGTAGTTCGTAATTTGATGCTCCATTCATTGAATGAGAAAGGTCCAACGTGTCCTATCTGTTAACTCTCGAAATGTATTCATCTCTACAAAAAATGGCGGAATATAAACCACAGTCATTTCACCACTCGGAAGTTGAGCTATTATGAAGCCCTTTCATTCTCTTGGGTGAAGTCGTTCACCGTTGATGCCTAAATAGCCCCTCACTTAGGTAAGCTGCACATCTTTTCTATTTTCGGTCCCCCTCTTTAAAGCAACTGCAACCTCTCAATGCATCGTATCCCGTGTGTTTCGACACCCCTTCAGCGCATCTTTTACGCATTGGCTCTCCAATAGAAGATTACGCAGATGAATATCTGAACGATTCCAGATTCCTTGGCTTTCGTCGTCGACGCTGACTTCGCTTTAGAGCTGAATACTATTGTCTGCAACGGAGTGCAGAACAGAGGAGGGTATTTCACTTGATTCCGTATTTGCATGAGTCCCGTTTCTGGGTAAATGTTCGAAAGTAGTAGTAGTAATTAACTGAGTCATTCATAAATTCAATTTACCGTCTACTGAATCACTTATTTGACCATCATTACCTTAGGCCTAAAATCAAACCAACCACGTTATAGTTTAATGGTCTTCAACTTAACAATTTTAATTTATCCTATCATCAGTTACAATTCGTTTTCTCTCTTGAATGAGAAGATAGAATCTCACCTTTTGGAAATTATATGAAAGGTTCTTTGATGCAATCAAACTTTTAGTTAGGATTTCATTTTTGTCACGATAAGGAAAGATTTTATAATATCATCGCGTTAGAATGCTATTTACCACAAAAGTACATTTAAACATACGACCCTGGGATGTATGGAACAGAAAAAAATGGATGAATAAAAATGATATTTAGATAAAATTTAAATAATTTTCCTGCCTAAAGTAAAGCCACACTTGGACTATATTTTTCTCATACTTAACCTTGCGATAAACAGACAATGTTTGGTTTGACTTGAGAACCCTTCCCATGAATGGAATGCTGTTTCTCGCCCACTCAGTGTGCATCTCCATGATTGCTCAATGATGGCACACATCATCATGTACGCCGATACACATGGTTCGGAAGAAGAGATGGGGAAACAGACAGTCTCCTTGCAATCCTCCCTCGCTAAGGATTTCGAAAGACAAAAAATGTTCTCCGACGAGGAAGTTGCCCTAGCGCGTGCTCTATGCAATGCCCTTTTTCAAACGAGAAAATGAAGAATTAGTGGCGCAAATATCCCACCTCACAGCGGGCGTATTTCGAGGAAGAGGTGGAGGATGTCTCACAGGGAAATGGCGTCCCATTTTTTCAACGCTTCTTATTCCTACATATAACTATTTTGGAACGTGAACATCTCACTACAAGCTTTGTTCAAGAATTCACATGAGAAGTTACTTTTATTTATTATTTGTAAATCGTTAAATTGATCGCAATTTCGATATATAAGGCTAGACCAACATCACCTATCGATTGAATTCGATATATAATTTATTTTTCGATTGTAATCGATAAGTTGCGGGAGGTTTACTATGTCGATAAGTCGATCTTAAAAGAAGCCAGTATCGAAATCCATCCAATGTATGCATCCATTAAATTCGATATATAGCGGATGATCGAAGATTTCGATCGATCGATTTTTCAATAAGTCTTTATCGAAATCAATGCTATTGGAAGGCATGCATTATATTTATAGTCAGTTCAGCTATCAGTATTCCTTCAATCAACATTGCCTGGGACGACGGAATCATAAGGAAGTACATGACAGAAGGTGATATTCAGTGTGAAAGTATCCATGAGCTTCAGAGATCAAACTGCTACGAATTTGGCCAACATTGTCAACCACGCCTTCTACCTTTGTCCCCCATGAACTGGTAAAATGACGAATCGGAAGATCCAGTGACGAAACGTCGTTGGGAAGATGACTAGAAAAAACAAAAACGCGACGGAGTGCGCAAGCGGAGGTATAAACTCGTCTTATTGAATGGGCGTGTACTTTCCATTCACGCAACAATTCCCCTCGTCTCCCTCCAGCAGAATAAACACGTCGCCTTGGAGATCTCGGGGCATTAAAAAGGATCCCATTAATGGAAAGCGATGGTAAACGGATTTAACAACAGTCGGTTTAATTTATGGGAATAATCCGGGAAGAGTGATTTATGAACGACTTTAGCGCGGATTACATGAAAGGCGTCGATTTAACAGGGAGCGGTGGCTGACCTCGGCTGAGCATGCGGTGTTTCATAGGAGTGCCTCGGAGGTTAATGGCGATGTTTTTGCAGCTCTGAAGGATGCTCATATGAATGTGGAAGGCACAAATGGCCTTAAAAGGCATATTAAGGGGAATCAAATGTCAATCAGATGCATCAGAGTGAAGGGTAGCGCGAAATTCGCGGTGTGAGTTGCGCGAACAGACTTTTACAACCGCAATGCATGGGTGTCATGAAATTCTAGACTCGATAATATCATCCCCTCCATACCAAACTATTGCTGCTCGAAACGGATTTAGAATTAGGACTTAAATTCAGTTTTCTGTAAAATATTCCCTAGCTATACGGAAATATGCATGCATGAGGATAGTGATGACAATATACTGCCATTCAAACAGATGAAAATCACGCTGTGGGACAAATTGCAAGTTCCAGAAGATAAACAAGTTATTTAAATTCCTGGTAAAGCTAATAATAAAATCGTAATAATTCCGGAAATGGTGTAAAATGTCCCAAGCTTTCCTTAGTGATCTTCCGTTCATTTTCATCTGCATAGCAACGCTTCCGGGTACTGAAATACTCCAAATTATTCAAATGATAAATTAAAGAAATAAAGAAAATTTTGACGGGTCTCAGAAGAAATGATACAGCATTTCGATTTAAATGTTTGGGTGGAGTTGAATTTTGATCAAAAACCTACCTAATGCTCTCAGAACATTTTAACAAGTGGAAGGTCAAGGAAAAGCATCTAAAGAAATGTTAAAAATACGACAAACTCAATATTGAAAGTGGTTCACTTCATCACAATCATTGCCGAAACATATTTCCTCCAAATAACATAGGCATTGAAACCCTACAAGCTTTAAGAGTGACTTCCAATGCGATCCAGCCCTGCATTAAACGCAGGAGTGAGTCCATAAATTACGAGCGATGAATATCTCGCTCATGCTCCGCAAAAATATGGATTTTTTACCTCCAAGGAGTCCATTTCGCCTCCGCTCCTCGCTTCGCCATAAATTCTCTCGCAAGAGCCAATGAATCACTCGATTTTTCGCGTGAAAGCGATTTGCATAATCTCCCCATAGGCTTCGCCGTTTCGCCGGCAGGTGGCAGGCGAGACGTTTATTACTTTCATAATAGAGCCGCACTAAGTTCAGATGGCAATATAAAGCCCCAGTTCCATATTGTTCCTAACTTTTTATGACCCTTTTCAAAAAGTCTTGACAAGAACTTGTGGGAGGGGCCCAAATTGAAGTGACTTTCTGAAAGAACGAAAAGCTATTTACACGTCGTTCCTCTCGAAGATTTCCAATTTTATCGAGGTCTGGAAGGTCTTAAAACAGCGGCGGTTTGCGATAAAAGCGTGGACATAATCAGGTGAAGAGTATAGAAATTTGGTCTCATATATCACCCTCCCTTCCCATGTATTTAAGCCCTAAATTTCTATACTCTTCAACCTGATGATGCCAAGACGTTGACGAAATCGGTCGACTATTTAATTTATTATTACTATTGAGTCGAAATATTTACTGTGTAAGTTATAAAGTGCGTTTCTTTTAAGAAAGTTGCATGTGTGAAACTGAATATAAGTGAAATATTAGCGGTTGTATACTATTTATATTCAGGTGATAAAGCGTGACTTGGTGGAAAGTTTTTTCACAATATTTTCGTATTGTTATCTTCCGAAAAATTACAAGTTTTCATTATCAATACAAGCAAGCATTTGCTATGAATGGATGGCGGGAATAATCTGGGAAGGATAAATTATTATCTATAATAAATAATAGATAGGGAATTTTGACGCAGAAGTAGAGTATAGTGGATGTAAGCGAAAAATACCTGCCCCGAATTTCACGCACGAACGTTTTTATTCGCGGAGAAGCCACTTGGCCTTTTGTGGAAGATATGGAGCCATAAATAATCTTCTTTCAGAGAATACAGCACAAAAAATTCCTTACCGGGAGCGACGATTAAAAAAATATCCATCTGCATTTTACCAATGGGAAAAAAGGAGGGCGACTTCAACGCCAGGATAAGAGCGAAAAGGTAAATAAAAAACCAGGAAGGTGATTTCAACGATAGGATAAAAGAGGAAGAAATTAAAAAACCTGCGAAAACAAGCATCGCTCGTGACAAAATAAACGAGGCAAACATTACCGCAGTGCGGCAGCGTGGAAGGATTAAAAAAAAGTTCTAAATGCGCCAAATTGCAGACGACATCCCCTCCCAATCCCTCGGAGTGACGGCGGAGAGGAAAAAAACACTTATTTCTCAAGTCGCGATTAAGAAATCGCGGTCAATAACTCCCTTTTCTCCGGTAACAGAAAGTCCGCCTTCCCCAGTCACCTGCATGACGCCCGTTACATCACTTGCAACTAGGGCCGGACGAAAAAATTCAAAGAGCGATCTTTTCCCCCCCTAAGTGGAGGATTTTCCGGGATTACGGTACCGTTTTTAGCCCGGGAAACGTCCCGCAACGTCGAAGGGGGCGCGGATTTGACGGAAATAAAAGTTGGGCAGAAGAGACTGGAATATGACGTTGAAGAGATTTTCACTCGGGTAAACATGAGGAAGGGAGGACTTCTGAACCTATTACGGTACACATTCTCTCTCTAGCTGCACTTTCGAGAGCGTAGTGTCATCGACCTCTCCACCCCTCCCAATCTTTCTCGATTCAGACCTCGCAATCGGAGGAGAAATTCGTACGCTTGCCCTATTAAGGATCTCGCAAATAACCCTTCCTACTTACCCTTTCTCTTTAAGCCAGACGTCACCAACAGGCGGTGCATGGGGTACGCTCTGTACTCCGAACTCTTACTCAACGATTTTACATCTCGGTTGACGGGATGACGAAGTAGTTTGCCATTTTTTGTCGTCTTAAAGAGAGTGAAGCTCCTGTTGGCTAATTCTCCGCGTTCTATACCTTTTCCGCCGGTCTTTTATGAATCCTATGATGATGGAAAAGTGTTTTAAAGTTAACAAATTCCAACTGAACTGCAAGCTATTATATAGGATCATTTTTGTGAATAAACCCAACCTAATCTATGCTCTATTCAGAAGGATTATTGTAAGAAAGATCAAAATCATATTTTTTCCAGTCTTATTGGGTTTATATACCTATCGCTATCTTTTTAATAGTTAGTAGTCTCCGTCAGAGTTTACGTTCCCAATCATATATATATAATATTATTACCAGGAGAGTAGTATAGGGACTTTGTTTGTAAAATATTCAAACCAAAGACCGATTTGAACCTCATTCCTTTTAACAAGAGCTAGAAGAAAGGAATTTGGCCTGCAAGGCATGATGAGGTACACACATTACTTATTTGATAACGTACTTTTCTTGAAATAAAATCCAGAGGTACGTTTATCAGTATTTTTTTCTAAATACAGAAATGATTATACTTAAATATATACAAGCATTGATGTTACCTTTTGGTATAATCATGCTGTATTGGAGCAGTAACTACACAAAATTCCTCAACACTGTCCTATCCTTCCATTAATACCCCGCTTGAGATGTATGCAAATTATGAAACAAACCTTTACATTTTTTTTTAACTCCGTAGGTTTGCATTCACCACTCACAGCCGAATTTTTCGTGTCCTTCCCCTCTCAATACTGGCACTAATATAAAGCGTTACCATTTTCCTCCGACTGACACTATTCAAAGATCATCTCCGGGACCGATTTCCGGTAGCGCAGGACGTAGGACGATGGGCTGGAAACCAGGACGGACACAACCGGAACAGAAACAGTTCCTCCGATTTTCTCCCGCACCACGTGACTCACTTTTCGAATCTCCGATCGGTTTCGACACTACCGCCCTCTGGTGGTCACAATCGGTACGATCCTCACTACTGATGTCATTCGCTTACCTGCGTGGGATTGATTGATGCTGCAAGTTTAAGTACGGCCCGAGCTAAAGAAAGAATAGCGTAACGGGAATGCGGCCAACGGGAGAAAGAGGCGGATCTTAGGATCTATCAGACGTCTCTTTGGGGAATCTGGTAAACACGCTGGGAAATGATTATAGTGAAATAGGATGTGAATGCCGGAGTGCGGTTTAGACAGTAACGATGTACATCGAGATAAGTCCTTTACCGCAAAAGCCGTATTTCCTCGGACATAATTATAAAAACAGAAATGATCACTCCAGCACACCTATCTCGTTTGTCCGAAGAATATTTGATTCACACGGATTATTCGATTATACCGCTCCGTAACGTTTTGATGTCCATATGAGACAGGTTGGGTTGGAATGCATGCTAATAATAGAGATAATTACTACTGTACGTTAATATGACGTATATTTGTTCATAAGTACTATGATACAAGAATGATGCCAGCAATGCATTAATCCTCGCATATAAGTACGTTTGTTGATGATCATTTTTAGATTTATTCTGAGTTTAATGTATTAAACTTTTGCGTAGATTTCAGTCCATTTATTTTGATCCTAATAGCATCTGGTTGTGTGACAAAGCACAAATTTTGGATCCATGATGAAACGCTAATTATTTTCAATTGAGCTCCATTGAAAAGGCGACTAAGTTGAATAACTTGGTCGTATATGGCCAGAGAATATGCTTCCATTGATTGGTTTTTAACTCAATACTTCCAACTAACACAATCAAAAGATATTGGTAGATAGTAATCACTGGCTGCATATGGTATAGCAAGAACACTTTTAAAATAAAATAAATTTAAACTCCGCTAATCAATGTGATATAAATACGTTCACAGTCGACTTATCTCTTAACAACATCTGGATTAAATTAAGGCATAAGATTGACTTCCTTAAGTATTGGTGCATAAGAGGATGACGAAATGTGTCGTCATCTCGTATTGTTAAGGCGACTTTATCGAATCGTATACATTAATCATTGCTTTCAATGACAAACCATTGCGACACCCACAAGGACGAAAAAGCTGGACTCACGCCGCGCCATTCTAAAATCTCTAACTCGGTTTCTGTAACAATGAAAAATTCGAGAATCATGGCCATTGATGATGATTTATGAAACGATCACCGCGGCAACCTGCGTCGTTGGGTCCCACGAAAGAGTACGATCCGTTAGAAGTTAATGAATTGCCCTCAACTCCCCCTTTCTAATATCAACCTTAATGAGTCACTTCGTCACCTAATTACTTCTTTCCTCAGAATGAGAAAAACTCCGTCTCACAAGGGAGAGCGCTTATCAACATTACCCAATTCCGCGGAGGAATAAAGGACGTGATGAAACATATCCGAGCCATGGAAGTCCAAGACGGAATTATCATCCTTCTCCCATCGACCTGTGGTACCTACATCTCCGCCAGCAAGTCCTTCCATATTTGACGATTCGACAAAATGATGATTAAACTAATAGACTGATCCTCGCATCTGTGGGGTGTCCACTCATCATTGTCTGGACCAAAGCGAATCAAACGAAATCGATCGAAATTTTACTTTAAATATCTGATCTCAAACCTCGTATCTGGCCATTGAGAAGTTGATAAGTCTTCCCTAGTTCTCATCGTCCCGGAATCCCGCTATCCCGGAAACTCCGTCGTAAAACGAGCTTCCCGTTTCCCCGGAAAGTCAAAGTTCATCTCAGAAAAGCCTCGCTTAATCATAAGTTGATATTGGGCTTATGTATTTGCTTCTAGGATAGGAGTTACGTGGTTATATTAAACGGAGTCCGATCCTTTGGTCCGGTTACTCATCCTGAACCACGTATCTGCTTCCTAGAACCATTCGAATTTGATGTGCGTTTATTTCACTGTCCCTTCGATCTTCATTGGTCCAGCATTTTTTTCTCCTGAGATATGGATGCTACTCGTATTTTGGGAATTGCACCATTAAATGAATCCCAAATGAAGGAAACAATGCTGAGGAATATTAATGGATTGCCGCTTAAATGAGTTGTAATTCGACCATTAACTCCGTGCAGTCTCATTTGCAATATTCTGCTAAAAAACCCCAATAAGCTCATTTGCGATATTCAAATAAAAGTGAACGAAAGACCCTTTCGTACACTCCTGGCCAAAATAAAATTGCTGTGGAAGTGAACGAAACTGTATTTCATTCATTGCAATGGCCTTCCACGAGGTAACGCCTTCCCACATCGAGTTTATTCAAATAAAAGATCCAGTTAACAATCTTCTAATTGGGGGAAGAGACAGGACGTGTGAAATTCAGTGGCAGAGGGGGAATCAGTCATTTGGCTATTCATCTCTCACGAGAAAGCCGTTAGAATTCCTTCAGCGTGTTTAGGAAGGGAAACGCGTGCATTCGTGGCGTTACATCCGGCACGAGCCTCATTCGTGAAATATGGCGGAGTGGAACGATAGGCGATGATACGAATTGCATCGATCGGAGAAGACATCTTGATTGTGTCGAAGGAGGAGAAATGCGTTGTAATGGAGGAGATGATAGCACACAGAGGATCTTAAGGTATGCAATGATGTACAAGCAGGAACGATAGATTTGTTGTGGTTTGCAGACGATTTGAAAAGTTAGGAAATCACTCTCAACTAAAACTCTGTGATTGATGGAAAAGATATTAACATCGAAATGTATAAATATTTAATATGGGTGAAGTGAAACCAAAACAGAGGATGATTAATAGAGGAAATTAGGAATGGACAAGTTTGAGGGATCCGAAAAGATCTGCTACTAAAGAAGCAAGTACCCAGCGATGAAGGCAACGAAAGAAAATAAATTTACCCTGCCAAAGAGGGCACTTTACGATTAAAAAAATACTTGGCAACAAATGATAATTTGTTTGGACACAGGGAAACGGTCCTAGAAGCATTAAAAGTCTTTCTCTTAGAATGAGAAACATGGGCAATTAATGCGAAGAAAAAATAACAAGGAATGAAATCAGAAGCAAAGAAGAGGTATAAAAAGAAAATAAAATATCAAAAACAAACAAGATGTGAACAAAGCGGACATCATGAGTAAATAGTGAAGTCTAGAAGGTCTTTATTTAGGCGAGATTGAGACTTAAAAGTATCTTCTTCCATCTAGCCTTCCGTCAATGATATCAACAACATAAGCAATGTAAATGTGAATTTGAGATAGAGAGGAAAACTTAAGGAATGGATGTAAAAACCTAAGGTGATATCTTTGGAGAAAAGACCCACTGCAAGAAATCACCCACGAAGTGAAAAACTTGGGCAAACCGACCCATAAAACAAGCTAAATGGGTAATGGAGATATGTGTATAACATGGAAGTCTAAGTAAGAGGAATGGAAAGAGGCATTTGCAATCGCGAAGTCGTTCTTGGAATTTTCTAAGATGAAGAGGGTTAGCTATCGGAAAGAATGGCAATACGAGGGATGACAAAACTTAGTTGGGGATGATTATAAAGAGGTTGGTATGGCATTAGGTTATTTGGAGAGCTGCAGCCAACCCTCGCACTGATAACTCAGTGATGGTGCAGCTAAAGAAGGGGAAAATGCCATCGACATGGGTCGGAGAACACAGCTTTTACTCGGGGAGAAATTGTCGCTTCGGGGGTTGGAACGAGGGAAGAAGTCTCTCTCTTCACACGACTCAGGGCAACGGTGCAGCAGAACTCGGGTTTCCTGGCGCAGGAACAATCGAGCACGGAAAAAGAAATGCATTACTTTCCCACAGTGCATATCAGCCGGAGAAATTTGCGCAGGAGGAAAGCAGATAAGAGAGAGTCTTTCACCGCGTGCAGTCGGTCAAGCGATGACAGGTCGTTCAACTGCCTATTCAACTAGGTTAAGGCCCACTTTGTGAAGGTTTCACAATTCCCACATCTTCATTTCCTCCGTAACATCCTTTTCTTTTTAAGGGCCTTTCTTCCACGAGCACCCTTCTACAATACCCTCCGAAAAAATCCCCGACACTTTCACCCTAAACGTGGGTTAAAAATAGAGAGAAAAGCTCAAAATGCCACGGTCAGGGATACCTGCGCAGAGTGCAGCACGCAAGGCTTGCACAGCACGTAGAAAATGCAACTCGTGTGTGCACCGAATATCGCTGTGTTTAGGAACCAATGGTAGATGGAACTATTGAGACGATAGGAATTTTAATGTTTATATTCTCTCACAGAGCGTGTATGTTTTTCCTAAGAGAAAACCTAGATTTTTAAACAGCTAGGTAATTTTTTCTGTGCTCTTTTTATTTCATTCACTTTCCATAAGACATCAATGATGGAGGGTTAGAAGTAAGAAGAGTCTTATTAGTCTCAACCTCGCCCTAATAAAATAAGAATTATTATTATCATCATTGTATAGTGTCTTCCAGAAGCAGGGGTATAGTAACATGTGTCAGCAGCATCGGAAAATCTTTGCAGCAAAGTTCATCGAACTTCTGAAATAATATCGTACAGCAAAATTCTCATTAACCGCGACTGAGAACAGTCCCGTAACATATTCTTTGTCACTGGTAAAATCTTATTTGTCGTAAATGCTGGAGCCGTATAATTAAGCTATACCGAATAAATAGAGTCCAAGTTTTAGGTGTTAGCTGTTGAATTTAATCCTCCAGTTTCATGGGTTTAGCTAAAAATCGTACCAACAGGATTTACAAAGTTTGCATTAATTGAGGACGTACATTACATCATTAAGAGGTAATGGAAATGGGGAATGGTTTGAGCTGTTGGTATAATTTGGGAAGGGAAAAGAAATGGATGTTTAGGCAAATTTATTTAATAACCTCACCTTGTGAGTCTCGAACCACGATGGTTTTTTCCTAGTGTCTACCAACTGTCATGCAAAAAATAAACTGAAGTACTTGGTGAAAGATTGTGTATGATGGAAATATGTATAAAAATAGTTGATTGAGAGAAAAAAGCGGACATTTCAGTAAAAAAGCGGAGAAGCCGACACGGGACAGAAAAAGCGGACGTCTGGTAACCCTATATCCATGGAAAATTTTTACCAGCCTCAGTAAAGAGTTACGCATTTCCAACTGATCACAATAGCGTCGTAGGTTACATTAAGATAGTCGTTGTCATGGAAACCCACTTTAAAGCCGAGGAATGCATCGGAGGTTGCGATGGCGGATCTCTATGAAGCCATCGGCCATTGCCTCACCTATTCGTCCGAGTTGGGCAACCTCGGGAGTACCGTACTCTTCCACCGCATCGGGAATTAAAACAACGGTTCGCGGGCGCTCCGAAAACCTTTTCGCAGTCTTCCGGAACTCTCGGGGACCTCGTTCGCGGAATGGCTGCCTTTTTTCTGCAAAACAGGGTCATTGTCTCGGTGCGTGGGGCGGAAGAGTTAAGCTCTTTTTAATGCGTCCATTCATGGATTTCTCCTCAGCATGAATGAATGCGCTGTTAGAGGAGCAAAAAAATAATAGTTGCGGTAAAAATGCAGGTTAGACGGCAGCGCCAGTCTTGAGGTGGGCGGCCGATGGGAGAAATAAGATCTGCGACGCTCTAGTTATTTCTGTTTCCCAGGTAACTGTTACCGCGTCGAAAACAAAATTTAAGCATCGAACCGTTCCTTGCATGGGTGTGATATATACACGTAGACAAAAATCGACTATTTTCAAGATATTTAAAGATTAAAACATGGCGACATAGCAAAAATATATCATATAGTAAGGATTTATACTTTTCCACAGTATTTTATTATAAAATGTTAGTAAAATACTGTTTAAAAGTAAATATCATCATTATATTACGGATTTCCATAACTTATCGGCCGCCTACGTAGATTATTTTCAAAATATATCATTTAACACAGAAGTCATCATTATATACTGGGCGTATTTTAGTCAAGGATGACTATTCTTAGAATAAACCTATATTCTCACAAACATAAACAACCAACAATTCCCTTAGCAGAATCCGAACCCGGGACCTCTGTGTTGCCAGACTAGCAGCCTAAACTCACTAAAACTAAACTCAAACTAAACTAAACTAAAGGTTATTCGCTAAGTTCTCTGAAAAGATGCCTTTATTGCATGTATGTACTTATAAGAATTTTATATAAACCGACCAAGTTGAATTGTTAAGGAAGCTATGTTTTGCTTAGCTTGCCGCAAAGTTTGGGCCAATTGGTGAATTATTGGAAAGCCTTAACAAAATATAACAGTCAACAAAGAATTGTAAATAAATCTATTTAGTTGAATCCTCAGGGAAGCTATCAAGTGAATTGCTTTGTGCTTGGCAAAGTTCGAGTTACCACGTACTGTGACGGGTTTTTTCTTCATTAACTCAAAAAAAAACGAAGAATCGGCTACACTGGAAGTGATGGTACTTCAAGACGCTTCTGGATGGCCGCTGGGTTGCCCTTCTCCTCCGCGCTCAACTATTCATACTCAACTATGGAGAATTCCTTTTTACTTCTTTTGTTCACCTCGCTTATATCCTTTGTGACTAGAGTGCCACCACACGCCACTCCCGTAAAACAAAAACAAATACATATCATAATACAAAAAATCATACGATACAAGTAATAAAAAAAACAAAACAATCCAAAAACAACAATAGTCTTTATGCTATTTCGTTACAGTTCGAGTTACCAAGTACTTATTCTTTGAATCTGGAAAGGAAAGCAATTTTGCTCGCAATTCATAGTTCGAAGTAATGAGCTTCCTTTAGCGCCTTCCTCAATGGCAGCAATGCAACAGACACGAGGCGAATTAAAACAATTAGAACAAAGTAATCGCGAAATGAAGCAGAAATTAAGAGCACGCGGCTATTAAGTTGGGAAAGAGCACTTCATAACCTGCAGAGATGTCGCCACCGGATTAAAACGAGGTTTACATCATTCGGAATTTATGTTTCTCTAACTCGCATACTTAGGCAACGTCGGGGTGATAGTAAGTTATTAACTCCCAGAACGAGGGGAAGCACTACTATATCTCTGAGAAAACGAGGCGGAAGACTGTTAAGAGATAAATTGTTTTCTTCGGGACAAATTACGCTTTTTCGTTTACGACAAATCACTCAACTACCGTCTGCTTTTTAAGGGCAGAAACCCTCTTAAAAGAGGAAGGACGTCGAGTTTTGAATGCGTGAGCGGATTTTACGTGTCTCCCGTCGGGTACAGCATAAGAAAGAGCTTTCACGGTGGTTGATAAAACTGCTGAGTGTGTGGCAATTTTTGCTTGAGACGCATGCTGTAAAGGGTTGAATGAAATGCGTTTTGCTAGAAGAAGCGATTATTAATCACGATTGAGAGTGAACATTGATGAAGCAGAATTGGAGGATTAACCTGAAGGAGAAAGCCTAAGTTTGTTCCAATTTAGAAAGTCTTAGGTACGTCATAGAGAAAGGCGTACTATAACATTACCCAAATCGTTCCTCCTGAACATCATTCTTCCAAGACAGTACGGGAAATGTCGAATATCTCAATTCCTTCATTGCCCCTAAATCGTACACCCCAAGTAATTGTTGTCAACAATGGAGTACCTGACAACGGAGTTCCCTAACATCAACCAAATCGCAAGCAACAAATAAAGGCATTAAATTGTGTATAAAATACGATGCATATAGATTTTAAATCAGGAATGACGTTAATTAATTCACTAAGGTTTCGGAATCACTAATTTCATTTCGCTATCAAAAGCCAGCGCCATAATGGTGCCTAGATCCAAGGATTTTCTCGTATTTATGTATGTCTCCAACATTTTAGTAGGACTTTGAAGTATAAGATATGATTTAAATGAACGAACATCAACCATGAGGGCCAACGGAAGAAGAGAGAAACAAAACGGCGATAGCTGCAACCAATTCAGAGATGATTTATCACAGGAAATCTGAAGAATCAGCAAATCGTGCGTTCGAACAGCCCGCCTCCATTTCTACGCACCTAGATCGCAGCGCCCCAGAGCAACGAACGGCAGACAGTGGAAGCACGGAACGAAAATAACCAAATAAACAAGAAGCCCGTTCTTTTCTCCATACAATCGCCCACGCGACTGGGTATTGCTTCACGGAGCAGACGTGGCAACGGAGCGAGAACCCACACCCTCCAAGACGCACAGCCGTCGTTGACCACACCAAGGTCACATGACGAAATATGTGGGAAAGAAAGGCGGGGGTGGGCCATGGAATGCAGCCTCCCTTTTCACATGCAAATTCGAGAAGGGTTCATCCTTTCATGCACGGAAAAAAGTCTGAGGAGGAACGTCGGAATTATCCCTTTCACAACGATTTCGCTTCTTTCCAAAGACAACCTCCTGGAGTTTTTATTTTGACTCGGCCAATGTGGCACCCCTGCGCACTGGAAACGCGCCAGGCTTGTGTTTACGAAGTCAGTTACACACTGACTTAGATTTATATCGAATGCATATGGGAGTGAATACATTGTGACACTTGTCACAGAGAGATGATTCGGTAGTACACAAATAGCCTCGATCACACCCACATTAGAATAAAAATCTCCGTGCTCTCTGCTAATCTAAGGTATTGACATTATTTATGAGCATCTCAAAGTAGACAGAGCACGAAATTTCGGGTTTTTCTCATTTATACCAATTGGGCTATCTTATAATTATTTTATTACATTTACGATGCTCTACCAGATTTTTTGAGACAAAAATACAAGAAAGAGAAAGATTCAGCCAGAAATTGGAAAATTTATCTTATTGAAAAGTAACGAATTTTTTATATGATGAACATTAAAAATAAGAGGGATTAGTGCTAACTACTAAATAAGGTTTTAAGAGTTAATTAAACGCTCATTCTTCAATTGCTATTAATTATGCTCAGAAATAAAATATCGATGAATTAGCTAAATCCCTCCAACGTATGTTCAATGCCATATTTTCCATTATATGCATTGAGAGAAGTCACTTGTGCAAAATTAGCTTGAAGAGGTAACTCAAAAAAGTTATCGTTGAATATGATTTATGTTTCTTAAGAATACTAGGAAAATTTACATTTTATCGAGCCTGAAAGCTTTAGGAAATTATTTTGGAGGACAGAATTTTTCCATACTCGCGTTCTTACATTTAGTTTGCCACCTAGATGTTAGAATACCTTTTTTTCAAATTAAAGGCGATGTGATAGAATTTAAACTTCCTCCAATAAAAAAATCCCCTAAACATTTAAACTAAAAAAATTCTCGCCGTCAGAAAACTGCGAATTCTCCACCAAGAATCAATTCCGGACTATTAGACATTATTCGCTAAATTTTCACTGTTAAATGGGTTTATTTGATTTTCTCGCTCTAAAATTCGATTATCACAAAATTAAAAACCAAAACGAGCATCTCCTTGGAGACGATCGAAAGGAAGAGTTTAAGACGTTCAGAAACGCCGATACTTTGTCGTTGCGAATTATCTGACCTTTTAATTGCACGCGCAAAAAAGGTCGATTAAGCGCCTCCTCCTCGGTAACACCATATTTCCACAAGTTGAACATCTTAGTCATTAAGGTTTGCGCAAATTGAGACTGCCTTTAAACGCGTCTGTTACACTCGCAGATGAAGTGATACACTCCACTGAGAGAGATTCAAATCACCTGTTTTTTTGCATTCCTGCGGATGGGAACCTTCAAGGCGCTGGCAGGATGTTTGTTTGTCCGCTGTCGAAATCCATAATTGAATTCAATGTTTTCGCACCTCTTAAACCGACGCTTCCCAATATGGCTGCGGTTTGAAACTCTATAGGCTACCAATCGAGGTTTCAAGGACTGTTTTCGGCGTGATTTCCTCTTCCTGTGACGTTTCAAAGTCACTCGTGGTCGTGACGGATTGATACGAAATCGAAATAAATGGATAGGGCCATCTACACTGGCAGCAAAAAATAAGCTATTCATTGAAAAACATCTATAACCATTATTACCTTACCTATATATTAGAATACGATGTCTGTATGGAATTCAGCCCGAAGGCCGGTTGGTACCTCATCTTCTCTAGCATTAGCAAACAAAAGCGGAGGAAATGGGGCTTACTAGATAGGATGGGGAGTGAGTGAGGAGAGAGCCTTTGCTTTCCTCAAGAATTTAATAATAATAATAATGTACACCCTTATTATTTTGGTTGATAATGATGCAATAAATTTTCCGGGAAATAAGACAAAACCTCTACACAGCTTTTAGTAAGTCCATAGAGATGAAACAGATTTGTGGGAATTGTAAAAGGCTCAAAAAATAACAGAATCGATGCAATTCCGGATTAAATCCATGTTTGGATACTCACGGTTTAAAGCTTAATTTCATATTTCTAAATGAAAAAAATTTAAAAGAGCATGGTATTATTTTGAATTACTCTCTCTTTTCTCTTTCCGAGTTCCCTCAAGAACAACTATCCGATACCTTCTCTTTGATTACTCCTCGTCTATCAATAGTAAAACGATCACTCTTCTTTCGCATTCCTTCAATTTTCAACTCTCTTTCCTCCAATACTCTTTTCGATCCTTTCTTCTTATCTCCGAAATCTATTCAGAATATGATTCCACGAGTTTGACGTGGAAAAATACAATTTTTCTACGATTTTTCTAAGATTTTTTATTTGTTTGTATGCGCATATTCATTTTTTATTTTATTATAAGTTTAATTTGTTGATTTTTTACGATTTTATTGTTATTTTGTTCTTCATTATTATTGTTAATCACCAGCAGTAATTTGCTTCGTGCTGTATGTTGATGCTTGTTAATAAATAAATAAAATAAAATAAATTACCTTGTTTGTCGTATCCAAAATCTACAGTTAATTGAATGAGCTCAGTGGCACATGATTTTTAGTTCCACTGATTGACATAAGCTACAGGCCATCGTCCTTCTAACGATTTCGGCTCGACTACGTGTTATTTTGGCCGCTTCTTCCTCAGCGCAGTGCCGCCCTGGGCCCCACTTCACCCGACCTCATTACGGCCCTGCTTCGAGGAAATACGGCAGTCTCACGAGTGATCGAAGATTACACGTCATCGATCGATTTTGGACGCAGTAATCCTACCGTATTCCCCCGACCTCGATTCCGCAGCACACAAAGCGAAGTACTAGAGTACGTTACAATCTCGAAATGGATCCTGAGGAAATCGACGATAGATTCGAGGCCGTGCAATAAAATGCGAGTGGAACTATTAATCCCGCGATGTATTGCACTCGAGGTCGATGCGTTCTTTTTTAATCAAATATGTTTTATCGCAAACTCCAAGGTAAACCTTTCAGGACGTTTTGGCTTTTTTGTGCGGATTCTTTTCATGAGGAAAATGCTCACAATATTTTAAATGGGTTGAAAACCAGCCAATTGTGGTTTTTAGAATTTCCCAATAAATTATGATTTCATCACAGATTTTCCAATATACAGCATTCTTAATATTTTGCACAGCTTTGTAACTAAATCTAGCTTTGAGGCAACATTTGGGTTTTGTACCTCCGCAGGGTCGAGCAATATATAAAATTATTTTTCGCAATTGTGGGCGTCAGAATGTAATCAGCATTAAGGTTCTATATAGTCTGAGTTAACTAATGAACACGTCGGGCTGGGCTGAGAGATAATTTTTCGGTACAAACCGTTAATCTCGTCTTCTGAGATGTTTTAGCAAAAAATCCCGTAAAGAAATAACGAAAATAGATTAGGCCATAAAGGTCGAAAAAGATTTTGGAATTTTAAATATACGCTAACCAATTTATTGTTTCCCCTATCAGCGATAATCATAGGAGTCGCCTGGTATTAGTATACGACTATCTGCTATTAGTCTGTGACTATCTACTATTAGTATGTGACTATCTACTATTAGTATATGACTATCTGCTATTAGTATATGACTATCCTGGTATATACCAACTTTCGCAGTAGTGAATATTAGTATGCCTCAATGAAAAACACACGCAATAAGGTTGGGCTAACTTTATAGCAATATCTTCGCGTTTTGATATTCCCAAGTTGTACGATATAGATAAAATTCCTCGTTCCGAACGACTAGTCAGGGTAAGAGGATCCGTATGCAGCTGCAGCGGACGTCATCTGTTCGATGCACTTTCGATCCCTCTCGATCCTTTCGCTTTCAATCCCGACTTCCTGCCCTCCCACGCCATGGACCGGAGGAAGAACACGCAGCTTCCATCCGGTTAAGAACCCCTTTGACGCCCACGCACGATGCATCGCAGTTTGTGGGGGAGGATGGATTTCCTGTGACGAAATGCTTGAGGAGTTCACATGAGAAGTCGCAGGCGATGTACACTACTGTAACAGTAAAACACCATCGAAAGTTGTAACCCAACCCTATGGGCATTCAACTCTCTATTAGAGCATCATCAAGGCAAAATGCAACAGGGCACGTAGAAAAAAGATACTATATAGTAGATAGATATAGTTTTCTTCCCTTGCCCATGATGATGCTCTTATAGAGAGGGAAATGCGCGTAAGATGATATTACAACTCATGGTTTTCAGGTTTTTACAATTACAATATACGTATGCCTTCATTGGTCTACTATAGTCTATCCTCTTAGTCTTTTTCCACTGTTATTTAGATCTTAATGCTTAAGATTATAAAAGAATTAGATGAAAGGAGTCATACTCATAGTGGCAGAATGAATGCTTTGCTGTTGACAATTTGAGTTTATTTCTGTTTAAATTATGAATGCTCTGTTCTTGCATTTTGAATATATGAAGGAATAAATGCTGAAAGCTCAATACTTTTCGTTTATACGACAGAGAAACAGAAAATTGCTTCAAAGACTGAACATTAGAAACAGAAATTTATAAAGTCAAAGAAAATACGTAGTAAAACTAAATTGATGGTGATAAATAACAGTATTACGTCTTTATTCGGGTGAGATTAAGACAAATCCTTATTTTTTATGAAACCCATCTTCATATACAATACAATAATTAACTTAAAGAGATAGTATGAGATTTTAATGGTATTTGCTTAATCTTTAAATATCTACAGGATTTGGTTAAAAAAAAACAGAGTTAGAAGGTTGCTAAACCACATTTGTACACCAATTACCTATTTGTGGGATCCGAGATAAACACGTTTCAATAAAAACTAAATTCATAATAAAAACCATACATAGCGTCACAGTTCCCAAGGTACAAATTCCCTTGATAGCATGTCGTTATATAAAAGTCACAGTGTCACAATATCAAGACGCCACCACGAGGACATAAACTGAATTATTCATTTAGTAACTGCGAGTATGCTGGTATATCAAAATGGAGAATAAGTACTTTTTTAGGGTGTTCATCGAGGGAACTGAGATGAGGGTCTACGAACTGAAAGAGGAAGTCATTAATTTGTAGGATGAAGAAGTAAAACGCTCGGACAATCTTACTTATCCCTTCCGCCCTAAGTTTCCAATCTTCCCCTTCCGGCTAATCATGTTCTTCTCACAACTAAGCGATTGAATTATGTCATCCATCCCACACACGGAGAGGGCAGAGCACATGGCTCCGTGCCCATCGCTGACCCTTACAAGGATAAGCTTCACTTGCGTAATTTTTGCCCCAAGTTGGATATCAGCTCCTTAAATTGTATCCCAGGATGTGTGTATTGGAGAAAATGAGAGGGTTAGATCCCTGATGTCCATTTGGAATAGGAAGATCCCACCCACGATGAAGAAAATGGCGATGCTAAGTAGAAAACGAGGCATTTCCCATATTTTACCGATACGAAGAAGGATGAAGGGTGATAGGAAAGAACTACTAAAGGAAATCTTTTAAGTGTGTGAATTTTAAAGTTATCTTTTATTGATACGTGTTGTTTGACCATTTCTTAGGATGATACCCCTTACAGATATGGAGATAAGCAAAAGAATCCATGATTCGTAGTACTCTATGTTTTCCTAATTGAACAAACGGTATGGTTTTTTTAATTACTAAATTAATATTGTCTACAAGCCCTTTTACATTATCTTGAGGCGGTCTGTAAAACGCATGATAAAAAGGAATTATCTAAAGGCAAAGAAATGTGCATGAAGGCTGTAAGAGTCCCATGCTTGACCCATCCCATGAGAAATATTAACAAGGAAGAAATTTCTAAAGTAGTGCAGTAGTAATTTACCATGAGGGAACCATACTATAAGGAAAACCATCATTTCCCACAAAGACGTGCGTATTTGTTTATGTATGTATAAAGTTGTTTAGGTAAGGATAATTCTGCACCAACATGGGCGATAGCTTAATTACTATAGAATTCGCCTTGGCAACGATAAATAAATAAATTTCCTGCATCATTTATAGTCGAAATTCAGTAAAATCAAGGTTGGCACGAGACTTGCACACAACCTATAAAACGTGACCATAATGGGTGGGTGCAAAAGCAAGGCCAGTGAGCCTATTTCCTGCTCGATACTGTTCAGCATCCCACGCCCAGGATTCCACGCAAGATTCGTGTCTTTCCGCATCTATCTCTGCTCCAATTGCTCATCGTTACTCAACGCAGGGGTGATTAATCCGGAGTGACGCGCGATCCTTTAAAAGGGTTCCTTTAGGTGAAATTCGTCCCTTCGGTGCGTCATCGAATGACGCAAAGATAAATCAACGGCGAAATTCGGGCATCGCCTCAACCGGTGATGAAACGCCGGCATCAATTAGCGCAGAGTCCATTAAGCGGGGGAAAAAGGGTCGTTAATTGCGAGTTTCGTTTTGGTTTCATTAAAAAGGGTCGGATATCGTCTTGAAAGCTAACTTCCGCAGGCACGATATTGGTTTGGTTAACTTCCCTCTGGCCTCGGTGGTTTGCATGCTAAATCGGCGTACCTCGATTAAATATGATTTTAGTTAACCCATTTTATAGCGATGTCCAAGGATGAAATAGCTGGCGGTCTGAAGTTCTAAAAGGTTAAGATTTTCTAGATAAACAAGTGCTAGTGAAATTAAAGAAGGGACTGATATTGAAATTGGTTTCCAAGGAGAATTAAAACCTTTATTTTCATTTGCGAGATAAAAAATGGATTTACGTGCAGTATGTCAAATATATTCTTAATCAAATATTTAGAAGGGAATATGATTTACTTGTTGTAGGATTTAATATTACAGTTCAGGTAATAGGAATTAATTCGGAGTTTGTTAAAATTTCTTTGTAAAATTAACGAATAATACAATCCATCACCTATCCAATTTTTAATTCATGATACTTATATAACAATTAAATATTACAGCAGTTCTTATTTCTTTTCTTATGAAGAAATGAGACAAATCTGATTTTATTCATAGATAATACGATACCATTCCTCGACTTTCATGGAATAAGTTTTGCTGTATACTTGTAAATATTAGCAATTGACCCATTAACTAGCATTAATATTTTTCCGTCTCCCGTTCAATTTTTTAATTACTCGTTTTTAAAACTAAATCGAATGCTACAATTCTTTTAATAAAACTGCATACAGGAATACCAAAATGAATTAATTCAGCCATAAAATATTCGAATTTGTGTTCAGGTAAGGTGAGCCGATTCAACAGATTTAATTTGTATATTACCACCTGTTTAATCGATCCTTGAGGGACGGTGTACCTAGAGCTAGGCGCCTACGAAGGTTCCTATGGGAACGCCTATTAAACAAGCCTCATTAACATATCCACGGCATTGACTCGAAACATCCGTTTCAACGGGAATATCTTGAATTAATTCCAGCTAACTTCGATAACAGACGTTATTCTGACAATGATCCAGTTTATGCATCTTTTCGCAGCCTCATTTCCCCCCTCCGGAGCACTCAATCAAGCCGAGGAGTGAATTACCATTTTCGAATTCCATCCACCATCAGTTCCGTGTTCTTGAGATTTTTCCCCCTCCCACAGGGGTGTGTTAATAATTTATGTCCGCCCACGCCCGTCACGACTCCAGGATGCAGAGTGATACGTTTTCTCTCTCTCTCTCTCTCGAGGTGCACATTTTTATCGATGAAAAGTATTCACCTCACGCGTAGTCGCCTTTTATTCACGTTTCGAGCGAAGCCAATTAAGCTTCCAAAATAGCGCATTTTTCCTTCGAATTTTGATTCGATGCTGGGACACTACTGTATAGGAGATCCTGATCCTGTATAGATAGAGTCTGGGCTACGGCATAATTTCTGCTCTTCATTTCTGTATCCACGTTTAAGCATCTGAACCATGCATTTCTCATCGCTAATAGATAACGTTATTTGTTAAATTATTTTCGATAAACCCGAATTTTCAGTTATATACAGTCAATGGTTAGTATAGAACGCCGAATTTAATAAATTTAACTGTCAAAAATTCTGAATTTTAAATTTTATAAAAGATGAATTACTCGTATAAAACGCAGAAAAATATTATTTAAGAAATAAATGAATTTCTCAACCATTACAATGACTATACCGGCGACTGTGCAACTTGCAGATAATAAAGATCATATTCGTGGTCAGCTAATCTAAATAAAAATAAATAAGTACTTCTTTCATGTGTTTCTGAATGCCGAAGTGTTTTTCCTTGAAAAAAAAGAAGGAATTCTTTGGCTCAAGTGTATATATATTCCCTTGCGAATTAATTTCCGGGATTGAAGACAAAAAGGCGTCGGGAACAGAGCTACGTTAACGCCAACGCGAAAATTAGCGGTCTTGCGTTTACCGTTGCGCGGATTACGTAAACGTTACGGAATAACGGTTTTCAGAAATGTCGGTCGGTTTTCAGAACCAATTGCATCTCTCATGCAGGATATTGTATATCACGGAATATTTGTTCAAGGCCTTGGAACGTAAAAAAATACATTGAAAGGGATTTCCTGTCTCAAGTAAATGGTGATTGACTATCCGCCAAACGATTCCATCATTTCGCAATTCCGTTCTTGAATATTCCGCGGGAGGAGTGTATGATAAACCTTGAAGCGGCAACGTGTATATCGCACGTGGGGTCTTGAAATCCGGATCACATGACGAGAATGCCCTTACGAAACGTCTAAGAATCTCCGCGAGGTGGAAGTTTTGACTGCGGTGTGCTTATTCCTGTCATGCTAAAGTTGGTTCGGTCCACCTTGAGAATTGAGATAACTTCTCTGAGGTACCACTAGCATCCTGAGACATTGGTATCCTCAAAATTTTCAAAACGAATAATTTTGGCGTAAAACTACTATTTTGCTGAGGATACTTTACGGAAGTATGTATTTAAGTGCCAACTTATCCACAGAGCTATATAATTGATATAATAATATATAAGCTATATTTCGGGGATAATTCAATAGAAATTTTATTCTACGTTGGACAGGAGTGCCTCATTGTATCCAAAGTTGCAACTCGCTTTAGTCTATTTGCATCCCTTTCAAGCATTCAGCAGCTATTAGAAAATCCGGATTATATTTACCTTATAAAATTTATATATGTAAGCAAACAATTTCGATATGATACCTAACATTTTTCAGCGTGTGGCAGAGGGTGCCCTTCTTTGACTCCACTTCCCTCATCTATGACTTTCGCGTATCTTTCGTGGAAAAAATGAACTTTTGAAGCGATTTGTTCTAGCATATATTTCCCTGATATCCTTCGTAGTCTTTGAACGGCCTATGTATCAGGGAGGAGGCATAATATCGGCTACATCCTTTGAGAACGTTCTTTCTATGAATTTATTAAGTAAATTTAGTCTTTATTTAAGGCTCCTAAAGATTGCTACCCTGCGCTATGGGGCATTAACTCTCCTTGCTTTGCCGTAACAATTCTTCGAGAAAAATTGCTTAAATAACATGATGATTTATAATACGAAATGCATTTTCGCTTACTTAAACAATGTTTATACATAAGAGGATAGGTATGTATATGAACCAACTATACAGTTTTATTGCTACGAGCCAGATTCGTTGCTTTAGGAAGCACGGGGTCAAATATGCACCACCTAAACCTTTCGGTATATTCTTGGGAGGAAGAATTCTTCCCATAAATCCCACAAGAAGCGTAATACGGTTTACAATCACGTGCGTTTCTCACAGAGCATCCGTCGGAACAGTGTCTTTTTATCGCGCGGATTGATCTTTAACCTGAAAACCGGACAACTAGATGCAACGAGTGCGAAAGCAGTATTCCTCCACGGGTCAAGGTTTTATTTGCCAATTGCTGAACTCGGAGAGGTGCAGCGAGGATTGGGTCACTCAGTGGGACGTAAATGGAGCAGCGGTTGCTGAAACTCTCTCTCAAAATCCTGGCGAGACGAGCCTCCCCTCCCTCTGCTCCTTGCAGCATCCCTTCGCCCCTAAAATCCCATCCGATCCACGTCTGGGGTTGCTAGACGATGTCTCTCGTGCGAAATCCTCGCCACACGCGGAAAATTACAAGGCTGCCAACATTTGGCCAACTCCGAGGCGGAAGGGAACTCATTCCATTAGACAGATTTACTCCACATTTAAATGAATGGAAGTGCATGACGGTAACAAAAACCAGGTTTTATTAAAGGCTAATCGAAATTTTTGTTTTTGTCTTGGGTTCGATAGGGCTGTCTCATAACACCAAGAGATTAATCAAGACTTTTTATATCGATAAATTCTGTCGATTGATAGGTTCACACATAAGAACATATTTACATGTTTTATGTCTATTACATTTACATGTTTTTGCATGTTTTGCTCATTTGTTGTGTTTTCTTCAGGTCCGCTTAACGAAAATACTCCAGGTCAGCTTTCCATACATCCAGTAGCAGAACATTTCAGAGGGCAAAACATTTTTATATTTGAAAAGTATATACGAGGAATAATTCTGATCCATTCCGAAAATAATAATTATTAACCTAAGTAAATTCCCTTGCCTTTCTTCGCTAAATGATAATGCAGTACGGAAGCATCAAAGGTGACACGAATTCAAGCCCTCTTAAGTAAAATTTCACACCTCTACAGTAACGGTATTAGAACTCGTTATTTTTTTGAAAGTGCCAAAATGCAATCTTCGAGAGATTTGCATAACCTACGCCTATTGGCTTGCTGCATATTGGCGTTTTCACCTACAAAATTCTTACTGTCGTGGCTAGCGTACTCTACAGAAAAGAACACTGTATTTTTCGTTGAAAAGGTCGCATCGAAACAAACAGAAATGATTGTTATCTTCATAAAGGACTTTGTGCGATTTTATATTTTCTCCTCAACCGACGTCCGGAAAATTTCCCCTTCTTATGACTTCCAGACGGCGGCTTTATATTTAGTTCTCAGCGAAGATTTCTCCACCCCTTGCTATCCAACCGCCTGCATCCGATTTTTAGAGCGGTTCAACGTGCATTTCAGAGAGGCGATGAAGGGGAAAGTGATTTACATCGAAATGGGCGACGAGCAATTTCCGCCCTTTGTAATGGCGGATTATCGGCGGACGTAAATTAGCACTTTTTGGCTCTTAACTTCCAGTAAATGCCAAATTTTCCAAGGCCTAAATCTTCACCGGTCTACAATATTTTTAAAATGGTTTTGTTGCGTCGTTAAATATCAGATTGAGGTCATAGAGACACACTGATGACATTTTTGTCAAGCGAATGCTTTGAAATTAAAATATCGGGTTCTAATATTAAGCAATGGATTTAAAATGGCAATTTTATCGGTATATGCTTCGGTTACCGCTATCGTATACAAAGTAGTAAGAGTAGAGAAGAGTATTTTAACGATTTTAAATATAATTTTAAAGATACTCAAACCAGTCTTCACTTGTAGCATTGTATAAGACGATATTATACTTATAGTATTGTACTGTAAGTACAAAAACGAATGGTAGAGTTATTAATGCAACACTGTGATGAAGGTTAAAAGTTCACCGCACTATTATTAAGTAAAAGTTACCTGTGAATTTCGGAATTATATTTCAGAAAAAAATTTTCATTAATTTCCTTCAAATTTCTCAAAAAATCTTTACGTGTTCCCATCACTACAAGTGGCCATTCCCAGTATTTTTACTTTCTCTCTATACGTAGTATAGAGAAAGTATTGTAATCGCAAAAAAATTCGACCTCCAGATTTCGACGGAAATACATGTTTTAGGACCCATAGAGCTCGTTTTCGCTATTTTCCCGGACATGTCTGTCTGTGTGTCTGTCTGTGGTAAAAAAGTTTGTGTTCGCTCTATCTTAAAAACTAATTATCCGATAATTTCCAAACTTCATATTTAGTATTTTCCTTACAATGCCAAAAGTTGATTAGTTTTTGAAGAATATCGCTTAACCAGAAGTTCCGGTTTAACCGGAACAAAATATTGTTTCTTTAATATCTGTCAAAATGCAATTTAGGTATATACAATTACATACAAAAGTTATAGATAATGTATTTTACTACAACTTTTGTATGAAACATTTTTTCGTAACACTGATTGGTTAGGAGTTATTCTTCAATAATGGTTAACCGGAAGTTGTTGTTTATCCAGAAATGGAAGTTTTTCATACATATCTCTGTAAGAATGCAATGTAGGTATATACAATTGTGGACCAAAGTTATGATAATTTATATTACTATAGATGTTATATGAAACATTTTCCTGTAACAGTCATTGTTTTGGAGCTATTTATATATTACCTGCATAGGCATCTCTTTTCAATAAATACAGAGAAAGTCATGTGTTGGCCACATCAGATTTTTTTGTTTAATTTTGAGCATGTGTATAACACCTATTGTATTCTGTATTGTATTGTAATCCAATGCCACCAAGTTCTGCACCTACTTGTAGTGACATGTATAATGATATTTGTTAAGAAATTTGAAAATAATGCATGAAATCCTATCCAGAGAAATAGCGAAGAAGAGCATCTTCTCGCATCTCGAGTGTGAAGAAATTCCATATAGGCTGGATTCCTTAAGAAGGTACGCGATAAAACAGGAGCTCCCCGAGATATTTCGATAGCGAGAGAGAGGCGTCTCACGTTCTCTAAGGATAAGCCCTCGGATAGGAGGAGGGGGCCCAAGGACACAACTCTTTCCCAACCCATTGTTCTCCCAAAAAAACTCCCTCCCTCTCTCCGAATCACCAAAGCGCGGCCATGAATGTCCAGAGGAACCCCGAATCGCCCTTCCAAATCGAACCGAATTAAAAACGAGCCTTCCGCGATCTCTTCCGGAGATATACGTATTCTTCCCCAGGGCGTGGGAATTCCACAGGAATGCAAGCAGAGGATCAAAACCTTAAAAGTGCATTGGGAGAAGCAGTCCGTTCTGTTGGCAAACCTCCCACTCCAAGAACACAGAGAGATATCCATGAAAATACGTTGAATATTGGGATACGACAATAGTTCCGGCCAGCAAGGTAGTAAGCTATATGGATTAATAAGCAAGCAATTCTAGATTAAATACCTTGCCGTTAAATTATTTCCACGTGCATTCCAAAAACCTCTCATTCTGAAAAAATCTCTCCTTCAAAGAAACCAAACAAGGTGACAAAGCTCCTTATACGTAGAAGAGAACATACCCTTGGTTAACTCTTCCAACTGACTTTGCATGTGCAATTTGTTCGCTCTTTAGAAGAACAGAAAAAGAGGTCGAAGCAAGGATCGTGATGACACAAAAATGTCAAGCATGCACAGCGGAGAATATGTCAGCACGGGCAGAATTCCGTTCGGTGCATTTTGTAATGTTTGTTTACGTTGACTGGGGAAAGGAGGATATATAATGTTTTCCCATTGCACAAAACCGCAGCTGGAACAAACTTTCCGAGAAGCATTAAGCCGTACCGACAATCTCCTTATCTGACCCGTCTCTTAACATGTATGCTTCCTTGAAAGCTTAAATTTGGTCTGGATTACAGTAATTTTGCAGATTAATCATCCGCTAACTTCTCGCCAATCCATTGATTCAACCGCCAATATCCATTAGTATTGATGTTCCGAATGTGTAAAACTAATTAAGAAAATTCGGCCATTTCAAGTTACGCAACCCTTGCTTATAACAAGAAAAGGTTCAAGGATGATGCAATAAGATTGATCTTAAAAACAAAATCAATGGTAGCAGGCAATACTGTGCGGAATTCAATTAAAATAAAATAATTAAATAAAATTACTTGTACTATTTTCCACAGTATATTATATATGTATGTTATGTTTCCACAGTATATTATATATATGATGTTAAATCTTAATAAAATTAGCTTGTTCTTAATGTACAAATATTAATGTTATTAATTTACGTACAAAATTTTCTGCTAAAAAATGTTACGTATTCACAGTATGCTCTATTCCTCATCATTTAAATTATTTTTTTATTTAGTTCCAAATGCTCTCTCGAACATCCATTTGCTTGATCGTCACAGTGGTGGGCTTCAAACAATAACCACACAATAGACGAACACACACAACCATTCCCTTATCAGAATAATCCGGCCAGCCGGAATTAGAAACTAAAAACAAACAAGTTTTAGCGTGCTGCAAATTCTGAGTTCATATTTGACCTGTGAAAGAAAAACAGTTGGGAAAAACTGCTCAGGAGAAACAGAATTTCATCATGGGGAAGGGATGGGGGAAAATTGGTTGTAGATTGAAGGGAATGAAGAGGGCATAACGCAGACGATATGAGACACAGAAGAGCATGAAATGAGTTGAAGAGACCACTAGGAATCTTCCATCGCCTGCCGAGAGATGTCTCCAATTGCCATCCAAGTCTCCGCATTGCATTCCGTAATGAACTCGGGCCTATTCCATCCCTCTTTCGTCATCCACTGGATCTCTCAAGGGCGCGGTCCCTCGATGACCACACCCTCTTCCGTTTGACCCAAACCATTTCCCACGCCATTATAAAGCCCCCTCTCACATCCACCCTCCCCCACTTCCCCTAATTATCCCTGGATAAGGACGAGAAAGCAGACATCGCCTGATCAAGTTCGATAGTGCGGAAAAAATTGCCAAAGTCAATGCCACCGTGCGGTCTCCAAGGAGATTTGGGGGAGATGATTATTTCAGTTTCCATGGGAACAGGTGCACCAAATTTCGCGGCGGATAACCCGAGGAAACTCATTTTCCCAGATTAGTTTCCCGCATCCTGCGAAGCGATTTCGGTTAATAGGCACCACGAAGATTCAACGAGGAATAAACGAAAGATTCTATCCGTGAGTGGTTTGATAGGACTAATTTGATAATTGATCAAGTTAGGTCGACAGTCGAGTCTGGGAACAAATTTACTGTGAGAGTTATCGTAAAATAGAGGAGTAGCTGGCTAGAATTATAGCAAAGCTCCCCATAAGGCAACAGCTGAGGTGCAGAAAAGCTCACCTATCTACAATATTTTAAACTTATGTTTAATAGAGTTCAAATACGATTGCATTGCTTTTGTATAATTACTGATAAAAATTTTAGAATGGATTACCAACAGAAGATTCTCATACTAACCCATCCTACAACCATCAATAACACAAAACTTCTACTACCAACTTGCGGAACTTCCTACACTAGATTTACTTATCGATCATGATTCACGGAATAAATCTACTATGATTATAATGAGTCATCTTCATACGCTGTTGATAGTGGATCATGACATTTTACTGTAAATTCCCTTTTCGATAAAGGCTTCCATTTCCCGCATAGTTGATACCTCACTCATGCTTCGCAAATGTACCCAAAGCAAACTCAAACTGAACTGTTTTTTTGTTGGAGAAATACAGTTTGATCGATTTAGGGTGATTCTGAATTAACTGGTGAGCCGACTTTCAAGATTAATCGATAGATCATGTGTAATTAAGCAGAGATTAGAGTGATTCAAGCCATCAATATCTGTCGTCTCCATGGAAAAAAAAAGATTTCCCCGATTAGGAAGAGAATAAATTAATGCGGGCGAGAATGCGTTACGCTACGACTGGCCAGAATTACATCACCAATTAGAGAGTAAAAAAACGACAGCGCTCGTTTTTAAAGAGAGAAACATTTAAGCAGCGGCTGCAATGTATTTATAAATGCTTCCCACTATTCTATTTCGGAAGAACCAAATTCGTCCGTCAGCCTAAGGAAAAAACACATTTCCACTCCCACACACTCTTTTCCCTCGATTTATCCCCCGAATATGTTGCCCAACGAGAGGCCGACTTGGCAACGCCGGACTATTTGCGGCGTTGGCTGCCGTGTCGTCACTTCCTCCTGCCCGTGATGCAGACAGTTCAGCGAACTTCTAGGTTGCACCCACTCCACTGCAACCCTCGGTGCATTCTCTCGAGACGGATTCTTTAGGAGTCTGTCTGAGTTGCCCCCCTTCGAGATGAGGCAGATCGAATTCCGTCGATGCACTTCACCACGGGCTCTCAATGCGTCTCCGAAATCGATACAGCAGATGCATTGCACTACGTTGAACTCAACACACGTTAAACCTTATATTTATACAGCTCCATTGTAGAAGAAAATAAATAAAGATATAAATTACCTCGAAAATTGCGGTAATCGGGTAATGTTTCACTGTAATAATTCGTAAAATTAATACATACAATTTTTATATTTATTTCTCACGTCTTTCCCAGATCTATTGAACTATTAGCATATAATATTCCTCGTAAAACGACTAAACATGGAATTAGGTTAGATTTTGTAATAGAAGGAAACCTCTTTCTTCGATTACAATTATTCTCGCTTTCTTTATATTTTCACAGCAATTAGTGTCTCTATGGTATGTGAATATTGAATGAATAAAAATAAGTAATAATGACAAAGACGCTTCGAAAACCAGGCCATATGTTTATTCTTTCTATTAAATATACATTAAAAAAACGTAAGGTTTCTTCGTTGCTGTTAACTTCTCCCTTCATACGAATAAATCTCTAGTATTGAAATTTTCTATGGCCGATTAATTACGTCTCTCCGTATATCCACCGTTCATTTTCATATTAAAGTAACTCCATGCCGTGAAGGGATACGTGTTGGATTCCTGTGCTTAGTATTGACTCTTCATTGCAGATTCACGATGTGCCTGCTGTTTGCAAATTTTCGCAAATAATTAATCTCGAGCTGTGTGGATGCGGGATAGCGAGTCGATATTCGGCACAGCTTATCGGCAGTCTTCCGAGGAATAATGCGGGTGGAGATAAGTACTGTGAAACAAGCCCGTTTGGCAATCCAGCTAACGCAGCCATTTCCTTGCCAAGTGGAGGAAATCTATATATTTATTCATTCACTGCCTCACAAACTGCGACATTAGCCTGCTCCCGGATAATATCAACAAGTAACAAATTATAAGTTGTGAAAAACTAAATAATTGCGAATAGAAAGTAAACAAAACATATCTATGGCAACGCAAAAGGGATACATTTCCTCGTTGTTTCTAACCTATGCGGATGTTAATACCGTAAGCAATAAAAAGTTCGATTAATTCTTCGTGGCGTATACGGTGTAAATTCGCAGTGTATAGCGATTCGCACAATGCGGAAAGTACCGATCAAGGATGAACAAAAAAAACGGTTAATCAAAGTGTCGAAACTCGTCCTTAGTTATCGCTAAATTCGAGTCGGAGGCCGAGTGATCACGTAAGCGGCGAAATATGCGGAGGAAATCTCAAGGTTTGCGCGTCTGACGACTTGACAGGAGCTAAGAATATTGGAAAGGATTTTGTGAGCTTCAGTTTAGGAAAACACGTCTCTCAGTGTTATCCTGGTCGATTTTCAGTCGGAAATGGGGACGTTTGTCCGGTGCTTGGACGGATTTAGAAAGAGAGGTGACATAATAATCTTTTTACAACCATAGATAATGGGCTCGAGATACCTTTTAGGGGTGAGCTAACATCCCTCTTTATTTAAATACTCCATACTTCCCTATAGTTCCGCTACTTCTTTCGCTACATACCTTCCTTATAACTTTACCCTCCAAGCATCAATTTGCTATCACGTGAACTAAATTTGAATTGAATAATGGAGTGAAAAATAGGATTGTAACTTTTTAAATGTTTTTTATTTAGACGACTTATGTGGGCGAGTCAACTTCAGGTTGATGGCTTGAGGCGTCCAGTTAGTTACTGCGGGAATTGCGAAGTTATTCTGAACTACTTTACAATTTATCGTTTACCACAAAGACCGACCCAGTATCATTGATTCTATTGCCGAGTTAGCTGTTATTTATAGAAATTTATATTGTTTCTTTAGCAAGAGAGCGAATCAGAAAAGCGTGTTTGAGTTTTACTACGAACATTAAAGAAATTTTCACAAAGCAAATGAACCCCTGAGCGTGTCAACTAGGTAAATTTTACTGTAGAAAATAATAAGCACCCATTTCCGTCAAGAAAAAGAGCACAAACTCATTTTGTTTGCTATGCGGAGTCATTTGAGTGGATGGATTCGAAAGAGTTACCCCAAGACGTAACAGTTTAATATGAATGCATTGATAATTATGTGTTTATGAATTCTCCACCAATATTACTACATACTTTTCTGAATTAAACAACTAATTTTTAATTACGGAAAAGGGTTAACATAACTTTGCACACAAGGGCGTGCCCATGCTCACTAAGGCACCGCTTGTTAATTTGGTCTGGCCGGGTAGCTTAGATGGTTAGAAGCAGCTCCCGAATAGAGGAAGATCGCGGGTTCGATTCTCGGCCCCGCCAGACTATATTCAAGTCCAGTTTTCCTTGGCAATTTGTAATTGGTAAAGAATATTTTTAATTCTCTAACCGATATACCAGTTGAAATTTTAACCGCGTTAACGAGAAATGATATTAGAAGCAAAGACAGCAAGTAAATTCGAAATAATCACTTTCAGCACTTGAGCGTCTCTAACTAAGGGTTGATGAAAGGGATGAGGGAATAAGGGAATGGAAGAACTTCGCCTTGAGGTGCAGCGTTTACGAAAGCACGACCGACGAGGGGAGTGGCGTACTTTCGGGCGCCCACTCCTCATCCGGGTGTAATCGCCGGGACCTTCAGCACGTCCATTTCGGTCGAAAAATTTAATCCCCGGTCATCGAATCAATTACGAGCCCCTCCCCATGTCTCGGAGGAAGGGAATGATGAGATAGAGCGGATGATGCGAAGGACTCAAAAGTTATATTCAGAATGGGAAATGATCACACGTGTCGCCGTCTGTTTGAATGTTTAAATCTCTCGGTCATTTCCCGAAATAATTCCGCGGTGATGACACGCCTCTTTAAGGTTAATTTTGGGAAATTTTAGGGTTAGATGTCTGAGAAGGCATAATCGCTTGATTTGCCTCATGGGACACACAAGGAGTTCTATTCCTGAAGAATCATGTTATTATACGTTAAGACGATGGCTAACTTTAAGGAGGAATTTTCCTTTCGATATTTTATTCAGCTGCTTCCTATACTAATCTCCGATTCAAGGTTGGGCATTTTTAAACGCAGAAACGTCGAGGTTGGCCCGATTGGGTAAGCGATACTATATCCAGGAAATGTTTTTCAGATGTGTTTGGGTTTTTTGCTATCCTTCGAGCTTTAGAATGTAGGATAGGAGGCTAGTACCGAACAATTTATACTTAAAAGTTTTTATTTCAATTTTTGAAGGATTGAAAATAAAGTAAATGCCAAAATACTTCAAAGTTTCAGCATTGGCTTTATAGTTGTTAGAGTTTTCTTTGACGCTTTATTGTACACTTCAAAATTTTATTTCTGTTCTCTTACTTAGCTAATGATAGTTTATTTTCTTGTTTGCTCTCCGTTCGGCTCAGCTTTATTTCTTAGAATAGTCGAACGCATAAAAGTAATATTCCTGAAGAACTTATAGAAATTTAAGAAGCTTACATGTTATGCTTTTACATGCTTTAAAAAACCTAACAAAGTAAAAGTAAAGTAAATTTATTCCATCTTGTAAAGAATACAAAAAACATGAAAAAAATAGATATTAGGATGAAAATAGGTATCCAATAGGTATAACCTGATTCGGGGTTACCATCATTCATTACTTCATTACTTTACAGAATTCCTGCGAAAACCAATCATTAATTATCTGCTCACAATTCTATAACAGTGGATGACAATGCAATGAATTGAAACTGTTTCACCACCTCTCTGTCCCATCCTAGATAACAGGTTTTACGTCGGAGGAACGTTTTATGATGGATAAGACATCCTGCAAATTAGGCAATATCCAATTTCATCCTTCATCTTTCTGGAACTCCATTAGTCGTCACTTGGAGGTTATTCGTATCATTTTCCATTCGTATCTTTCGATCCCTTCACCTGTCACTCCCGTTTCGTTTCGGAAGACCCATGCGCCCCCGAGGGCAGGTACCAAGAGGCAGCTGTAGCCCCTTTGCCACCGCTAAAAAAAAAAACACTTTCCCATACGAATTGAGAAATGATTTCATAAGAAAGCGTTCTTTTGCTCCCTCGCAAACAGTGTGCTTTCAACTCCGCCTTTAATCGAATAAAGTAATCCGCGAAAGACACGCAAAAGCAATCTAATATTCAGCCTCTCTTTTCTTTTCGATCGTGACCTCAAGGAGTCAGACCATGGCTAAATGATTCAGGAGAACGAATTGCAAATTAGCCCAACTGCATTTAAGATGCACGTCTCTTTTTGACGGGGTGCAATAAAGTGGCAATCAAAGAGCCAAGAGCAGGGTATAAATCGAATAATTGCACGTTTAAATAAGGTAATTGCAAATTGAGAGCACGGCATGACAGTATGTATGTAATGGATTGCTAACAGTAATTACTCAAAGCTCTCAAAAACAATCTAAAATGGTTATCAGGGATGGTAAAGGGATGGAACAGAAACCGATGTCAGAATGCATTTTTAGGAAAAGCCATATGGACAGCATTTTGTTATTTCCGGAATTCAGAAGGACGTAAATAGCATAGATCTAGGCGAAATATGGTTTTGTGGACTATAAATTTAATTTTGCCTACTTTCTTTGGTAAAAACTTGGAAAGTCAAAGTGATACCAATTCGATAGGGAATTACAGTGAAAGAGTATATTCGCAATAACTAATTTTATTCACTAACTCTGCGTTAGTTCAGAGACTATATGAAGAGCATTTAGACGGATGGGCGATTCCGAAACAAAATCAAATTATACATACAATGTTTTTCCATTACAATTTTGATTAAATATAATTCGTATTATTTTTAAGATATGGATTATACCATGCTTAGCAGGAAGGCATGCAGGATTAAACACATTGCGGGAGTGTATACAATTAAAAAAATTAACATATTTAGGAGTTATAAAATACATGCCTGCCAGCCATAGGGAATTAAAAAGGAAACATAACGTATCAATAAAAAATTGCAGGCAAAAGTCTGACAAGGTAAGCTAATCCACAGGAATTAATTTAATTAATCGAAGTGTAAAGCCGCCCAGAAAGGGAAATTTCACGAATACATTAACCTTGGAGCGAAAAAGGAAACAAAAGTCGATTTTCCACCTATTTACGAAATTATCTCGGCAGTTTCCCAAACAGTTGAACCCACAACGGCGCAAATCGACTTAATTAACGCGTGGGGAGAGAGATCGATGCTCTCACTTAAAAAAAGCTGCCCGAACTCGTTATTCCTCCTGCGCAAAAACCCGGAAAATTGGCCAAAACGGAAATCTGCCGAGAGGGATCCTGAAGCTTCATTACGACCTCTTAGGAGGAAAAATGTTTCGAAAGGCAGTCGAATGGAAACCGAAAAAAGGAGTCGGAAAAAATCGGCGGACCACACCGAACACTTTTTTATTTCCGTCTAATTCTTCACGGATGGGGCTTGTCCTTCCAGCGAGACCCACACCACCGCCCGGAGGATTTCGCAAGCCCGAATTGCCAAAGCAGTTTTCAAGGCCTGGCCACCGGTTCAAATCTAGCAGGGCCATCACGTTCCTCTTCGGTTGAGCCCAGCCCATGGCTGTCTCGCCTCTTACAAAAAAAGCTCCTCTTATTCCATTGGCGGGGTTGTGAAAAAGGCAGGACAGCCATGCCTTTATATAGACGCTCGGGCTAAGGATCCTGAGGAATTATCCTTGTGGGCGGTTCGGGGTTTCAAAACAATCCCAAGAGCAGCCTCTGGTAAAATTTGAGCGTATTTTTATCCCCCGTCTAAATAGCTATTGAGACATTCCTAGCCGAATAGATGAGTGTCTACTGGTCTCAAAGTCATCATCGTATGTAGTTGCAAATCTCCCAAAGGCCATTCGATATAACTTTTGCATTCGTTGTGGTTAGCCGCAATGTCTGCTTTTTCTCCCATTGAAAAAAGATTCAGGATTTCCCTATTCCCCAAAATTTTTGTTTAAAAACCCGTTTCGAAGAACAATTCAGTGTTACTACCTTAGCTTTATTTTTCTACTCTCTTTGCTAGTTGAAAATTTTGGAATCACTCGGATGCTACAGAAAATTATATCTATTTATCATTTAATGATATTCTATTTTGTGTGAGACTATCCCTGATTTCTCTCGAAAAATCATCGGCAAAATCAAGTGTCAATTAATCAAAAAAGTGTTTTGCACATCATTCTTCCTTACTGATTGTCAAATAAACTCCAGCTAGATGACCGTATTTTTTCCTGAATTTACAACTTTGTTTTGTTGAACTTTGTTAGTAAAGCTACATGAATAATACCATGAAATAATGGAGGAGGATACACGAAAAAGGATTGTATAATTGTCATAATATGACATAAAACTATTTATGAAAAAAAAGCTTTGTCCCTATTTTATGATTTCGAATAACGATAAACATCATGGCGGAAATAATTTTCGCGAAAATAAAAAATAAATAATAACTTTTGCTTAGTTAATTTCATCAGTATGCAGTTTTCCAAGTAACAGCTTCTACGATTAATTTTATCATGAGAATAATTCGAGAAATTGATTCTAATCGACATTGAATTCGATAATAATCGACTTCAATCGATATTCTCTAAAAGTGTTAAAAAGGAAGGGCTCTCCAATGATTCCAGCGAACCCAGCAGGCGATGTGCGTAAAACAGTTGCATGAATAAAGTGCAAGGAAAATGCGAAAACACGTCACCCAGTCGGAGGTTACCCAGAATGGCGAGTTTGCGAAACCAGTAGCGGGAAACCGTCCAGCCAAGATGGTGGACGACAGGAATGGGGAAGGAACTTCCGACTAACTATGACAAGAGCAGCAATGGAGTAAGCGGAAACACACAAGGCTCTCTCTTCGTTAAAAAATCCATCCGCGGCAAGAGTTTTCGATTCGAAAGGAAACGTTACAGACGCGATTTAGCAAAAACCGAGCGTTTTCTTCACTTTTTTCCGACTTCAATTACAGCGTCTTTCATAAAGGCGAATCGCAATGTTTTTCGAGGTCGAGGAGCGTTGGGAAAGAAGAGAACTCTTCGAAAAGTTACAAAAGCGGGGAAGAGAGGCGATTCCTATCAGGATTTCGTATTCACAAAAATTAAGAGATTAAGGCACTTCTTCGGGTCTAAGTTACTGCCGTGACGTAATTTGGAGTCGAAGAATACAAAGGGAAACATCACGCCCTTCGAAATAAATGGAGGCAACGTAAATCGAGAGATGGAAAAATCTATTTCTGCGTCCGCTTGCGAAATCGTCTTCTGAGTTTGATGCTCGGAGAGTTAATGGTCCAGCGCTGGGCTGGGAGGAGACCGGAGATGAGAAGATGATAGGAGAGGAAAAAGAAAAAAAATTCAAGGGTGAAGAATTTCTTAATTTTGGCTGTAAAAAACCTCAGCTCCTATGGTCCATTTTAAAACATACTCATTTCAGAGATGAATCCGAAATGTATATAAAATATAGATTTCCTTATTTTTGCGCTTCGGAGACAACTGACCAACATGTTTGTGTTAGGAGAATATTTAAAAATCCTCGATGGAATAAAACATGCATTAACACTTCTTTCTTACCGAGATTGTAGAATAGGAATTGTTGCAGTTTCGTTTTACTCAAGTAATGAAATACGAGATATCTGCCCCTGAAAGTATGCACTTGCGCAGACGTAAAATTTAAGTAAGAAATTCGTAATATTATCAAATTTGATAGAATAATTTTCCACAACTATTAATGATTATTGCAGCTAATTTCAGGATTATTAATTGATGGAATTCCTCAAAATATTAGGTAAAAACGTTAATATATGCTCCAAAAATTAATCTTTCGCGGAGTAAATATTTAAATATATTTATTTATTTACGTATTTTTTAAATAGACAAAGGATTTTTAATGGAGTGGCATTTGAATTTTCTGGCGGCGTGCAAAGATGCACGGAAAAATTTTCCTAAAAAATACCCCAATATAATTTGTGACCGATCACAAATAGCTTCATTATACGTCATTTCGTAGGTGTGAGGAAATAGAAAAGGAAATTAAGAAAATAGCGATAAAAACATCGATACTAGTGCTCGTATGGGCTGAGGGTTTCGCGGAAGGCCTTCCATCGATCGGCCAATCTCGCAAGAGGCCCGAAGTGGACCCAAATAGATCGGGCAGGAACGCAAGTGCTCCCGCCCACATGTAAACATAATTGAGCGCGCGAAGAGTGACGTCATGATCCCGCCCAAGGCTGTCTCACATTGTTGCCGATTCGGCGCGAAAAAAGGAGCTTTAGAGAGATCATTTCTTTCCTCATTCTCCTCGGACTCTCCGGTCCAGATCTTCCCCTCCTCTATGAATTGGAAGCAACCTTCGTACCGTCCAAATGTCCCCTTCGCAACCTATTTTGCGGGGGATCTACGCAGAGCTGGAGCATTGTTTGTTTACCGTCCGCGACCCCATTCGACTACGTTTCGGGGCCCAAACAATTCAAAGGCGATCTGCTATCGTTTGCGGATAAAAATAAACGGCGCGCACTTCTCCGAAGGACAAAGACGTCGATTTATATTTATTTATGGTTCACAGCTTTGAAAAATAAAACGGAATCAGTGAGGAATTTTTGCAGACAGGAAATTTTCTCAAGTCTAAATAATCATTCACACCCAGGATGGTAAAAATATTTATTTTACAGCGAAATGTTCAGAGCAAGAGTTCTGGATCTTCTAGCTAATCTATTTCTAAAACGACTGAAGGAATTTCAGATGGAATTAAATATACTCTAATATAAAGTCTGGCCTCCTGAAAGGGATTGTTTTATTTGATTAAAAAGGCCATGGAAAAAAAATGCCACGAAAATGGAAAGCAATTGAGTCCTACGTTGATATTATCCGAAAGTATTTTTTCTTTACCCACAAGCATCGTCTACTTTATTTACAGTCTCCTATATTCACCCTGTAATGTATTAATGAAACAGGATAGGCTCCAACGTGGAAACCCGCAAAAATTGAATTCATTTTCATGGATCGGTAATGGGATACATTCACGTACGGCCAACGTGGGTCACATCTCTCAGCTTTCACCTTCGATAGGAACTCATTTCCCCATTTAGTTTGACATTCATCTTCCACAATCTTCCGCGGAGAGTTTACTCTACGAATATGCGTCCAATTACGAGCATTTTCAGGATTTCCGCTTACGCAGTGACAAGTGAGCAATATTGGGAGAGCGATGACCTTTTCTTCGCAACATATCCAAAAAGAGAAATTATGTCATTAACTCGCATCTGTCCTTTCACCGAATCCAGTCACCTCTCTCGACTCTCCGTATTTCCAAATATTGTAAACATAGCAGTTGCCCAAGGAAGAACTCAGTTGCAAAACACGCCAATAGATGGAATTATTAACTTAAGTCTAGCGCAAGTAATGACCAGGTCACGACTGATTCGTAGGACAGGAAAAGTAGATTGGTTCCTTGAATTCGATTTAGGAAGGCGTTTTCGACATCGAATTTTCCACCGCGCCTGTTGCATAAGTATTGTTCACGAAAATAGTACAAGACAATGACAATGCAAATGAAGTTATGACTGAAATGTGGCCGGTGACATATCAATTACTCTAGCCGCTAAAAATGGACTGATTACTTTAGTTTCTGTCTCGATAAATTCATCTTTAAACTTAAGTTTTCTATAGCTAGAAATCGGCAAGTAACCGTAGATGAAAGCATTTATAATGCTCTAAGCAAATTCTAAATAAATTAACTAAGAACATTTAGAGTGTTCTGACCGGATAGCTCAATTGCCGGGGCAACCAACCGGCAATTGGGAGTCCCAGGTTCGAGTCCCCCCGATTCCGTCAGCTGTATTTCATGTCCATTCCTCCTCGGGAAATTGTGTTATGATTATGTTGAATCGGTAACAAATGCCTGAAACATTCATACAGGCGAAACCGATAAGAAATAAAGTGGCAATTGGTATTCCGAACATCTTCGACAGTGTAAAAGTAAGTACACATTGTAGATATGCGCAATTTAGGACGGTATGCGGCAATGAAAAACAAAAGGAAATCGATAACCTCGCCAGAGATATCTGCAATGGCGCAAATGTACTGCTTCAATGCACTGGCACCATTCATATAAAACCACAAGTATAGGTCACTGAATGAACTCCTCTCCCCCCTGCGAATTCCACCCGACATAACCTGACAATGTAATTCGTATCGGCATATTTGCTGCATTACATCTGCAGCGAGGTGATCTTTGAAACAAGGGAGACTCGGAGGAAGGTTGGGGGAGTATTGCTTGGGTGGGGAAGGCGACCGTGGCCTAATTTTCCCTCCGCCATCGGCAATGAATACATATGCAACCGTTTCTGGTCTTCTGTCGCTTTTTTCTAGTCGGGATTTTATGTAACTCAGAAGTCGGCCTTTTTCTCCACCACTGTTGATGGCCCTGGCGATGTTGCAGTTATGATATCGAAGCATTGGCAATATTTACACTTAGTAAGCAAGTTAGTTGATTCACTTACTAGGTGGTCTCCAATCTAGTCAGCCTCTTCTTTCATCTAAGACACACAGAACGAGCATCATTGAGACATTTATAATAGCTACTGCTATTTCTGACGCCATCTTACCGATCTTGACATAAATCTATACAAAAACTTCTCTACTTAATTAATACATAGGTTACATAACTTCCCTGACTTCTGTTGTAACATTATAATTTTCAGATGACTTGGCGGATTACCTTGTACGGCGCTGCATTCACTTTTTACAGAGTAATAATAGATATCTTATATCGTACGTAATATTGAATGGTAGTAGAATCACATTTAATACCCCAGCTACGATTTAAGTCTGAAATTAAAATAGAATTTTCAAGGGATGCCTTCTGATAATTTACAACTATTGCGTTGACAGTCTTCAAGCAACGTTATTTTGATTTTCTTGCTCGTGAATCAATTCTAAACTATAGGAAAACGTTTAGTGTTAATTCTAAACTGTTTTGAATTAGTTCCACTACGACTTAGGAATAAATAATAAAAACATCGCGCCGAAAACTCATAAACTAGCGGCCATCAAAAGCAAAGTCCCTTTCACGGAATAGAGGATAATCAAATGGGACTAATTCCGTCGGTTACGGCACATAATTTCCTCCTATTTAGGTTAACGCGGCCACTGCGTGAGGAAACCGTCGCGGGAATATAATGAATCTTGCAAAGACTCGATCGAGAATAGAAACTCATAGCGATCGCATAGGAAACTCCTTCTCTAGTGTTGCATGACGATCATAATCTGCGACAGTGGAAGCAGTTTCAGTAATCTCTGTCGCATACGTAACGCCTGCTGTTTCAAAATCTTCGCGTCAATCTTTCGAAAATGTTTCCAGCGGTCCTAAACCATTTGGCAACTCGAGTGACCTTTCTAACATTCGCCCTCAAGGCCTAGCAAGTGGGCCGGCGGGTGGAAAGTCCATTTGTTTTACGAAGACAAAGAATGCCGTGTTATTGAAGTAACCTCAGCTCTATTAGAGCAGTGTGTGATTTGTGCAGATGAAACGACGGATTTTTGACGAAACCTCTTTCGGGGGGTTTTAAGTTCCCATTAAGAACTAAATTATAGCTCGCAGACATCCCCTATGAAAGATATTCGTTCGAGGATATCAGAAAGGGAATCTCCAATTAATAAGCATTACTATCTTTAAATAAATATGTATTTGCTGCACTCAAATTCTACTGAGAAGAACCCATATTGCTTTAGGTTAGCGCTAGTCCAATTAAGGCCTCCTAAGAGTGAGCTATAAATAGGGGTTCTTATTAGTAACCGAAGAAGTAATGGATGGAAGGTATCCCGCTAGACTAGACCCCCAAGCTATTCCTTCAGAGGGCCGCATTGGTTCTTGGAAATTTTTGGTGGACACTTGATTTCCATTATTTTCTCTCGCCAGCCATCAATAGCAAATGGAAATTTGTGTTTGAAAAGCATAGGAATGTTTTGATATCTCGGAGGCAGACACCAAATAGAACTAATGATACTGCTCAAGGATTGGAAAACCCCTACTCTTAATCTAACCGAAACGTAATCCAATTTAAAAATTAAGCCTATGAAAATAATAGGCAAGCAATTTTACTTGAAGGGTCATCTTCTTTAGATTTCGCATTACTTCAATGACCCTCGTCGTTAAGACTTGAAATTACCTCACAATGACAGAGATAGACATATTTGGATAACATCTAACTGACAGAAACGTTCTGCCGAAAGCAACGCACAGCACACATTTCGAACTTAAAAGCACACCTTCAGTTGGATACACCCTCGTGAAACTCCCTTTCGCAAATCGGAATAATAATTCTGACAGAGAGAGAGCAAAGCTTCTAAACAGATTCACCAATCGTCCGGGCGTGACTGCTTCCACTCCATTCGGAAGAAGTTGCCTAATTTTCACAGAAAATGCGAGTCATGGTCGCAAAATATCCGCAGCTGTCCTTGAAAGTTTTATCTCCACATCTAAAGAGATTAAAAACGCGATTAAATGCAACACAACCGAATTACAAATCGACACCTTGCGCAAGGCCCTATACGTAACCACGATGGAATTTGAGCGATGTCCACGCTGCGACAGAATGAACCAGTGGCTCAAAATCGCAAAAGACCGAAATGTTAGGACAGTCCAAATATGACGGTAATGTTTTCGTGATGATATTTGGCGTATGAGTACCACAGCGGTAGGTCAACACATTGGTAGTGGGCGTAGGTCACCGAGGACAAGTCGCCTTATCTAATGAAAGAGGTAAATTAACGCATCGGCAGAGGATGTAGCTTACTCTGTGTAATTCACCTAACCTATACGCCTACTGGTGCTCCTATTTAATATTTCGTCCATGCTCTGAGCAGGATTGTAAATAATAGTCGATTGGATACACGGCTCTTAAACTTTCGCAACCCCACGTCCACCTGTGGTGGAAGAACGGGGAGACTTCAACGCTCGCAAGCTCTCCGCGGTGAATGGATTTAACGATGCGGTCTACAGTCCAAGTCTGGTGGAGTTCGATTCCCTCCTAGGTCACGGACACCAGAGGCTCAACGCTCTTTCATTGTTCCGAAAAGATTCTCCTCGCTCAATTAAACACGGATTGTCAGCTATTAAAAGCCATCCGCGGCCAATTGAAGTCATTGCCAGCGGAGGATGAAATTAATAGGAATGTTTCTCAGGCTCTTCGGTCTGCTAAATTAATTGAAGAGGTCTCACGAGAATTTTCGCAGAGTAATCACCAAATGTGGTTCTTGATGACGAGATGAGCTTATAGTTGAGCGATTACTGGCTAATTCTATGAAATGGTTCACGAAAAAAGATATCACGTGGGAATTTCTATTGAATTATTTATTTATTAACCGCTATCTAATTTAATTTAAGTACCTTTAACCCTTTCCTTCCTTAAGAATATTATGTATACATTCAGGGCTATTTAGCATACTACTTATAACTGGTATTTACACAAGCAACTTACACTTTAACCACTGTTAATACATCTTGAGTTTTTCTTAGGGGGGATATAGGGTATTAGAAAAAGTGCTTCGACAGCGTGGGTCATTTCGCCCATAGGCTCCCACCGGGAATCGAAACTAGGACCGCTTTCATTAAAGGCAAATCTTCTTGTTATTAGGATTTTATCTAACTTTGCAGGTGCATTTTTTATTTGGAGGTCTGGACGTAATCTACACTACGAAGATATTAAAAAATGAAATCGAATTTTTATCGGCTATTCTGAAGAACGCGGGCTAACTAACTTCGGAATGGAAATTTTAATCGTGAAAAGTTTTTCTATTAAATACAGTAGCTAATGAAGCCAATTACAATTTTTAGTAAAAACCAACACTTGTTGGATTCGATCATCAATCAAATACATTCACCAAAAAATTTAAAAAAAACTTTAAATCATTAAAGATAGTAACTATATATCTCCATCCCTTAATAGCATTAAGCGTGCAAATTCTAAGAGAATTAGGAAGTGACCACACCCGCTGCCATACACCAGATCGCAGGTCACAAATGTAAATTAATCCAGGGAGACACGATTACTCCAGCCACTCGCCAATAGATGATGATCATATAGGAGATGTTTTACGCTATAGAAAGAGGAACAGGTGATTCATAATTCTTTTTAAAAGTCGCAACTCCGCGCCTTTCCCTCGACTCCGGCGGCCTCCAAAAGTTAAAACAGTAAAAAAAAAGTTCGTTCACTGCGTTATAAATCTGCAGCTCACAGGTTGAGTGGCACAGGAGTCTGCGCGCTGTTGTCGGATCGACCAAGGTCGGGAAATCTATGGGCAAACTCTTCGGAAAAAAGGAGAAAGGTAAGGAGCAGGTAGGGCAGCTGCATGAGCCGAAAACCCCTGGAAAAGAAGTCGCGTGGAATTCGCCTTTGGAGAACACAGCTGGAACTCTTTAAGCCGTTTCCCCTGGAAAAAGAATGCGAAGAAAAAAAACGGGAATCTGGAAGGAGGTTTCCTAACCATTAGCAGTTTCATTAGGGAAGGAATTCCGCCTCTGAGGAGAAACCTATTTCATTACTTTGTCGCACGTTTTCGAGTTAACGTGTGGGGTGAAGTAATGGACAGATGGGCAATAGGAAATTCACGACCATCTGTTACTTACCGAGTGGGATGTATCTGTTTTCCTAATCGAATTGTCGGATGTCGCGAGCGAAGTTTTCATTGCCAAGTTTATAATTTAATGCGCCAAGGAATGAGGAGCGTATTTTTTGGAATATAATGTTCCGGACATCTTATCTATAAATCCTATATATATTTATAAATGTTGATTAGCATATGAGTGAGGTATAGCCTCTGGCAAATTTCAGAAATAAGAGGCCCTTAGTGCAAGGATTATTTTGTGGTCTAAACAAGAGATAAGGTCCACTTTTGGTCCCTCATAACGGTGAGGCCCTCAGCTCGCACCTAGTGCGTCTAATTGAAGTCTCTGGAGTTAACCATGGTTTTAGCATAAAAATAATTAGTCAGAGACATATAAAGGGCAGCATTAAAAATTAACTATTCAGTACGTATATAATCGACACTTTTCAGTAAGAAATATTTATATATTTTAGGCTACTTTTTAAAATCCATCAACTAGGGAGTGGAGCCCGGAACTCAAGCATTAGCAGTCTTCGATGTTAACACATCGACAGTCAAGGTCGATAAAGAGCAAAGGAAAATCTTACTGATCCGCCAATTTCTCTTATTGATGTCCGATAACATTAATTTCGCAATGAACCTGATCTGAAGATCAAAGAGCGATACGAGGAAATATTGCGAAAGAAACATTTCCCCGAAGCCACAAAATCTCGAGCCAAAAAGAATCAATTAGTAACCTTCTTTCGACTTAGCACTCACACGATAATGGCAATTTGTAACACCGTCAACTCGCCTTTGACCACCGTAGTCGGCGCTTCCCAGAACCGGACACTTTCCGCCTTTCCTTCACCGACTTTGTGTCACTCCAAAAGGGGCAAGAGATGTGTCAACAAAGGTGAGAAGGCCTCCTGGTTAGGGTCACGGCGGGTGGCTTACATCCGCCCTCACCTAGCAGAATGAATGTTTTCGGAAACCGTCTGCTTAACGATCTTTCATCATTCCCGACCTGACGTTTGCGGAAAGCCCTCCATCGATAAGCGCCGTGGACCCCCGATGAGGCCTTCCGGTGCTGAGGAGGGGACATTGAATGAAGACATTCGGATGGAACCGGAAGCCCTTCCCAATACGGGACATCCGGTGCAGATGGGTCCGTCGAGGATGCGTGCAGACTGGAAGGTCGGTGGGGAGGGAGATCTCGTGGGGGGTTGATTCAGTCCTCGTCCCAGTTCTAACAGAGAGAAGGCCACCTTGGTGTAGGGATTGCATCAAAGGGTAGGTCGGAGGGGAGGTTCGCGAAAGAGGGTTGGATAAGGTTCCTCTGGTCTTGCGACACGTGCTGCCAAAAGTCAGATTGTAAAAAGAGAATGCCATATCTCTGTTCTTCTTTTCAACCCGTCCTGTAAGCATCCATCAAGGTATGCATAAACATACAAGTAAAGTGTCTTATAGGTAACTGAACCTACTTGAAACTATTTATGAAGATTCAGTATAGTAGACTATCATCCTAACGGATATATAAGCTCTTGGTGTGCAGCATAATTTTCGAAAGTTACGGATTCTCACCACGTACGCGTTTTGAGAATCCAGATAATTTTTGGTTGAATGTGAGCTCTTTAGGAATAACGTCAATATTTAATTTCACGGCATTTAATCTTTTACGGTTTTAGTTTACCCAAACGAAGAAATAAAAAGCTGAGATTCATTTAGACACGGAATTCTCAGTAAGATACGCCGATAACTACACCGATGAAAATCAATATCTACGGACGTATGCAAAACTCTCGGGTTTTATAACCCATACATCATAATTAATCATTGCTTTGAACTTCGCGATTCATATGATAAATTTCATAATTTTCAGTTTTATAATTTATAGTTGGATACTTCTGAAAATAATTTACGTCAGACACAATTATTTCCTCTTGTTATGATTACGTTATTCAAAATCAGGCATCAGCTAGTGTTCGTAAGGAACGCTCTAGCTATATTCATATCACCCATCAGAGTATTAGTAAATACAGGTATACATTATATTCCATACAGGCGTAGAGCAATCTTAGGTTACAAATAATGTCAAATTGCAAGCGCCAAAAAAGCATCAATAAGTTAGCACTATGAATATTCTTCAAGGTCCACGAGTCAAATTCAACTCTTCATCCCAAAACGTCTATTTTTGATTGATTTATCGCTCCTAAACAAAAAAAAACTGCTCGCCGATAATGCAAAAGGTTCCCGGGGACGCGAAACATATTCGAGACAAGGAGAAATAAGGGAATATAGACCGAATAAAAAAGTGGAACAAATCGAAGCCAACCTTGCTCCAGAAAGGAAACTCCCGAATCAGCCTTGGGAGTTTAATTTCTAGGGAAAAACGACGTTTCCTTTATCTCCCGGTCTTCGGAGCGACATTGCAATAATTCTGCAACGCGCTTGAAGGGAATTCATAAGCGACTGTCCAATTCCATAATCCCTTCATTTTTCTTCCAAGGCTCAAAGGCGATTCAATGTAAATTCTGGCCCTGTTGAATCCCTAACGACTTTTCCGAAAAGAGCGCTCTCTTGCCTCAGTGGTGGCAATTATGTAACTGTTACCCGCTTCCAGGACGGAATTGGGGTCCTCAATATCTCGCAAACCCCGAAACCCGAATGTCAAGGGTGGGCTATGCAAACGTGACCCAAAATTTGTCTTCGAGCACCGCACGACCGACATGCTCTGGAAATAAGCGACACGAGGTTCGGCTGCTGACAGTACTACAATTTATTGCGCACCCTCATCTTTGGAAAAAATCCAAGTTGCAAAATTCGGAAGTGCTGCATTTGAAATCCATATTCATATGATGCAAAAATATTTAGATATTATCAATGAAATCTAGATGGTTAGGTGTTACTTTGTGGAAAGCCATTTAGATAATGAAGAAATACAATGTAATTTTCCACACTTTTATTTTACTGACGACCGGTTTCGCTACCGGAGTAGCATCTTCCAGATTGTAGAGATACACCAGAAGATGCTCCTCCGGTAGCGAAACCGGTCGTCTGTGAAATAAAAGTGTGGAAAATTACATTGTTTTTCTTCATTATCTAGATATTATCAAGCGTTACTTCGCGGAAATTCATTGTGAAAACTTTTAGTATTGGACATTACAATTCTACATATTGTAGAATTGTAAAAGTTTTACATATCTTACTTGCTATACTTTTTTCATTATACACCTTTTACAAGGCCGAGATAGAAATTAATAAGTCTCCTCTTACATCCAACTTTTCGTCAAATTAAATTTTAAAGAAAGTGCTCGAATGAAAACTACCTCGTGGGTTTAAAATCCTAAGGTTTCATTCAGGAAAAAGAAAACCGCGGAAAGCATTCACAAACAGGGAATCGTACACACGTATTATTGGGATGTGAATTCAGGAGAAAAATTAGGAACAGCTTGGAGTTTAACGCTCATCGCATCGCCAGAGCCACAGGTGACGAGATTCCGCAATTGTTCCTTCGTAAAATGTAAACGACATAAACTATGTTGGCTGTGAAGAAAATTTTGGTCGTAAAAATATCCAAACTGAACAAATCATCGAAATTCTCAGGGCACCAAATAGAAATAGGTACTAATTCACACTTTGTAAACGGAACACATCGAACACTTTCTAACCGAGAAAAGTAAATTTATGTATTGATAAAAGCCAATTTTGTAACGATTACAAAGGTATGTATGTATTTGAAATTGTTGGGAAATGGATCCTACAAAGATTTTTCAATCAAGACTATTAAATTAGAGTATAAAATGAAGATTATTCATAAAAAATACTTTAAACTTAGAAGTACCAGAGTCTAATTGAATCATTCGTAAGCAAAACTTTAAGAGAGAAATGAATCTAATACAAGAAGCTAATAGTATTGTAAAAAGTGCTTTGATCATTTGTCACGTGGGCTCCCACCGGGAATCGAACCCGGGACCGTACGAGTTGCCCACATGGTTATCCGGGAGCCCTCATGACTGTCATTGCGAGTTTTATTGCATTAGTATTCCTTTCTAAGATATATCCCCTCTCCATTAGACTTGTGGTAATAAGGCGTCCGGATAAAAAACTTTAATCCACCCTAACTTTTTAATGAAGTCCCGAAGAGCTCACCGACGTAAGTGGAGGGATTTCTGTATGAATATAGAGCGCGACCCTGGGAAGGTGTCTCCTCCCACGCTCTCCTCCCCAATGCCTCAGTCTGGCAAAATTCCCTATTGATCTCCAGAGCGCCACCAAGCGTCCTCACGCTGACGTCACATCCGGCCGGGATCGATGAGTTCGAACGAAGGCTAAGGGGATATTTAGAGGGAATTCCAAACAAAAGACGCACGACGTGGACCCCACGCAAACGGAAATGGGGGAAGGCGTCGGAGACTCTAAATGGGCATTTCATTCCGGAGGACGTCTCGACCGAAAGAAAAAAGGAGTTCCATCTTCGCTAATTGTGGGAATAAAATATTCGGTGGGAAATGATTAAAGTTGGATGCCGAAGGAGCAGATGGAATCGGTTCGCATTTTCATAATTAAGCGTCCGATTTACCCTTCGCCGGAAATGGAAGTGTTAATTAACTTGATTTGATTAAGAGTTCGCGAAGAGATGTTTTCTGAGTTTATAATTAAGTGTGTCGTAGATGTCTGGTTGGAGGAACAAACTAGGAAGTACTAGGTGTTTGGATTGAATGAAATACTTAGAAGTAGGAATAGGAGGGAGAGATTCTGTTCAGGAAGGAATAGAATAGAAAGGAATGGAAGAGGCAAGGGAAGAGTTGAAGGGGAAATAAATGTATAGGACCAGGAATTTGGTACCTAAAGAACGTGCCTTAGCTAGGGTATTTCAGAGAAGATGACCCTAACACGAGGTAAGGGATTCAGACAGAAAACAGAATTTCCATGGCAGACAACAGGAATTTCCACCTCCATATGGAAGTGTTTAACTCATCAAGACCACAGGATGTAGTATCACTAATCTTCCCAGAGTTCCGCCTTCTTGTTCTCTTAGATGTCATTTCCTTCGTTCTTATTACTGGGGCCACCCTGTTCACCCATCCATTACATGCGGTCACTATCTACATCTCTAACCTTTTTCCCTTCTCCTATCGTCTTCATCATCAGTCCATCCCATCTTAGGGTCTTTCGCACCCACCCGCTTCCTCTCCTGAAAAAAACCTTTTCCTCCCCTAAGACCCCTTATACTAAATCATTTCCCAGTCGTTTTCCCGCGAAATTTCTCTTAGTGCTTCAAAGCCCTCCCTAGCTTCCACGTTTCTCATTTTTATATAATTACAATTTTGTACCGAAGGATATTAAATCGCATTCCGCTATCATTACGATGTATTTGAAGTAGAACTAAATTTGGGGGACAACTAGAAAAAGACCGAGTTCCTCATTCACTTGTGTTTGCAATTGCGGAGGCTATTTACTATGCGAAATGAATAGCTTGAATTGAGTATTTTTTTCTTATTTTATTTACGACCTTACAGGAAAAATAAATTGATAGTACTAGATTTTTTATATAGGCCTAAGTTTCTTATCCTTTTGTTTAGAAAATGTTAGAGGATTTTCCTATCTTGAATTTCGATGAATGCTACAGAAAAATCATTCCTCAAAACTCTAACTTCCTCCCCTCTAACATGAGATTGATGAAAGGGCCAATTCCAAAAATGGAAGAAACTTAAAAAACAAAACTTTCTGAATAATAAAAAAATGCACCAAATTCCCAGCGCACTCAAAGGGAATAACGGAGGAGGACATGAGAATGAACGTGGATTATTCGAGGAAGGAATTCGCAATTGAGCAAGAGCAGCAACCTTAGCATTTTGCGCCTATAGGTCGATATGCCTCTCAACTATGACATTTTCGCTATCTCCCGCAATTCCTAATCAAGGATTAACAGGTGCGCAAGAAGGCGATCTGCTGCATATCAAACCTTGGAACGGATTTCCTTCTTCATGCGGATTCAGTTTGGTTCTCCACGCATCGATTCGTAACATATGGAGGATTAAATTAGACCACATGACAAATAAGGTTTCTGGTTGATGGGAAGCAAGGACTTCCATACTTCCTAAAAATCTCGTGATTAACAACATGCGATATAAGTTCGATATAAGATCGGTATTTTGTTCCATATGTTTTTGAGGCAATTCGGCGTAGATTTGTAACCCATGGATGTTTAAATTTATCCTCTAAGACAAATGTGGTTTCAGGTTTATGGCAAGAAAGTCAGAATGCGGAAAATATTTTTCAAAGTTCTAATTTAGCTCGATATTGTGTTTTATATGTTCTGGAGGTATTTATTATTATTATTAATATGAAAGAATAACTTCAAGTAGATAAATTATACACCCTGAACATATACATACGGTCTTAAATCGTTAACTAAAAAATAAATAGTTCTGATTATACATTAAAAATTGCGCACGCAATCCAACATTTATACAAATACATTATCCAACCCAAATTCGTCGTTATTTGAACGAGCAGCTTCTGCAGAGATCTTTTCTCTGTTTTCCACACCGTCTTCCTTCCTTTCGCAACCGCACATAGGAAAATATAAGCAGTCGAACTGTCAGTCTATGTTTTTAAACCTGTGCTAGACTGATACGCATTACGTTATATCCCAGAAAATCGAGGATGTGTAAACAGCATGAACGAGCGATCCTTGAGACCCATCTCGAAGGGGTAATCGATAATCGTGTTTCGAGCGATCGATATAACATAGAAGGGCATTAAAGGGAAGAGAAGGGAAGGCATATAAGCGAAATGAAAAGCTCGTTAAAGGAGTTTAAAGGTCTATTTCTTCATATCCCGAGGGCTGTTATCGCTGGTGAGAGGGAATCTGAGGTTTTTCGTTGGGCAGTTTCGACACTTCGCAGGAGGCCCGGGCTTGCGACATGCGGGGGAACGGGGAGGGGGCCGCGTGGGCGGGGGCCTTGAGGGGTGGGGGGCCCAAGGTGAGGGTGAAGGAAGCAGATGGGACGCCTAAAAACGAACGCGGATTCCCCCGCTTGGAAACGAGATCCAGGCTGTGTAAAACAACCGATCTTTCGAGTTTAAGCGTTCCGTTTGTGTTAATGCATTTTCAAATGTTGTAGGAATAAACGGAAGTAACCAAGAGTGCTTTTGTGGAGAAAAGGGAACGAGGATGAATGGCCTTGATGGAAGAATCAAAGGATATTCAACATGGAGTGTTTTATTATGTGGTGTGAATCATGGATTCAATGAAAGGAGGGGATAAAACTATTAGAAGATGGTGTAGGTAAGGGTATAGGTGTAACGAAAATGAATGAGTTAGTTGGGTTAATAGAAAAACCAAGGAAGTATTGAAAATGAACAGAAAGGTAGATAAAAAAAGATTCAAAAAGGCGAAAAAGAATTTGAGTTACCGATGTTTGAAGATTGCTTAGGAAAGGAATTGGAGTTGAGAAAAAGAAGACAGAAAAATAGATTCAAGTTATGGGATTATATAATGGAAGCACGGCTTAATAAGGAGTTGAAGAAAGGATATGAAATAGGAATTGCGAACGGAAGACGAAAGAATATATAATTGGAGACAAAGTGTTGGATGAGCTGATTTTTGAAGATTGCTAAGGAAAAATATTAAGGAAAGGAATAGGGGGAGAAATAAAGACTTAAGTTATCGGAGATATAGACGAAGGATGACATAAGGACTATCAAAGGTAAGGATATTAAAGAAAGAATTATAAAAGATCGTGAAAATAGAGTTGGAAAAAACTCATATATACACGTTAAATCACTTCTCTAATATTCATTCTAGTACATCTTCATCTTAGAATATTCTAATAGACATATTCCTGTAATGTTAACATATGGAGGTTCTAACTAGAAGCAATTTTTTTACATGTAATTCTCTCGCAACTTATTATTCACCACTCATTTTACCTTCCAATGGCATTCATTCAACGTCTCCTTGAATCCATCGCCAATACCTCTCACCCATCGCATTTCCAGATCCAACCACCGCATTTACAATAATTATTCATCGTCGACAGTGATTCAGACTCGCGCGACTCATTGCAGAGCGTAAATTTGCATTAAAGTCGAGGATGATGGCCATAAAGAACCGTTAAATATCTTTGATAGACGAGGACGTCTCTGGGAGACCTCCGTGTCGGATAGAGACGACACAACGTGAGTCCAAGTCACGCTTCCCGCCCTCGGATGGGTTTCCCGTGACTGCGTGACTCGCCACGCACTCCGAAATTCTTAGCCTTGAGACCCAAAGTCGCCTTCCCTTTTAGTTACCCTCAAGGTAATGGTGCTGATGGGAAAGATTTCAACGACAGTCAATTCCGTGGTTTTGGGGGTTCAAAAAACTTGACATATAAACGGACCATAAAGAACTAGATGCTGTTAAAATCAATGGTAGCAGGCTTTACTGTGTATAATTCCATAGAAATTAATTGAAGAAATAAAATCTCTTCTAACATTTTCCATCGTATATTTCATACTCGACCGGTTTCGTAAGTGCATCTTCAGATCCTGGGGGGTCAGCCGCCCTCAAATGAGCTTCACCTTCACGGTCGTGTGTGGAATATACGGTGGAAAATAGTAGAAGTGATTATTTCTTCAATTTACATCTAGATGTTGTTAAAATTTATTAAAAATGCTTCGACACGCTTAGGTTATTTCGCACATTGGCTCCCACCGGGAATCGAACCCGGGTACACTTTCACCAAGGCCAAAAGCGTTGGCCACTTGGCCATCCGGGAGCCCTTGCAGTAATAAAGTTCGGTGGGGATTAATTCCCAGCACTAATAAATGGCTTTTGACGGATTAAGACGGAATTGAACTACCTCAATCCCCATTTACCTCATCCCCGCAGACTTTAAAAACCGCCATGAACCAACAAAACAAAGCTAGATTGGTTTAAAATTTAGCTTTTGGGAACGATCTTAAAAATAACAAGCACCAGCGCTGTGAAATCCTACTTCCTTCTCCGGCGTTGAACCTTATGGTTTGATAAGTAGTGGAATAAAACAAGTCTAATCAGTGCAGCGTAATCAGTAGTGCGCCATATATCCTGTAGGGAGGCTTACAAATAGCCGATATCCGCGAGGGAAGTGTGGAAATAGTCTCGGATAAGCCCTCAAAGCAATGCCAGCGGCGGAAAATACAGATGTCGCGCTCTCGAGCTAATTGCCCCTCTGACACAATAGCGTTAAAGTTTCCCAATTACAAAAGAGTCATCGAGATTGGCCACGAGTTACTCGTAGGCGAAGCTAGTGACTCTGGTAAAATAAGGACTGAAAAACAACTCGACTATTTGTCGGTATCTTCTATCAATTAAAATTGTGCTCCCATGAGCGGAAACGGATTTCGTGGTAATAGAGGTCGTCTACAGCAGGGGGTTCCAATGTGGGATATTCATACCCGTACATGGGTACGGGAAGTTATCTAAGGGATGTTAGGTTAACGAGTATGTTCTGCTATTGAAATATTCTGAATTAGATATCCGGCTAAAAGATTCTCAGCAAAAAAGAAACAGGGAAATCCTGGTTGCAGTTTTTGCTGTTGCTGCATAGAAAAAGTAAATTATACCCGAATTTGGGGTACAATAGAGGGGAGAAATAGTTATGCGGACGCATAACATAAATAAATTGACATAATTATATTTATTTCATATAAATTCTCTTATACGAATTCTGTTATTTGTTTATAAGTCTTTAGTGCTTATGGAATACGCATTCTGTAACTCATAAGCGGCGTTTTAGAAGTAAATATCGACGAGGAAAAAATCAAACTATATGATTTATGAACGATTTTTTCTGGGACTTGTATACACTAGCAAACATTAATTGCGAATTTTATCATAGTTAAAACTGAAAGTTTTTTCCTTTGACTTTATTATCCTTCTCCAGAAAATCTGCAGAATTTGAATGCAAATGACGGTACTCTCTGTTAGGCAAACAGGCCAGATATTCACACTTTTAAGGTGCACAGTCAAGGGCCACTGCTATGGAGTAGTAGAGAGCTGCTAGGACAACAGATGTATTCAGCCTGTTTTTGCATAATACGTCGGCGTTATTTTTAAAGAGCAGGATGGATATTGAACTTACCGGTGCTTGTCCGCGAAGACGAACTTCCTCAGCTTGAGGTCCCTGAGCACGACTCCGTTGGCATGGCAATCCCTAACCGCTGCCGCCATCTGCCGGAAGAGGCGCCGCGCCTCCGATTCCCTGAGGCGCCTTCTGCTCCTCACGTGCGAATGCAGGTCGCCTCCGGGGGCGGGGGGCAGCATCAGGTACACCCTGCTGCCGTCTTCGCCCCACACAACCTCTTCCAAGGGGGCCACGTGAGGGTGGTTCCTTAACCTCAAGTGGGCGCTAACCATCGTCCTCCCGGCCTCTGGACCCAGCACCTGCCGAAACAAGAACAGATGACGATGAGAATGTGTGCAGATTTTATTGCAACCGGACCACACCCTGCGTTGATTGTTCCGCTGAGCGTGAAACAGCTGGGGTCAGAGAAGAGGTCCATTTAACTACTTCCCGGTTAAAGGAAACCCGATGACAACGAAGAGTAGGATATCAGTAGGGCGAAGGACGGTTCAGCTTACGAAAGAATAGAAATTTAGCGTTAAAGGTCCTTCCAGTCGTTAGGCACTATCCTAAGAACTTTTTTTCTAGGACCGTATGTTTAAAGGTTTCGAGATGATACAGTTAGCTCAACCTTCTGCCAGCAGTAAACCCTCATTATTAGCAAAGTACAAGAGCCTCTCAATCCAATTCATTCGTCAAGATATCTCTACCACTAAATCTCGTAAATTACCAGAATTTTGTTCATGAGTTTCGACACCGGATATTCAAAGAAAGAAATCATAAGAGTAACGGTAAAATAGGTTTACAAATTTAATAAGTATAATATAAAGTAGATTCTTTAATGAGCACGACGTTATAAAATTACAACAAGATCATCAACTTATTATTAAATTAAAGAATTTACTTAATTTTTCCGTGAGAATAGTTTTTAATTAAAATGAGAATGTAATGGTAGAAATTTTGAAATTGCGACCGATCTATAAGAAATAATTTTAACATTAAATGTAATGAATTCGGATGCTTAGAATAAATCTCGCAGTCAAAGAGAATAAAAATGCCCTATGACTATATAATCCAGTTAAGTAAATAAATGCTTGAAATAATCATGGAAATCGAGCAATCGCAGATAATAACTTGCGGAAAAAATCAGCTCTCTCCATTGAAAAAAATAGGAAATTAGATAATTCATCAAGAATTCCTAATGGATACCTTCCGAAACGCATAGGTTAATTTCCGCCTTAACCATCTGTTAATTTTCCTTAATTAGTGGCAGTTGAGTAATGCGTCATCTGATACCCCCAGCGACAGGGGAAATGTTTTCATCGTTTAGGCAGGACTCGTTAGCGGAGCTTTTTCGCCAAGGTTAGCGAAAGAGGAGAAAGGAGTGGCCGTTGGTTCTCCAGGGACAGATGTTGTGCAGACGGCGGCACTTCCGCGGACAGCTGACCGCGCGCACAAAACCCCCGCGTGCGGGTCCTCCAATTTCAAAGGGACGTAATTGGGAACAGACCACCTTTGGCGGAAGACGCCTGCACCATTGCGGACAAAATACACGGAAAGCTGAATGAAACAGCTGCAGAATCAGCTGGAGAGAGCCAACACCTTTCCACAGGGCATGGCAACTCGAGCGAGGTCTTCATCTGACGCGTCCTCAGCTTCCATTCATTACTTTGCGGCCACCTCCCGGTAGAGGAAAGAGACAGGAAACTTGGGGACTTTAACGTCTGCTTTTCATCAATCAATCCTAAATAGCAAAATCATCCGATGTTTAAGGCTTACTCACTCGTCCTCTTTGAACTATTCCAAGTTTTCATTGACTTTCTAGCTTAATCGCCCGTAGTAATCCACAATCCAATCCTTGAGATGTTTAAACGGATTTGAAGGTGCATTAATCTGCTGATTAATGCGGATTTAAATCAGAAATTCGGCCATTTTTCGACTATTTACTCATGGTCGTGATACTCTCATTCCGTGTTTCTTACGAATTGGGATTAATTACGAAGGTTTTAATATTCGATCCATTATAAAGCCTGCTAATTACATCGAGTTCGGATTCCGTTGAGAATATTACAGATTTCAGCTACGACATTCAAAAAAAAAATGTCAGACCAATGTTTTTAATGCTTGTTTAACAACATAGAGAATACTCATAACTTCAGCTACTGCGGAAAAATGCCCGGAACATGAAAATTATGATATTTGTATAAGCATAACTTGGGAAAAAGAACAGTTTTGAAACATTCTCGACTTTTAACGTGCTTTCCTTCATTGCAAATAACTTGAAATGCAGTTTAACGGATATCCGCGGAATATACCTCCAAAGGCTCACTTACAGTCGTTAAACCTTAAAAACATGACGATGGTGCCAACGATAGGCGAGATAGCATAATTAAAAAACTCTCCGATTAATTGCGGAAAAGGTACCTGACTTCGGTTTCCTCATACGTAGAGGAGGAAGTGACGAAATATCCACCGCATTAATATACATTCGAGGAAGGAAGGCGGTTGACTGTTCCGAGATATTCGAGAAATGCTTCCGAGATGCATCAGCTGTCATGTTTTGGTGCAAAGATCGGACATTGATGGAGATGACCCTGAGCCTGCATTCCTTACTGACTGGGATCAGGACTGTTGGCAAATCAGACTTAAAGAGAGTTGGGGTTGCGAAGGGAATTAAACTTGAGGAAGGTTATGTAAAAAGTAGGAGACGCTCGGGGAGAATCTAAAACAATATGTTACTTCATATTGCTTCCATTGATACAGAGAAAGGTATTCAAGTTTTAAAATGGAATGAAATGGAAGTGGGATCCTCTCTTTCCTTCCTGTTTCATTGTTTTATATTCTTGTGATCAAAAGCTGACTCATGATGCTTTTTTGTCTCTATATTTTATAACATAATAAACAACGTTGCTATTTCAGTCGTTTTATATGTCTGAAGTCTCTGGATTGCCTTTTCAGAGACGAAATTTCTTTGTTTGTAGTTGTGACTGGATTGTTCCAAGAATTTAAAATTAATGAAATTTGATAATATTGATGATTAGATTAAATATGGATGACTTTCTTTTAGATACACTAATGAAATCAAGATAACTTTCTGAAGTACTTATCTCTAACACACGAATTAAATTAATAAAACTTTCTGTAGTACTTTTCTCTAACATTTGCTGTGTTCTTTCCTGCCGTACGTTTTAAGTCTGACCGCAACGGACTCGGAGACAGGATTTCTTTGTCTTTGATTCGATTAGATCGCCTTTAGAGTCTCAAAGTAATATAAATTGAAAACCTTGCACTGATTTGAAAATACATGGGTGACTTTGTTTGAGATCATACTAATGAAATCAATGAAACCCAATATTGGGATATTCTCTCTTCTATTTGTAAGGGTATTTTAGGAAACAAAGATGCATCCTATAGAGAAACGTATGTTGCAGCCACCGTTTCATAAAATAACGCATTTTTGCGCGTAAATGTGTCATATATATGCTGAGAACGTGCGTCACTGGAACGAATGTCCTGCGACCATATTCGCAGCTCAAACGTCCTTCGCGTCGACTTATAGTAGTGCAGCATCGATACGCTAATGCAAATTCTACGCTAACTCACGTGTAACTTTGCATAGGGAGCACGTTTCGTGACGGTGCACCGAAGCGGAATACAATTATCACGATCATATTCTCCATATCTGGCATCAAATCCAGCCCCCGTTTTAATAGTTCCAAATGGGGACGGCGAATTGGCATCCCGAACTGTTGTATGAGAGAATCAAAGTTATTTCCGTAGCGGAAAAAAAATAGAAAAACTAAATGCGGAAATGCCTGGGAACGTTAAGTCCGCGAGAGGAATAAAAAGTTTAAACGCGGAATTACGTTCCAACGGCAATGATTTTTTCTCTTGTGTGGTGCGAAGGATGGGTTGCGAAACTTTTTCCGATAGTGCCAAAGATGACTACGGTTCTGCATATAATTGGGATTAGCGATGAAGCAGACGTACAAGTTCCAGTAACCGATAAGCAACGTAAGACCGACGAGGATGGATTTCTAACGACTGGCCGGATTCTTGGCAACGAGATTTAGCAAACTATACTATACTGAGGAAAAGGAAAAATCATACGCCTATGACAACTATTCATACATCCATGACATTAATAACGACCGAATGACCGTTACAATTATTTATATAAGAGATCAAGACACTGCTACCGTATTAATACCACATTATTATTACCATCTTCAATCCATTGCAATTTCATCTACCAAGACTATCAGAGTAAAAAAAGTGAATTTTTTATTACTAACACTATAATAGCCAACGGTATCCATGTATATTAATGGTGTACTTTTTCAACTTATCTCTTTAAAATTTATACGACGAAGGGTTAGATATAAGAAAAGACTTAAAAGTCTTAATCTACCCCTATATTTTTATTGATATATACAGCTTCCGAAGAGAGGTCTTGGCTTTGATATCACACAGGACATTGTTCCTGTGTTTTCTTCCAGAATTTTTCACGAGGATGACAAACCTTTCATTATTTATCGATGCTACTTTAATTGCGACTTTCTTAAGCGTTCTTAAATTGTCAGGACATTAAGAAAAAGAGAAATAGGCAATGTAGGGGATGAATACCTTCAGTGATGATTTGCCTGAAGATTGAGGTGTACCTGCGGAACCAGTAGCACATATAGTGTATCTTAGAGTAGATTTTTTTGTATGTACCATTCACTTGAATTTTTTTCTGAATGCGGAAAGTCGGAACTCATTGATTCCATTTTGATTTAACCGGTATTCTCTCCGTTATTATACTGACAAGTTGGACAATGCCAATACATATCCAGCAGCGATGAAATTTACTTCGGGGGGACGTGAAAAAGGAGTTGCGACAGAGCTTATGAGCACACCATAGGTGAGCGCAGTGCAGCAAAAGTGACGTTCTTTATCCATTTATCCCATTAGTTGCAACGTGACTTTCAGCGCAGTGGGTGGGGATCAATTAATTCCCTCCGTAAAAGGGTACGACACGGGCGTGCTCCGAAGCAGATCATATCGAACGCCTCCACGAAATGCCACGGGAAGCTTATTTATCCCACACATATGTAGGCTGTCGATGCAAGAATGAACACTTTTTACCGAGGGAGTGGAATTCGTAGAGGGATAAATGGTCTACTTAAATAAATCTCTAAATCATCGGGAAACGGGATTTCAAGGATATTTTTGATTTTTTTACATCCGTGGTTGAGTATATCCGTTATTGCTGGCGATCCAACCTGTGTGACAATCACCAGTGGAATCGGCGAAAAGAATTGGTGAATGAACCTTGATGGACCACAAAGAGGATTGAAAATGCCAAAGTGTTAGTTAAATAGAATCCACTGCCTGGGTCGCGACTCCGTGCTAAGTCTCCGTAAGGAACAAAGAAAAAGTACAACTTATACAAACGACAAAAAATAATTAGAAAAAATAAGAAATACATTTTCTTGTTGTTTGTAAGAGATATACTTTTTCCTTATTTCTGTTGGTTTAATAGTTATCAGTGATCAGTATCCAACACATATGTTATATAGAGATTATTGTACAAAAAGAAAACAAAAAATATGTAAAATGCGTTAATAGTAAACAGTAAAAATGGGAGAGGAGGCAAAAAACAACTGGAATGAATGGGAAATGAATAACAAAAATATGATTTGAAAATTGCAGATGTTAGGCAGCGTTTCAGGGAGGAGAAAATGATATATTTTGATTAATTAAATCTGTAATTATTTATCTATTGTTTATAATCGGTTGACTAGAAACTATTGTCAAAGATGAGAATAAAGAAAACCTAGAGGGTGAAAAAGCGTAATGGAAGAAGTTGGTACCAAACTACAACAATGCAAGCAGCCGTTAATGAAGTAGTTGGAACAGGAATCAACTGCTTGGGCCGTGACTTGGTGGTATGGATCCATCAGGAGCGAAAGTGAAAAAACAAACTTTTACCATACCACGGAATATTTTATTTGGAAACGACCATGGTTTCGACTCATGGAGTCATCCTCAGGTGACTAAATTGTATTGATTTGTGACTGTACTGATTTATATTTAGTCACCTGAGGATGACTCCATGAGTCGAAACCATGGTCGTTTCCAAATAAAACATTCCGTGGTATAGTAAAAGTTTGTTTTCACTTTCGTAGTTGGAACAGTTAGTATAAATACCCATGAGGGACTGAAGAAAGCGGAAAAAACAGTGCGAAACATTCTTATGGATTAACTGATAAAATACAGCGTATCTCAATCCGAACTGAGGCAATACTTCCGGCTCTTTAAGATGCTCGAGGATTTTTTTAATGGAAAGCTCAGAGGGAGAACATTTACGTTGCGACAGCGAGATTAATGGCCAATGGAATAAAAATTCCTGGTGGAATATGCATTGGCAATGCAGATCGAATGCCGGATGACTTCAACACCCACACACGGGAAACAGGTACAAGGCCGTGAGAGACGTTGGTCAACTCCCCTCATTAAGCACTCTCCTGTGGCGAGCTGTTTTTTCCGTTGCCTAGAAACCGTCACAGATTCTTGCTCTCCGCAAACATTAATAAACCCCCGCTCGATATTTCTCTTAATTGAATAAGGAGTCATTCATCACGGTGTCGACGAGTTGGTGTTTGAGGTGCGGATGGGAGTGAACCGATTAGATTTCGACCAACGAGTTATTAGTTTGATTGACAGGGCTAACAATGAGGGTTAAAAGTATAGCGTGAAAAGATGAAAGAAAAGTGATAAGAACTTGAGAATATTGAATGGAAAAAATCTAGTCAGCATTACGAAAACGTTCCAAAAATAAAGCTCCACAGAGTTCTAAAAATCGAAGGTATAAGGTTATGTGGCTGAATAAAATATAATCCGAACTTTTAAATCAGAGTTACCTAACTGCTTCAAAGTTTTCCCTTCTGATTCAGGGTTCTTTCTATAATCATTTAGTTTAAAATAATCCGGCAACTTATAATTTACCTATTTATTTCTTCACTGATTTCTTTTTTCTTTTCTTCACTATTTTCCTGTTGATATCCTCTCAAATTTGTCTATTTAGCTTAAGTTATTGTTAAAACTTCCTCTTTCTAAAAATTGTAGCAAATATTCTTCCCCGGGAATCCTACCGAAAAATGAATATGAAAGTATAAATAATAGTAAACGTACTAAATGGGATATTACTGGAATTTGATTACATCAACTTAACTGAATTACGTAGTCACTAAATAACAGAAACTGATTACCATCGATAACGACATAGTATAAATAATTGAATGAGCTGATTTCTATATTCATTCCATCATTTAAGTGTTTCTTAAAAGATTATTATCGAAGTATTTAATTTTTATAGAGTTAATTTATTGCTATCCTGACTCAGTCAATGTATTACTTCACAGAGTTAAAATTGAATAGATCACTGGAACTCTCACAGTGACACGTCATACCTCCTTGAGCACAGTACCAGTGATTTGTAGTAACATTTTACCCGCTGTCTCATATTGTGAAAGGAATCATCCCTGAATTTCCTGGGAATCGTACGCACCGGAAGTTAAGCCTTAGCTATTCATGTCCATTTCTTCCGAAAATCGGCGTAGGATTGAATAGACCGGGACTTTGAGTAGACTTACATCACCACGCTCGTAAACTATTTCTGACCGGAGTCCCTATAGCCCTTCGAGTTTTTCGTTGGAAATGAACCACTTCTCCGTCTCAACATTTTCATTCTCGTCGTTTTCATCGCTCATCTCGTACAAGGCTCGACTTTTACCAAAATAACCTCAGCGGAGGCGTAAATGTTCCCCCGGATACGTTTTTATGACGAAAAGAAGTTTTGAGAGGTTCATACCAGCATTAAAAAACTCTCATTTCTTTATGACATGGAGGTATCATCACGCACTCCAGATCTTCCACAACTACCTTCAACTTATGGCTACTCGGTGGTATATAAACCTTTAGAGACTCCATTGTTCCTTTATTAAAACTGCTTCATCCATCAGTTAACATTTCCAACACTGTACCCATATATTTTTGAGTTTCTAATTTGTCAGGAATAATTCATTATTATAAATGCTACTGTTCAACATTATTGTACCTATTACAAAAAAAATAATATTTAATAAATTTATAAATTTACCCTATACGTCGAGCTTATTTTGATAGTTTTCCGAGGAAGCAATTGTTATTGTTGTCGTTATTATTGTTGTCTTTATTATTATTACTAATTTTATTGTTGTAATTTTTATCCCGATTGTTACTGGCGTTGTTATTGTTACGATCGTTATTATTATTATTGTTACCGTCGCTGTTTTGATTATCGCCATTGTTATTATAATTGTTGTTGTTTTAATTAATTTTATTATTACCACATTGAGGAAGGAAAAAAATCAGCCTTTTATTGGTCATCAATGATGTCATGAATGAAAGTGAGATGGCTCTGTCTTGTGCGCAAAGTATTGGCGCGAAACCACATATTGCCAACGGTCCAAAATGGCGCAATTTCGACCAATTCCATATTTTTTATTCTTTCCGTGGACTCTGCTTCGAGGACAAATTTCCTTCTTTCCATCATACACACATTTCCTCAGACCAAATAAGGAAAACTGCGATCCGGAAGGCGGGGAGCAAACATCGGCGCGATAAAATCGTGACGCAGCTGCGAATATTATTTTTCGCGAATTGGCACTTGAAGAGGAAAAAGTATCGGCGGATCACGATCATCGGTCGGAGGACAAAATGTCGGAAGCGATCTCTCGAAGTGTCGAGCCCGAGTTTTAATTTCGATTCGGTTGCTAAGAGACGCTAAAAGGAGGGACAAACATTAGGATGATGTTCTCCTCCTGGCCTTGGGGAGGACCTAATCTGATGGATCGCTAAAAAGAGCGTTTGGCAATAAGTGCGAATAGATGGCGATTTCTTACGCGCGAAATCGAGGCGTTTTTCGGAGGGGCTGTAAGATGATTGCGCAAAGTAGGAAATCTATTCATTGGCGGTCTGGAGGGCCATATATTATCACAGCCCATATCCTGAAAGCTCGATAAGATAATAGCCGGTGGTTTGGAATATTTCGGATGGGAGGGGGTCTTCGGGAGATGAGGAAATTTCGGTCCACTTTGAGTTGCGGCAATTCCATGTTATGAGCGGAAGAATACTTGGACGAGCGTTGGAGTCATGATAAAGCAGCTGAATGCGGTTTTAAAATGGCCTCGCGGCAGATATTTCAATATTACACAATTCCCAAAAAGCGGATTCTTGTTGATTTTTCTTTTGGGGTTCCCAGCTAAGCTTCGAGGAAATTCGACAGTTTGAAGTGAAGCTATTTTCAGCTAGTTAGTTATTCCTGACGATAATTCGAAGAGTAAGAAGATAAAAGCAATGGTTCCAAATTCGACTAAGCATGTAAATAACAAGTCATTCAGCAGAATCATCCTTTAAGTCATACTTCCTATGTTCGACTTTCGACAAGCTTTACGAATTTTAGTTTTACAAATACCAATAGTAATGACGATTTCATATGACATATGTTAGTCTCCAGATATTTATGATTAACCTTCCTATACAACAAACATAGTCAACCATCCTATAACATATATTGTCAACCATCGAACCCGGGACCTCTATGTTGCTAGGCTACACCAACCGGCTACGATAGGTATAATAATATATAATAATAATAATAAATGGACTTTATTCGGGCGATTTATTATGATTATTATACCTATCGTAGCCGGTTGGTGTAGCCTAGCAACATAGAGGTCCCGGGTTCGATGGTTGACAATATATGTTCTAGGATGGTTGACTATATTTGGTTATGGGTATAGGTATGAGTACGTAGTTGGTATAGTACTAAGTGAATTACTCCAATACTTTTCCACTTAACTAAAAATCTCCGGTATACTTTTTCTTACTAATTCATAAGTCATCATGGTCAAGATACATTTCATCTGAACAGCCTCTCTCTGAAAAGAGCTTCAATGCCCCCCACGGACAGCAAAATCGAGTGAATGATTCAAAGACAAGCAGTTTCCCATTCCAGGCATCCCGTCGCACTCAGTTTCAAAACAGCGTTTCTCACATCGACACAGATGTCGCGATATTAAGCGAGCAAATTACACCGCTCTCGCAGTAATAAGGGAGTTACACAATCCGGACGATTGACAGGGGCAGTGATTCCAGCCGAAAGCTCCTCGAGAGGATAATCTAGGGCGAAGGGTGGATATGCTCCCACTTCCACATTTGGAATGGTAATCCATAAAGAGAACGCTCCATCACGGGCTAATGACAGCCTCGTTTCTCGTGGTTCAAAGGTGAAACACTATTCCTCCGTATTCGGGAGATGCAATCTTCCGGTCGTATTTTAGAGACTGAGTTGTGTAAAGAAGAAGAATCTTTTAGTTTCTTGGTATCCTCCTATGTCCTTAGCAGAGGAATTTTATGAAGATGGCGCCTAGCAAGTCATTATTTAGAGACTTATCATTAGTTTTGAAAACGAAAAAAAAAAATATTTCAGGTCAGAATACCTGCCCGAAAAGTGGGAGACCTCGGTTCGAGTCCCAGCCAAGTCACTATTTTTCACCTATGAATAACTTGGGTTTAAGCAGCACACTTTCATGTGCAGATTCAATAATTTCTTGTCATCTATCAAATGATCTTTCGAACTTTAGAAACTGAATGTTTAAAAAAATGGAGATGGAATCCCTCAATTCTTTCAGATTCTTGATATCCTTTTGCCCTTCCAGAAGAATATTACGAAGATGGCGTCTGCCATATCATTATTTAGAGACAGTAGCAAAGACGAAACAATATTACGCACATGAATTTCCTTAATATACCAATGTCCTCATCGGTAGTTTCATATGGTGCAGATGGCGATTTCAAAGTCTTCATCGGATTCATTTAGAGGTGAATACTCGAGCAGACGACACAGTTATTCCAAATTTGTTCTTATTCGGCCCCATTGGTGTCAAGATGTGGAAGGTCATGCAAAAGCACCGATGCCAAAATGCTTGGGAGTGGTCGCTCTAAAGGAGATGCGGTTTATTCGATTATTTGGCAAAATAACAATACTTTTTGTGGTCGATATGCCCTGGCGCAACTCTGGAGGAAGACCTTGGGAGAGGATAAAGGAAACCTACGGTTTCTTCCACAAGATTTATTATTTCGATCGGTTTCTCCACCGTGATAGCATCATCCGCTTACATTCTCTCTGTTTATACCTTCTAAAATTGTAATAGTATACGAAGTTACCATGGTAATGAAATCGTTCGCAACGGTAACTACCAAGGAAGAAACCGAGGGCTTCTCTATATTGCTATCCGCACAATAGAATTACTCGTTCGCAAGGAATTCGTTTATTTTAATCCGAATAAAATTATTACTTAGAAATTTTACTGTAATAAAGTACGCAGGGAGATCATAGATACATAAATTTGACTCCTACGTCGCTAAAATGTATTTCTATTCATATTTAAACAACCTATTTTATTATAAAAATAGTCAATAACTTACATAACATATATCAGTATGAAATTGTAATATAGGAGAGCCCGAAGGTATATTATGATTTAATTTAAAATTAATTTTTATTGCCTATCCATTATTTACTCTTACATTTATTTATTATTACATTTAAACAACCAACAATGGTATTATAAATATTACTGATTTCCTACGTAACAAATATAAATAAGGAACCTTAATATAAGCGGGCCCGAAAGTATATTGTTATTTATATTTGATGATATTGGACAATGGAATTATAACAAATTGTTGATTTCCTGCATAACATATGACAGAAAGGAACTTGAATATTGGCAAGCCAAAGTTGAGATCCCGAAAATATAAAAGGTTGTGAGATTTTCAGAACCGCCAAGTACGGCATCGCGAGGTTTAGCAACCATTCTGATTGGCTCTCCAAAATTAGGCCTTATCTCACCCGCTGACCAATCATCTTCAATTACCGCATTCTGATTCGAACGGTATCTATACGGAGATATCTCCACTCCAATAATTCACCCGAAATAATGACTCGATGCTTCTTCTGGGAAATCATTCATATCAGAAGCCATTTTCCCGTTGCTAGGGATGACGCAATGGACCAGCGGAATAGTAAGAGATCCCGGGAACGGACGGAAACTACCCAGAATGCACCGAGATTCAAGGATTTCCCACCGGTGCACTCCAGCGTAAGGAGCTGTGACCTCAGAGTCGGCCCGTTATGCGAGGAGAGGTTACCTGCCCCGAGCCGATGAAAAATACATAAATACGCCCGCAAAGGCGTATTGCAAGGTTAAGGGAGGGGATGAGGGTGTTGTAAGAATAGCAGTTATTGAGACAGTACCGAGAACCTTGCGGGGCGGTCGAGTGGCCAATACATGCGATAAGATAGCACAGAAGCATTTTACGTGTAATTTCACTGAAGCATAATGTGAGGGTTTGCGTAATATAGGATTGTACTCGTGAGCGAGAGAAAACACATATTGACTCTTTTTCTCATAATCCAAAGAGTGATCCGGGAATCGAAATGGCTGCCTCCTACGCATGTTTCCTTTTACAGTAGCTATGATCAATCATTATAAGGAAAATCATCGTCATTAGGTGATTTTAGCTTATTGATTTCATCTGTTTATTCTCAACTAGTGTTGACTCATGGGTGGTTGTAAAACCTCCTTTTCCTAAGGATAAATGATTAGAACTTATTTTTGTAGTGGATTGTATGCATGATATATCTCCAATGAAAACGTGAGAATTTTTATCTTGCTGCCTAACATAGTAATTTTCAATCAAACTTATTCATTCGTTGTATTTATTATAGATTCACTATTTCACCAGAGACGATATATCTTTTTACTTAACAAATATTAGAAGATTAAATTTGGGGCCTAATATATATATATTCATGCAGCTCCAATTCAGCTGCTAGATTAGTCACTTGTAGACTTTTCATTGGGATATAAGTATAATTAAGTTATTTTCAACAACGGTACGCAGATACATTATTAAACTTAATTTTTTACTTTTACATTGTTTGAGCTTCATTTACAACTTTTACATTGTTTGAGCTTCATTTACAACTTTTACATTGTTGATCTTCATTTCCAGCTTTTACATTGTTTGACTTCACTTTCTATGTGTACATTGTTGAGCTTCATTTACAATTTTTACGTTGTTATACTTAATTTTCTACTTATACATTGTTATATTTGGAGCGGTAGCATTGTTACATAAGACTATAGTTCCCATTACCTAGAATAATCCATAATCGTATACTTTTTAGACGCTTGCTTTTTCCATAAGATTAGTTTATATCCCGCTTTAATTACACGATGCTGCAAGAAACACTTTCACTGTTAAATAACATTCGTCCGTTCGTAACCCGCGGCGAAGAAGAATTCGCCAGTGACCTCAAAGACGACTAATGACACATTTTTCAGAAGGGAGATTACTCAACGCGAGGAATGGTTACGGAAAGGCACGTGCAATTAAAGGCTGACCGCTCAATGTGTGTGTTTATTCTCCATACATTGACGTCATCGAAGGGATTATTTTATCTCATTCAAGCGCAAATGATGGCAAAGGAGAAACATAATGGAATAGGACAAGAGAGGAAGGACAAGAGGTGGGAAGAAGTATAAGAACTCTTGTAACGACGTATTCTTTGTATCGAGATGGATAACTTAGTAAGGATAGAGCATTGAAGCGAGGAAAGAAAGAAGTTGAAGAAGCTATAAAATAAACATGGATACAGAAAGGAAAATCATGATGTACAACTCCTTATGAAAAGAGTAAGAGAATGTTAAGGGTCAAGAGTCCAGGCAGGGATTGGTAAGAAAATCAAAGTGAGAGAAATAATAGAGGCTGGCAGTAAAAATAACGAAGTTACAATGAAATTATCAGTGAAGGTGATACTTTGATCGGATACAAGTTAAAGGCAGATAATTTAATAGCAACAATATAATGGGATTGGAATATATAAGCAACAATCAAATAAGTGAAAGGGCGAGACCCATTGTTGAAAACTTTTAAGCCAAAACAAAGCAGAAATTCATTCATAAAAATGGATTGTTGAGCCAATTAATTAAGACAAAAAGGAACTGGTAGTGTAAATGGTGAAGTTACTGTAAAACCGTAAGTGAAAGTGATACTTTAATTGGATGCAAGTCATAGGTAGGAAAAACCAATAACAACAATATAAAAGGAATCAGAGTAGACAACAATCTCAGCAATTAAAACGCGATTGTTGTCGTAAATATCGAAGCGAAAGTTATGATTGGCAGATTGTGAAAAGGGGAACAAGCGAAGGATGAGTGAAAGGAGGGATAATTAATTACGCTGCAAGGATGTCCTCCAGGTGCGATCTCTTTCCCAGAAGCCGGCAATATCGCTCGATATCGCTTGCGACAGCGTGGTACCATGTGCAGACCGGATGGCCGTTTCGAAACCATTTTAAAGAGTAAACTGCATAACGGAGGAGTCAAACATTTAAACGCGGCTACCACAATGGTGTCAGCCGATGAGTCAATCATTTCAATGCGAAAATAAAAAATAGGAATAACAATGGCATAGCAGCCGAACACGAAAACGCAGGTAGTTTCCAAATATCCCTTCGTGTTTCGTAAAGGAAGCACACTCCTACGCAGAGCACGTGCCGCGGTGCCGTATTAGGCCGTTGCCATGCCTACGAAACTGAAATTACTCGCTCTCTTGGGCTGGAAGGAAATCTCGCCGATTATCCGACTAATCGAATAACCGGCTTGAAATACCCGAGCACTTTCTGTTACCACAATAATGCAAATGATATTTATCGATTAAACAGACTTCTGTTTCCATTTTTGATTAATTCCATATATTAGAATCTTACCACGTGGATTGTTTCAGAGTTAAATTTAGACATAAACCTACCTATTTATATCTATGACTGCATGCCTATTTATTCAAATTTGGTTTAACAATAAGTAAAGGATTTTAGATGAGAATGAAGTAAAAAAATTAGTTTTTTTGTCTTTGTGGTTAAGAAATGAAGGCCTCCGATTTCGACATTAGGAATGTATTCCTTATTATAAGAAATGAGAAATAATTTTACATGCACCGATTGAAGCTTAAAAACATAAATTTGGCATTTTAGGCAATATTTTACATTGGTATCGTACATTATGGAACATAAATCAATATGAAATGCACTCGTTTTATACAGAATCCATCTTATCGATTGAATAATGACGACTAAATGGCATAAATTGAAAGTTCCAGCGACATGATCAGCCTGCATCCACTGAAACTCATTGATAACGTAATTTAGGGATTCCGGAATTGACAATAAGCGCATTCAGCACTGGCTTAAGCGGTCCCGGGTTCGATTCCCGGTAGGGGGACATAGGTGCGAAATATCTTCAGCCATCGAAGAATTTCTAAACCTATGAACTATACTAATTTTACTGATTACGTGGTTAAATTTGCAGTAGAGATATAATCTTGCCCATGATAGACATAAAAAGGTAAGAATAACATTTTCCATTTGGCTCAGAATACTGCATTAGGATTCTGCAAAGAGCATGACAGACAACAGTCGTCATCGCGGCCGTGGATACGTAATTGTTTGAAAATAATAAAAAGCAAGCAAATAAGAGGAGAAATTTGCGTGGATGCAATAGCGCAATATCCCCCCAGAGATCCTATCGCGATGTAGCAACCAAATCCGAGTTTGCTTAGCGGATGAGGTCACTATGGGGACGACGTCGTATCCATGGCAATAAGTCGCACAACCTGAGGGTCACTTCCGTCCCATTTCCAAGCCGCACGCTTTCCTCCAATACACAGATGCCCGTTTCTTGGAACCCGTCCCGAAAAGTAGACAAAAGTCCGCTAACGAAATGTATCGCTAATTGCGTAGTCTGAATTTAAAACAGCAAATATTTACGGAATAATGCGTTACTACCTTCATAAATGAGGTCGAACATCTACTAAAGATATAATTGTGAATGAATGTTCCGTGAAAAATTACATGCTATGCTAAATTAGAACCAAGTCCCCGCTTTACATTCGTACCATGTTATCGCTGTACTCATAAATATTCCCTTATTAATTTGCTCATTATTGGTGTCTACTCACCTCTACTAAGTAGACGATCTGTAAAAGTTCCGGAATTTGTAAAATATTCCGTAAAAGATAGAAAAAAAAACATGGAAACAATAAAATGATCGGATCGGAATCATTACATCACATCTTATGATTTAGTAAATGCTTGTCAACCCTTATCATCAAGTTGGAGATTTGTGTCCATTATGGACTCTTAAGGATCCCATTTAACTACAAAAGTACTCTTTAAGTGTAGCTATGATCTCGTAAGTTGTAAGTATTTCAGATTTTTGCGCAACTATTTTTATGCACATTGTATGCAAAACATATCGTGTTTCCATAACAACCAACTCTGTGCGAGAGTATATACAAATATGTAAACAGTTTGATAAGCTACTCAAGGAAACAGTTTTTGTGAACAGAAGGACAATATTTACGGGTGATTGTATTAAGCCAGAGTTTCCCAAACTATGTTCCGCGGAACACCAGCGTTCCGCTGAACCTAAATAGGTGTTTCGCGGCTATTTGTAGCCTTAATGAAGAATCGGAGAATAAAAGTAATTAAATGCTTTATTTATTCATATTTTTATGTTTATGTTATAATATCATAGTTTTATATTTTAAAATAATTACTAAATATATAACTAGTTGCAATGAAATGATTTTTAAAATTTTACGAGTAGAATTACCTGACCTAATAATAAGCTAAGTGTTCCGTTAAACTTCCCAGGTTTGCGAAGTGTTCCATTGCAGGAAAAAACCCCTGTATTCAGCGATTGCTAGTTTCTAAAGTACCCACTTTACCCACGGATACAAAATTTTGCGACCTTAAAAATGTATTTGCAAAATTTGAAAAGATAGGCGGATCCGTTTGAAACCTTTGGCGACCAATACTGGAATTATAGGAAGGAAAATTCCATAAAGTTTGTTTTATAATCTAAGTTTCATTCATGAAGAAATAATCGCTAAAATCAGCAGCAAAATCACTCGACCGGTAACTATTATACCTCTACGTCTCAATTACGGCATCATCGTCCTTAAAAAGACCAGAGCAGCGCAGCACTATGAGAGCAGCAATGCATCTTATTAACAAGACTGGGAAGGAGCCACCGCTTCTGGGAGACGCCGCGATTGCCCCGCTAATGATCGTCGTTAATCAATCAGCGAGCGCCTGCAGATGAGCGGGCGATCAAACGCGAGACCACTGAAAAGGTCGAGGCTTTTCTCATTCCCGCGCAAAACGCCACATTCGCAATGCGATGGAGATCTTCAGTGACGGAAGTGCTAAGGAGATTATAAGAAGCGAAAAAAAGTGACGTGCGACATGCGAGAGGGGATAAAAGTTGAATTCTGCATACAAACTGTACAACTCGAGGCATAAATTCACTGGCAAGAATACTAAAATATGCGGCGTTCAAGATGGAAGCCGAAGATGCATGTTTTGAATCCGTTTCAATTAGCGAAGGCACGAGTTTCCTCATCGGTTACATAATGTATCCACAGGCATCGAAATTTCTCCTTATTGCCATATTTTTGGAAAACTTTAAGACGAGATTTTTTAAAATACTTTCCGAGTATCTGCATTGCCAACACTTGAGCGAAATAGCTGGAAACTTTCATAGAGTTCGGTGAGGTCTTATAGACCAACTGTTGCTGCACGCCCGAACTTCAGTTACATCTGTTCCTCGAAAACTCCTTAAGACACAAAGAATGGGAGTTTAACCATAAATATCTCAATGTATACCAAAGTAAATTACGTTCAAACATGTCAATTCCACAGCTGAATCACAAGTCATTTCGTCATTTATAAAGACGTTTCGCCATGTATCATTCCGACGCATCTCACTTGATGATAATCCAATCTCATTTCCATATATATACACAACTTTATTCAACATCTGTTGAGGAATTTGCGCTTTAGACTACGCACAATTCAAAGTATATGGTTTGTATAAGGCATCTCAATATGTGTGTACCAAGTAGGATACAGAAGATGTGGGAACAGTCAGTTGTAATAATCCGAAAACATTTATTGTATTTCTGCGTTGACTTGTTATTATAATAGTTTGTTTCTATTTTAACAAATGCCAGTTTTTGCCTATCTAGATGAAAGATAGGTTAACGCGTAACTTAAGGGTTCTAGGTTCGAGACCCGACCTTTCGAAATTTATCTGCTAGGGAATGGTTGCACGTCTTCAACAATAATTAAAAGGATATAATTGGGGCCTTACTGTTTACCTAATTAAATTAACAATAGTCATAATACAATAATTACAACAATAACACTTCTACAATAACAACAATACGATACGAATACATTGTTGATAGTAAATTAAGCGTCCAATAAATTAGGCAAAACTGATAAACTCTCCTGAGTATCGTCTCTAAATCCTTCGCTTTCTCTCCGTAAAGAAGCCAATATTTCACCGTTTGAGTAAGGATGACACTTTGGTTATGCGCAGAAGGATCAAGCGACGCAGAATTCCGTCCTTTTTTCCTCGAAGCTTCCACCAAATTGATCTCGCAAAAGGGTTACTCATCAGCGAACGCAACCGTTGGAAGTCTCCCCATTACCATTGCGTCGATATGCCTTTATTTTCCCATCCTACACCGCCTTCACTTGCGCAAAAACTTTCGTAAGCGCCGATGTTTATGAGTTTGTGTGTATATTAAAGAGAGCCTAGGACTTTTTCCCGGGGGAATGTCGGAAATTCTCCAAGCGCCATCCACCCCCGCAACTGTTTTTTTGTCCACCAGACGGTTTCAATTATGGCACGTGCGGATGAGGTAAATCCGAATTTCATAACGACACGGTCTGCTTTAAACGGCGGATGAGGCCTTTATTAGATAACCTTCCCAACAATGAGGTTGCTAGCGTCGTCACAATGCTCGCTCTTCGAATAGTTCGATTGTTGCACAACAATGGAAGCCTAAATTTACGGCATTCGAGAGCCGCGTTTATGTTCTCTTGCGGGTTCGGTACCGTTCGGAAATTCTAGAGAGGAAGATAACGCACGGCAATGTAGTTTGAGACCGTTATGCTACGTGACTGCCTCTTACTTCCAAGCAGTGCTACGTTGTCAAAAAAACAGGACTTTTATTGGATAACCTGAATATTGTGTCAATTAGTAATTAATTAATATGATTAATAAAAAATAGAACACAATTATAATATGATTACGATATTATTATTATATGCTTTTAATGATCATTAATTAATTTATTATAAATTTTTATTACATCAGTAGAAATTTTTAACGCCATATTTACCATACATTTAAAGTTAATTATGTATAAATTAGCTGTAAGATGAATATCTATAGACGGGAATGAAACACATCGAAAAGACTGGCTGTCGAACCCGGGTCCACAACTTTCTGGACAGATCCTCGTATTTTAAAGCCTATGATAACTTAATGCTATAACCTTTCCATTATCGACAGTTCAGGAAATAAACAATAACCATTATGTTTAAAATAAGTCGTAAAAGTAAAGGATACGATTTCAATTGACGTGATCCCAACAGGTTATGTTGAATTTCAATTTTCATAAAAGGAACGATGCAAATAACAACATAAAGAAATAAACCAGCATAAATATAGTCCCGAGGACGCAAACCATCTATTATTTAGATCAAGAAATAATAAAAATGAAACTCAATAGCTGGATACCATAAAACAAAACATAAGTTACTGATTCATCCTACCCGTGGATAGCAATATGCAAGCAATAAACAGGAAGATATACCGGAGATCTTAACGAAGGGGATAACAGGAGGAAGTGAAACCAAAGGCAATCAATCGCATCTTTCCTCCATCCTAACAAGATGCACGAACAAGGTCAGATCACTGATTTCGACGTACGTCATCAGCACAACCAGACACAAAAATACTTCCGAGAAGGAAAAAAAGATAACAAGGATGGCTGGAGGAATCGTCTCCAATGAGTGCTAATGAAGGGTCTGTTTGCCACCAGCGATCGTACATAATCAATGCAGTTACGAGGGGACATCAACCATTCCTTCAACGATAATGACCAAGAGAAACGGAGACACCGAGAACTTGATGAAGGAATGAGTAACGAAGACAATGGAATGAATCTACAAGGTTAATTTGCCATATTTACACCATTATCACAAAATAACACATACGGCCACGCCATAGGTTTCTGCAAATTACCATCACAGGGATGAAGAACGACTTTACACGTGGAGTCTAGTGGAAATACTTCGTAACTCCTCATCCAAGAGCTCTCCACTAAGTGATTCCAAGCGGTTTCAGTCACTGTTTACCTAATTAAATACCTTTGATGATGGCATTGTTGGGCGAAACCAATTACGTGACTGAATACACATACTTCTGTACAATGTAGCAAATATTGTTGACTCAGCAAGAAATACACGAAGACTCGAATCTATTTTCAAAGATAGCGAGCCAAGTTACTGCATTGCGAGATAAATTGACCCCTGAGGTAACGTGCTTACGAGATAGCTAGAAAACATTGCAAAGTATTTTTACCAGGAATGTTTGAGGAAACGAAATTTGCGACGAGGATTATCTAATTCGGTCCAAACAATGGATTTGTATTCCACTGCCAGCTTTTGAAACGAGAAATAATTTTGGCAGAGGTCTACGGAATTATTTTCGATTTAAATCGTCTACACTCAGGGTACAAATAAATTGTAACGGAGGGTGAGACAGGGGCCTTAATACTGGGATGATCCCGGCCAAACAGGCAAGTTTATAATTAGAACAATGTGCTCAATGCAGGAGCTAACAATGTGGAGTATAAGGCATGATGTAACAATCGTCGCGATGAGGTTAGGCACCAATAATTGCCCAATTAATCCCCTAAGAAAAGAATGGTAATTTACCAACCCGGTCATTACATTGTTGCTAAACGACACAGCTTTCCATCATAATACAATAGAGAAATTCGACATGCAACCTCTGTACCAGGAGCTATTTTGTAATACTTGTTTGCTGGTGAAAAATGGAGCTAATAGTCAATTACACCATGAGAACATTAACATACTAAGGCCCTGTCATTAATAGAGCGTTTCATGTAAAATATTTGATAGTAAAAACATTTCTTGGAAGAAATTAAATAATTTATTAATTTCCTAATGGGATACATCCTTATACTTCAGCCGCGTTTAATTCTTTGATTTATTACTTAAAGGTTACTGCTCAACCACAAATTATTGGTTGGTAATGCAGTATATGTCTTAGAATTCGAAATATTTTGAATGACAAAATTCATATACATTTTAACCTAAAGATTTGAGAATTAGCATAGCATTGACACGAATTTTACGAGGAAAAAATTCGCTATGAATGAATTGATGCGAAACTGTTCTAGGCAGCCAAGGGATATATCCTGAATCCTGCTTTCAAAGAAAGCTGTATCTGATGAGAAATAACTGAAAATGTCCGGATATTTTAGAATATTATGCCAATAAACTAATGAAAGGACATTGCTAACAAATATAACGAACTCTAACTCTGGCAACAATTACAAATGAGGACAAGGACAATTCTGACGATGGTAAACAAGTCCAACTCTGGCAACAATTGCAATTAACTCTAAAGACTCAACTCGAGCATATTGTTAAAAATTACATTAGAAATTCGCGAAAATTTATAGCTAATTTTTTAACAGGCTAACTGTAATTAGATTACGTTATCTTAATAAGCCCTTTTCCCTCTGTAAGTTACAAATAATCACCCGAAACACCGCAATATAAATAATTTTCTAAGAAAAAGATTTCCTTAATTATATCTACATATTTATACTGTCTACTTGGGTAGTGAGAGCACCATTTTGCATACAAATTAGCAAATAAATATATGAAAGATGTTACTACAATTCTGAATCCGTTAGATATAATAGACGATTTTGCAATAGGAGTTCAATCTTGTGCGTTCTCATATCCTACATGCGAACGGGGCACGTATCTCTGAATAGCCAATTGTAAATGGCTACAATCTCGCAATTTGCATTCCGCTTTGCATTAAAAAGGTCGATCCGATTGCGTCACTCTCTCTTGGCACCCAATGGGCGACTTTTCAATAGTTTCCCGACCTTGAATTGGCGCGCGCCGGAGCGACCTTGATGGTTCAGAAGGAGACCTCTCGGAGGCTCTCTCTGCAGATTTTCCGGCGTCCTGGCCTTGAAGGCTCCAGACAATGCGAAGGCGCCCGGAAAAACAAAAAATGATGGCGGAGGAATGCCAAAATGGACTCCTTTCAGATTGATACAGCAGGAAGATTAAAAAAAATGGTACAGCGACCCCCTACGTACAGATAACTTGCTAAGAAAGGGTTTTCAGGAGATTTTTTTACGATATTTTCTATCAATAGCTATCTTGATAATTTTATTCACCTTCATAAATCCTTTATACGCCATTTTTTGGGGAAAACTTTATAGCAAATAGGGTGATCGTACACGCTTTTCAGTAATCAGTTTTTATTTGACGTAATAAGAGAGTTAGGCGAAAAATGAGTTTTTAATTCAAATAAGAATATTACTTTATAATTTTTAATTGTGGGTTTACATTAAAATAAACTTTATCATTTTAATGACATATTGAATTTATATTTTTTGGGGTAACAGCTGTGATACTGATTTTGGCTTACTTTAGTAAACTATCTGTTTGCATTGAAACCAGTAAATAAACACGCTTAAGTAAGGGAAGACCTGGGCACAATTTATGGGTATTTACTTTTCCTTTCTGATTTTACTCTTTCCTGCTTACGGTTACAGATAAACGACTTTTGCGACGTTTTTAAGAGTTTTTAGGCAATTATGCAGCTTCCTGTGATTCTATTTTAGGCTTATGTGAATAGTTACCATAGAAATAAACAAATCAACCATGCTAAGAATCAACGTAGAAAATAACTTCTATTTTATCTCCCCCCTGTAAAATTATTAATAATCAGACACTTAGGCGAGTCATAATCCTTTCGATAATTTAATCTGGAGATTCGTTCTTTGACGAAGGGGCAATGTAACCCCTGCCACACGCCGAAAGGCGGCTTGTAGGGTATTAACGTAGATGTATAAAAAACTGCGCCGAAATCTTAAGAGCGTATTCCAGTAGCGGAAATAGAACTCAGAAAAAGTCCCCAAGCAGGATTTTAAAATAAGTATGGAAGGAGGGGATACTGCGAAAATAAATGACCGGAAATTTGGGTAAGTTTATTTTTTTCGTAAGCCCGTTTCGACCCCTCGGAATCAGCCTGTTTTTCCTAAACCCAACTCGAGATAGGCTTACCGAAGATAACAATGACCATTCAGGGACTTTTTGCGGTTTATGCATTGTTGATAAATCAGTGCCATAAATGCGCGCGACCGCTGTATTACCTACGGTTGCCATGGGAATGTATTACGTCGTAATAGGCGGTAACTCCATTACCAGACACAACAATCGCTTTGGAGCGGCGTCAGGCATTCTTTCCCGCGCTATTTTCAGTAGCTAAAAGTTTCGCACATTTTTCGAAAGCTCCTTCCGGTCACTGAACTCCAGCACAATCGATTAAACAAGGGGGAATGGACTAAATTCAACCGTCTCCTCGATCAATAGCAACCCTTTCCTGTCCCCTCCGGAGCCAAACCGGTCTTAGAGCGTCGGTGCTTCAGTTTAAATTCAACGGCGAGGAGTACTTCACCAACGACACGTTTCGCGGTCCTCAATGGTCCACTTCTTAAGCCCGCATTTCGGATGCGAATGAGTAATTGAGGGGGAGAAACTTTTACCCACGAATTAGAAGTAATAATCGGCGGGAAACGGAGTGAGTTTTTAGGCACCGCTTATAATATCAATGAATTATGGACTGGAAAATAAGGAATGACTTCAATTGGGAAAGTTTGCTGGTAAAAAAGTTGTCTTAAGACTCAATAGCATAAAATATCACAGGAGATCGATTTGAAAATTATGCTGGAATTACTATCCTAAAATTGAGACAATTCCATTGATATATACAATTATTTAAGTAAATTGCAAAGTGAGAGGAAACGCTATTTCATCAGAGCAATTATACTAAGATATTGGGGGTACAAGATATTTTCAGCAATTAGAGTCTCCATTCCAAAATAAATATACCACCGAAAAAAATCTTAAGCTCCTTTCCTATAACACGATTTAAATATCTTCTTCCAAGGATAAAAATAAAATATTCAATTTCTTTCTGAAATATTTTCTATGTCAAACATGAAATTCCTCATGGAACGATGTTTTGGAATAAAACGAGTTAACACTAGGATGAAAAGTTATGTTGAGAGCTAAGACGCTCTTTAAGGAATTCCTAGGATTTGTGATGAGCGCACGTTCTATACCATAGCTATACCATATGTTGTTAGAACCTCTTTGCTTTAATTACCGTCATTACGAAATATACGTATGTACAGAAGGACAGTTAGGGTGTAAATAAAGGCAAATACGTGCATAAGACTTTAAAAAATCTGCACAAGGGAAATGGAAAATATGCCTTGGGCTGGTGATATTGCTATCCTCCAGCAAGAAGTGTAATTTAGCATTCTTTTCGAACGACTAGATTGATCAGGTTTACTGAAGATGATGGAGAGAAGGAACTCGATAAGCCAATCGTTTAATTCCGCCAAAAATTCGTTTCGAATTCGAAAAATAAAATTAAAAAGACTCATTCCGCCATTTTTAGAGGCAAAACTATGGATAGCAATGGATAAACTTTTTTCGATTTAGAAATACTTCCAACCAACTAAAAAACATGCAAACAGTTCCTTTACAATTGAATGTTTTTGTCTTTATAAAAATAGTGGTAGTTCAAAATTCTCGAACCAGTTTAGACCTAAATACGTGCGAATTATTCGGAGACCACCCTCACACCGGCGGTGAGGCTAATTACCTATCTCCCGATGGGATTCCAGACGGAGTCTATAGAACTCGAAGAAGGGCCATGAAGGTCAACCAACGATGCATTACAGTGCTGTACATGAACACTTCTAACACTCACGAAAATCTTGAGGAGTACAAAATTCGGACCCAACAACTCGAGGGCGACAATGTATGCTAAACAGAATGTTATGACAATGGAAACAACCAATTAAAATTCAACCGTCGACAATGAGGATACGCTATATTGTCACATTTATTGGAGCATGTAAAATTTTCATTGCCAACATAGCACTGGCAGATGTCTGCGTGGAATTACGAGTACATAAGGGCATGGTTTAGATGTTACCAGGGTTCTAGGGGGGCTTTTATGTCACAGAAGGATGAGAAAGGGTGCAAATTTACCTTAGTGACGTGCTCTTCCCGCGTGTGGATATTCACGCATCGGTAGAGGGAGCTGCCTTCGACCTGGTCCAGCAGGAGGTACTTGTCCCCGACGATGGCGGGCACGGTGAGACCGGAAGCCGCCGGGGCCGGCGATGGGGTTGGGGCGGGCGAAGACGACGTGGGGAGGTGCGATTCCTTAGAATGGCTGACTGGAAGGTTCTGTGCAGAGGCTGGAGACGCCGATTCCACAGCCGGCGTCTCCGGCGCCCGAGGCCGAGACGCCTGATTGCAGACAGGCCGGTGTTTGTAAGGATGTCTTACCACGGCGTTCCTCCCTTGCCTCACTGATACTCCCTTGCAAGACGGCATCTCGGATTTAACTTAACACTTTACGACACAAGATTCACTTTACACGCACGAGCACTACGATTAACTGGGCACTGGATTTTTTCATAAAACAGCCGACGATGAAGGAATCACCAATTATTTCTTCCCGATGAGTTTTTCCGAATGAGTTTCCAACGGCGAGTGGACCTGAAAGGGTAGAAGATTCTTCTGGCGGGAAGTTTACGGAAAAGTGCGGTGCGCTGGTCGGCTTCTTCCTGCAACAGAGAAGCGTGGTTGAGGCACCGGCAACAATACTGAACTCACTCCTAATTGTAGCAAGGCTCGTTATTTGTTGCGTATGTCGATGATATCAATCATAAGCGGGAGCGATCACTCATTAAAGAACCACGTGGAATGACGAAACTTTTAGTCACGTATGATTTACCGAGAATTCTCATCGCTCATACATTGCGGTATTATTCACGAACAAAAATTAAAATAAATGTAAACTTTTAACCATTACTAGTATTAGCGTATGAAACAATCCAACAATTATCACAACAAAACGAAGTCTGCACGCGGATAAAAGTGAGATACATGGAACTTGGTTTCATTACGAGAAAAACAAAATGCACATCGGAAAAGTATAGATGTAACTTGTGCAAATTGATGTTACAAAAGTGACAGAGCGATCGCAGAGGCAATCAAGAGACCTCGTGGTCGACGCGATCCAACTATGTTGCGGAATTATTAATCATTTCCTCACGACTAACACAACCACTCTTACGAAAACGCTATCGCAGCAAGAGATGAAGGCGAAACAGCAGAGAAATACATCCGCAGCGGACAAACTAAAACAAATACATACAAAAAAATCGGCATCCGGTACTAATCCGAAAATTCCACTTACCTTAAATATAATCCAATTCGGATCCAAAGAATATAAAGAAACTGTAATTTCCTTGCGTTCACTAGCCTTCTTGAGTTGCAATACACGTGGAGATGAACTTGAGTAAAAAATGCGGTAATTTTGGGTAGGGGTTTGCTTCAGAGCCGGTGAACTCCTTGGTAACCGACACGGCCCCTAACAACCCAGACTTCCCTCGACGAAAGCCATTGTGAAACTGACAGAAGCGATCTCCGGAGTTGCTGCGATGTGGCGGGAAAGGGAGGAAGGGGTTCGGAGGGGAAGACGGGGTAGAGACGGGACGAATGACCGCGCTGAGGCACTGCGCATGCGCCGGATTCACTCCGAAGAGGCGCTAGACTCGAACAGCTATTGTGAATGGTCACGAAGGTGACTTTTTTCGCTCTTATTGTAATAGAATGCACGGTTGGAATTAATACTATCCAACGCGCCTAATTGATGTAAATAACAATGGAGTAAGTTTCTACGGTTGTTCCCAGGTCGAACTTTGCGTTACCGTGGAAACGATGCGATTCAAAGTAAAGTAGGCCTAAAGCCAAGGTCAACATCAATGTAGCGCTTGAGACCTAACAGCTTTAACAACTAACCTATCAAATTTATGTAGAATGTGACGCTTTTGAAACAAAAATCATTTTTTAACAATCAGTTGAGCCAAATGGTGCTTGTTAATTGTTGTGAGTGAGACCTTACAACTTTAACAATCATCCTATTTCATTAATATTGAATGTTACGCAATTAAAACAACAATCAATTGAATTACATGGCTTTTTATTTTTAAACTAAACGCGGGATCGATTTGAATTCCTTTGTTTGAGAAATGGTAGTAATTGTGTACAGTGAACTTCAGAAAATAGGAAATTGAAATATAGAGAAGAGAAATAAATTAATTGAGTATAAGCATTAGTGAATGTGCTACAATATGAATTTAAAGTTGATATAATGAAAGTGTGAATGAAAACAATGTATTCGTGTGGAACTAAAGGACGAAACGGCAAATGAGGAAAGGACATTGTAACTAAAATGAGTGGGATTGTTCGATGAAAAGGGAAGGTTAAAGGAAGTGGAACTCTGAACAAAGGAAACTCCAGGGCTCTGGAATAACTGAAATTGCTCGGACAAAATATGTGAGCGATAAAACAAGAGAAACGGATATTTGAACAATAAAAATCGAAAATTTTCGCATTTGCAAAAATTAATGTATTTGCAACGCATTAGACAATTATATAATTCCGATTTGGGATTTCGAATATTACCTAATTTACTTGAGGAATGGAATATTTTTGTATTAAAACAGAAGGAATCGATATTCAACATGCCTCTCATAGCATTTTTAAGGTAAGGTTTTAATATTATTATACGAATTTATTCCAAAAGTTCTGACCTAACGTTATGGAACGCCATTTAAAATAAAATTTTAGTATTGTCCACTGATTTCGGAATATATTAAGTTTTGTTTTTAGTTTTTATAATCCGGAATTCCTATAGTGTAATAAGGTAAATTAGTATTAATTGCGTTTTCTGAAATAGGGTTCAGCCCCAGGTCGAATTCAGAGGGGCGGGATCCCTGATGTCTTCTCAGGATTAAGATTGGTTTAGAATATGATGCGTTGTGGTCAGGATTTTATCTAACCAAGTACTGATAAGAAAATATTTCTAAAATTATTACGTATTGATTGTACTTATCATCATGGTTTCAATTATGTAATAGAAAATATATTAAGATGCTGATTGTTTATTAGTAACTAAGCAACCCGCAAACTTAACATTAAAATAATTCACTGGCCCTAACCTATGAGGACCCTGGCTATTTCTCAAAATTAATCGCAGCAAAAACTTGTTATAGATTTCAGCAAGAACGATCTTTAGTAGAGAAAAAATATGTTTCCGCCCGGGATCGAACCGGGGACCTTGCGCGTGTGAGGCGCACGTGATAACCGCTACACTACGGAAACGATGAAGAAGATGGTCAATCTGTTTAAACTTCATGAGCCACACTTCTTTCAAGGATGCTGGTTTGATATTCTCTTTGGATGGGTCGATCCTAACATAAACTTGCTTTCACATCTGCTATAAATAGATTGTGCAGTTGTAGATCAATCCTTCGATAATCCATTAATGAATATTGTTATGAATTTCTAAATCGAGAGAACTGGCGATTTGCTGATGAGAAGCTGTATTAGCAGCGAACAAAAGATGAACTAGAACTTCGCTTATTCAAAGCGTAGTATTCCTATGAGGAAAAATCCAAAGATATTTTCGTATATCGTACAAATTTCTGTTATTCGCTCAATAAGAGCCAATTGTTGACTTCCTTTCCAATTCGCTTAGCAACAATACCAGCCACTTTTATTGTTTGGTGACGCCATATTTGGTAAACCAAAGTTTAAAGGTTATCTCTTAGTGTTACAAATCGTTCTTAGATTTCAGTTTTCTTTATTATTAATAAGTCTTTCCAGTGTTCTTTCATTGCACGTCAGCGATGGTTATCCCATGAGGCGGTAGCTTCCATGTACAATTCGTAAGTCCAGCATTATGTTTCTTGCACTTATCTTCATCTAAACTTATAAATTCTTTTTCGTTGTCAAACTGTCCGCCATATTGTGTAATATCATGGTTATAGGATGATGGAAGTAGAAAATTTGGAAATAATCACTGAGGAAACTATGTGTTTTCGCTGTACACACTGGTCTTGCAATAGAGAGACATCTTGATCATATCATTGGTAAACGATAAAGAATCATTTATTTTTAATTTAATCTTGTCTCACAATTGATCATAGCTGTGATGATATGGAAGCTATTAAGGGATAAGTGATGTTGAGTTTAACTAAATTGATGAAATTCTACTGAGGAAAACTACCTCACTCCCCATCTTGTCTAGTAAGCCTCATTCCTCTCTCATACCTTTTGGTAGTTTAAGGTTGAGGGGATGAGGTTCAAATAGGCGTTTGGGCTGAATAATTTTAAGACAGACAATATCGAGCCAAAATCAGTGTTAATGCTAAATGAAATTTGTTTTTAGAAAATAGCACATTTGATGAATTTGGAATTATTATCAATTCCTATATATTTTTCTTTATTGTGTTTATCGTTTTTTCTGATACATGATTCTTTCATTAAATTCTTTCATTAAAAGTGAGGGAATTAAATTTATAATTAGAATAATTTTAGAACCGAAGATAGAGTCACTTTTTCGCTATCAAAAAATTCGTAAATTTCAGAAATCAAGATTTCAATCTTGAATGCATGGAGGCTTTTAGGGTAGCCAGCCGGTTCGTTGCCCGGCAACGCTGGTCGACGTTTAAGCTCAAATGATTCTGATAATCCAGCGGACCTTAAACCTTTAACTTCAGCTTTTAGATTTTTAATTGAAATTTTACTGGCTTCACACTTTTCATTGATGACTGCAGCTCTTATGGTACTACAGTTTTACTACTTTGATATCATAAATTGATATCACCTTATGTTCAAAGAAAATAATCACGCATTTCTGCTTTGATGGAGATTTTTTATTTAAGAATTTATTCAAGGCTAAATAACGTATGCTTAAGCACCTATATTAATTTCCTGCAATTCATCCATACGTACAGTTCATATAAACGCTTATTGGTAAACCTTGTCGTTATAATGCGGATCGCTTACAGGAAAGGAGATTTTACGAATATTTTACATCGTCTCTGCTCTATAATTCAATCAAGCTCATTCTCTGATCTGACCATGTAACAGGAAGTCGAATTATGCAGATTACGTAACCGGACATTCCCTGATTTAATTAATTAACCGCGACCTTGCTTCTGATCCTCTTTTCCCCAAGATTTCCAATCCGATACAGGGAAAATTTTAGTAACTATTAGTTTTTGCATTAATATATTATTCTATACAGGTGATGAGGGGCCATAGTGAGCGTTTACTCGTATACCAACCTTCATGTGATTTTTTTACAATACATTAGCAATGTTCATCAAAACATAAAATGAAAATAATTTAATATTTTTTGTTTAGGAAACAGTTTCCATCGATAAAAGTAGATTGAGAAAACAAGAAGCAGTTTGGTGATGAAATCCTGTAAAATTGCGTATACAAGAATATTTCTTGAAATTTCTAAAAAATGATGAAGTTAACGCAATTAAGTTGAAAACTTAACAGCGATCGTGGATATTTTTACAAATAAGATTTGAAAATTAAAACAATCGTGGATTTGCTAAAAATATATCAACTTTTATCGTGATCATTTCACTCTGCAAAATTACTAATTTAAAGACGTGTTTCGTCGAATTCTCATCATGATGTAATGCAAATGCTTTTGGAGTAATGTTTTCTTAGAGCTACATTTCTTGATTTCTGCTATCGTATCTTGATAAATGGAGAATTTTTCATTTAAGTCTTAGGAAAGGGTACATTTTATGTATTTTCCATTTACAATCGTTACAATTTTGTTTTATGATGTTAATATGAAAGCTGATGAGGAATGAGTAATGTTGAGTGACGGCATTCATCTTGGTCATTCCTCATTGGATGTCACTAATAGTGTTACTCAAAGGGTAATTGAACTTGACATATTCTAAGTTTAGCATTCTGCATCATTGTGAGTTTCAATAGCGGAATGTCTCATCCCTCATTTCTCCTTATAAGCCGCGGGGGGCTTTTTCAGAATTAAAAAATATTCTGAAGAACTCTAATTTTCATTAAGATTATTATTGCACGATCACTATAATTAGATTACAAATATGGATGCAGTGGTTATAAAATACATATTACGAGTAAAATGTAGCTTGCATACTGCAAAGCAGATCGACAACACTAATTTCATGTCTGCATCAAATCGGGACGGTCCTCAAAAGAAAAAAAAAAGTATTGAAAATATTCTTAAGATTCGCTGCAATTTAATCGTTTGGCATCGAACCCGGGTCTTTCTGGTGATACTTACTACGCAGCACAACGGAAGATCACCATCTCTAACTATGTGTGAAAATTCAAGAGAAATGTTGGCTGCAACTGCCTCAAACCACGTCCTACTTTTCACATACATTCCTTATGTGAGAAATGTTAATGTGCTCTGGCACCCAGGTTTAGTACGGTCATATCTAATTTTTTCCTTAAACCAATTCTTACCATACATCTTCCAGCCAAGCACGAACTTCCTATAATTTCGATAAGTGCATCAAAAGAAATAATGAAAAACTACCTCAATGTATTTTAAAGGGATATTTGCAGATGGAGATATTTGCATCGTCCTAGCATCGAACCTAGGATATTTTCCTTAAAATTTATTATTATTTTCGATAGATACTGACCATATATATAGGCTCCTAGAGTTTTGATCCTCTACATATCCGGGAAGTACTTTTTTAAAATTCCGGAAAATCAAAGCAATGCATTTAAACGGAAAAAATCGGGACTTTGGGGCCCTCTGGAATCGAACCCATGACACTGAAGTTCAAAATCGCAATTTCTCTGGCGGTTAAACGTCATGGCCAATATGTCGTAAAAATTTCAAGTCAATGACGCTTGTGGTTTAGGCTGTGAATTAGTATCCTATCTATCTATCTATATGAATGAATCCGGAGAAGCATCTATATATAATAGATACAAGAATACACACATATAACAGTTGTACATGGTCAAAGTAAGATATATATAGTCCTATTACTACACAGAATAAATTAAGGGGTAAACACTGTACCTGTCAGGCATTTGCCCACGGAGGGAGGAAAACCCCTCGGAAAACCTCCCTTTGACTGAAGTCAAGACAAATACGTAATCCAAAATTTTCAAATATCAATCAACCCCATAAAAATCATTTTTATGATTCATTACCTCATCATCACGAATATCAGAGGGTCAGCCAATCCTAACAGAATTTGGTTAAGAGCTATTGCAATTTATTTAACTTCGTCATGAAGGTACACACTTGGGGAAGAACTGGGCCAAATATATACCTGCAGGGAGAGCGCTCCATTGATCTATTGCTCTAAGGAGATTTTGGCAGAGGATAATTAACGGAGGCTAGCTGTGCGTGGCCCCGAAATCCACTGCTCACTTGTTTTTCGCAGTATCCCATTGGTTAGCTGTTGCGACACCGTCCTCAAGATAAAGGTTTCCTCATCCAAGTGTTGATAGTCCGCCTTACGGCTAAAGTCAATTGAGATCCACTCCCTATATTATATTCAGCGGTCGCGTTACTCCAAGTCCGATTGATTTTTTCTCGGCTTTAATTACTTCACAAAGTGACCGTCGTCAATATGTGTCAATGCAAGGAAACATGAGAATGGTAAGGAACGGGAGATTCGAAACCTAAAATAAGGTCAACTTATTTATATGCTTGTTGATGTGCTGGTGGCTATGGTAACGAGCATCGGAAATGTGGCTTATGGAGTGACTTCTGTATATAATGACGTCCTTACCAAAAATGTGAGGAACTGATATCTTGATTTGAAGGTCGTTACATCTCGATAAGGTTGTCTCGAGTGTGAAATTCTGTCGAAATAGCTAATTTCTCCCCTCACCGTTGTTTCTACATGTTCAAAGAAATTATCATTGTCATGTTTTTTTTGTGTTTAGATTTTAAATTTGGATACATACCCCGCGAGCCGCCAGAGGCGTTGTAGTGATGGTGTAAGAACTGTAAGTGGAAGGGGCTACCCCCACATTGTTTAATTGTAATGTGAGCGTGGGGGAAGGGGGTATGCCGCCTGAGGACATATTAATTAACAGTATTGTTGGCAGTACTCCCGCCGCATACAATGTAACCTAAGCAAGGGGGAACAATGTTATTGTCAGTATTGTTGCCGTAGGATAAAAGGGAACGCCACAGCCAATCAAATCGCCAATAAATTGATTTTTGGAAAATATTCTTTTTCTTAATGTCTCCACGACAGCGTATGGCAGGGGGTGTAATACACCACCATTATTCATTCCTCCCTAATAGCATCTCTAATAGCCTGGGGAAAAAACGACCAAAATTAATTATCCGTCCTTGCGATCACTTCCCTATAACGCTTCGTCGATGCCTCTCGGAGATCGCTCCTTACTGGCACTAACATTTCACTTACTTCGTCTATAAATTCTGAACGAATGAACTTTTCGAAAAGTTTCCGACGATATTCAGATCTTCTCATCTGTAGTGAATTCCAACCGAGGGTTTCTTCAGCTTCGCATTGTTGCACCGAGGCAAATTATGCATCCCTGTGTTTATGTCCCTCTTCTGCTTTTGCAGAAATTTTCCGGGAATAGCAAATATCTTAATGAAATTTACTTAAACCTTTCTTCTTTTCATCTATTATATTGAAAGAAAAATTAACAACAAATTTATTTTGAGATGGTCAATAATATAAGGCTTAACTAAGGGTAGGTTGAACTTCATTATAATGGAAAAATTCTTTAATTTTATGGTAAAAAAATTCGTTTCATCATACATTTTTACTTTTTAAGGGCAGTTTATATTAAAAATACGCTCTTACCTTTGCAGGTTTCCGTAGAATAAACAGTCTATGCTAGTTGATACCTCATCCCCTCTACCATTAGCCACCAAGAGCTTGAAGGGGGAAATGAGGCTTACTAGGCAAGATGAGGAGTGAGGTTGTTTGTCCTTGCTTTCCTCACTGAAGCAGAATGATGTTAGCAGAGCTTGTACACGCAAGTGAAGCACAATGGCTCTACGAGTAACACTTTACTTAGATTACTAAGAAGAGACCTTAATCAATACCGTTATTCACTCATACCTCGTAAGCTCTCATCTCCGCCATGAACAACACTGGGACAAAAGTTGACGAAAGATCCATTTTTCTCTATCCTGCACCAAATGACAAATGAAAAATATTTCATTCATCAGAATAAACGCAAACGTAACCACCTGGTCAGAAGGCCAACAAATTGCAATGTAAACTTAAATAAATAAATACGGAGGCAACACCATAGCAACAAGCGAACGCAAATGTATAAAGGTGTGAATGCAAGCTTTAGTTCAATTTTTTTTAAACGGGCATTGTATGGAGATAATTCCAGCCTTAGGAATCGAACTAATCCATTCCTATTTTAGTTTTTACTATTGGTACAGCGATTGTTAACATAATCTCCTTTATCTGACTCATAAAAGATATCCAAAACAATGCCGTCCTTTTCATTACTAAGTGAATTATTTGCTGTTTTCACAAGCACATGATCACTATTCTTTGTCATCGTCATGTCGAGATGAAATTTCTTCTCGCCAAGTGGAAAGAACAGGAGAACTCGAATTATACATTCGTCAGAGTGTACTTCTGATTTTCAACTATATTCTCGCGTAATTATTTTAATAAGATGAAAATATATATGCAGAATATAATATATAACCATCTCATGAGAATAGGTAGAGGACATTTTTTTTCCTTGTTTTCAGTGTTGAGTAAATCTGTGAGTCTAATTTGCAGGAGTATCAGTCTATACACACTCGTACATGAATGACCTTGTTGTAAATTGTATACTGGTCTCATGTTGAATTTATCCCAATCATACGGACTTCCCATCCAAAATAAATTAGCGTGTAATCTAATTTTTAATTATATTGGAATGGCAATATTTTGGATTTCCATAATAAAATATGATGACGATTTTTTAAATAAAATAAATTCAATTAGAACTAATTTATTCGCAATATTATATGAATAAGAATGAGTCCAGCCCATCAGTTCAATTGCAATCAATCAATATAGGAACTACAATCAATACCGTAATACAATATAATCTTGCGGAATAGCTATTATTTAGAAAAGAGCAACTCGAGTTACCTTAGGGCACGCAAAAACATCGTCTTTATTGCGATATGAATATAATAGCAGTGACTTGTAAATAATCTTAGAGTAAAGTGAAGCAGCAAACTAGGAAATAAAATATTTAGGCAATGTTAATTATGTGGGAATTCCATTAATCATGGATATAATTTCATAGATTCTACAAAGGAAGTATGTCAAAGGAGACTCAAGGAGCTAGATGAGGAACTATTGGGAACATGTTAAGCTTAGCTTTAGCCCGATTGATTTTCACTGGTTAATAACCTTAAACATTCTGTACGTAGTCATTTCTTATATTGTAAGTTTACGCGTTTTGATTTCCTTTGGAAGGTGAATTACTCGTCTAATTTGTCCGCTGCCTAACAATCAAAGACGTAATAAAAACTGTTGAGCATAATGTAATATTTTTCCTTGATTTCAAATCTTTTTTTCCGTCATCACGTGAAAAGTTAAACCCTTTTCCGTGTCCTTCATGTTTCAATAATAATAATAATAATAAAACGGCTTTATTCGGGCGAGATTGAGACTAAAAGTCTACTTTTCCATCTAACCCACAAATTTCATTTCAATGAGAAATTTCCTCGAAAAGAGTTGCCATAGCGCTGATTAAACAAAATATTAGAATGCAGATAACTGATCAGCAATCTACTTTAGATAATAATGCTCACCTCTTTCAAAATAATGTCAAACCAGAGAATCGAACATCAACCTCTCAGCCGGTATAAAAATCGGGCCTGTCCGGGATTTGAACCCGGGACCTCTCGCACCCAAAGCGAGAATCATACCCCTAGACCAACAGGCCGCTGAAGATGAATAGCAGGTGTCTTCTTCTCACATCAAAAGGTGAGAGATAACGGCTTTTCAAAAGCCAATTTCTCTTTTCACCCGCGAATTTTGAAATTAAAATATATGATTTCCAATGTGTGCTACGTCTAGTTTTTGGCGGCGCTTAGCCAACGAAGGGACGCGGGAAGGTAGGGGGAGCGACGAGGGAACTTGTTATAATGGCTTCCATCCCTGAAAATTATTATAATAAAATATAATTTAATGGTGTTTTATTTGTAACCGACTTTGCTGTGCGAGTGGTTAGTGTGTTAAGCGCTATCGATCCAACCCTATGACCCCGGGTTCGAATCCCGTCTGTTCTGAATTTTCTGATCGGAGAATGGTTGTACGTGTTTGTCCGATTTTCCCGTTCAGGGTTGGCGGTAGGCTCGGCCGTAAAAGTCAGTGATCGCCAAAACCATCATCATTCATCAGCCGACCTCTTAAGTGATGGGAACAAGTCTTGGAGACAAATCGCGATTAAGCTGTGTAATGCTGTTTTCCACAATGAGAAAATATCAAAACATCTCTTAAGTTATGCTGCTCATTTAAACTTTTCTCCACAGTTTTTATTTCAATTTCTATTGATATTCGCACCAGTTATAACTTCTTGCGAATGGGATAAGGAGGATATTGATGGGAGTTTGTGAACTTACGGCTTACGCGGAAATTTTTATTGCTCACGGAATTCGGACAGCGGTATCTTTACTATGTATGCTTTACTTGAGATTTAAAGTACCTCAGCTGGTCACTCCTCACTAAAATTGAATTTTCACGTATTGCATCGGTTTAACATCAATAAAAAATCTTCAGTGTTTAGTTTAGTGGACTAAACCGTCTCTTTCTCGTTGTTCGTCAGTTTCCTCAATTCTCTGAATCCTAAAATACATTTCACGTATGAACTTGAAGCTAATGGTGTACTAAGTTTCTTGGACTTGTCTATACAGTGATACCTCGAGATATGAGCAGCCTAACGTACGAGTTTTTTGAGATACGAGCCGGAGCTCGGGCCATATATTCGTTCAAGATACAAGCCGTGTTTCCAAGCCAAGTGCAGCCAAGAAGGCAAAAACAAGTGATAATTAAATTTACGTAAATGTTATGCTTAGTTTAAGTTTAAAGTTAAGTGCATTGTTTTAATTTTTTTCTTTCATTTGAAATAAGGAAAGTGTAGTTTTAGTTTTAAAGTTACGAAAATAGTTTTAAGTTCTAAAAAAGCACCGTTTACGTACGTGTCTAGAGTGCCTGCATCCCCTCCCTCCTCCTCGCCGTTCACCTTCGTTAGCCGCACTCGTCTGTCTCCAAAGTAAGACTATTATGCTAAATAACTCTTTTATTTCTTTATTTCATATTTTGTGATGTATTTGTTAATTATACATGCTTATTTGTTATTTATAAACATATCTTTATTCATAATTTACAATGGATTGGGGATTTTTCATAGGTCCGGAACGGATTAAATCGAATTTAGTTATTTTAAAGAGATACGAGCCGATTGACTTACGAGCTCGGTTCTGGAACGAATTAAACTCGTATCTCGAGGTACCACTGTATGTGTTATCAATTGAAAAGCTTCCTTTGAAATATTTAGGAAAGATTCTTATACTGACCATATTATCCCTTCCGGTTCGTTCCATCACCATTCCCATAAACACGCCAGTTTCCACTCCCTAATCTACAGCCTTTTAAATGTTCCTCCCCCGAAGCTTTTTCCAAAGAACTGTCCACCATTAAAGCCATAGCCCGGATCAATAGTTACTCTGAAGAATTTGTGGAAAAACCTTTACGGAAGAAAACCAGGAAAATTGCCTCTGCCTCCATCTTTCCACCCCTTTGTCCTTGTGATGATCCCAAGATAAAATGGGTGAAGCTGCCGTTTTTGGGAAACATTTCCTATGAAATATCCAACCTTCTCCTGAAGAACTTGAGGGTTTCATTTTATAATACTTCCAACCTCAGCGCTCCTTATCTAAGGTTAAGTATGAAACGGATCCCTCTGCACCATCGGGGGTCTATGAGTTGCAGTGTGACAATTGTCCGCTTCGATACAGAGGCAAGAGAGTCAGTGATCTGTAAAGACGAGGGCCCAGGAACATCTACGGAGCTAACGACTAATGAATCCAACAATCTCAGCCCACCTGCTGGAGAGTGGACACAGCAGTTCCTTTTCTCCGAAAATCCTCCACCGAGAACCAAACTGAAAAAAAGCTGGACGCATTATCTATTATATATAGATGCTTCTCCGGATTCATTCATATAGATAGTTGGATAGATAGATAGGAAACTAATTCACAGGCTAAACCCCAAGCGTCATTGACTTGAAATTTTTACCACGTATTGGCCATATCGTGTAATCGCCAGAAAAATTGCGATTTTGAACTTCAGTGTCATGGGTTCGATTCCAGAGGGCCCCAAAGTCCCGATTTTTTTCATTTAAACGCATTGATTTGATTTTCCGGAATTTTTAAAAAATACTTCCCGAATAGTTAGAGAATCAAAACTCTAGGATCCTATATATATGGTCAGGTTCTATCGATGAAATAAATGACTTTTACGAAAAATATCCTGGATTCGATGCTAGGACGATGCAAATATCTGCCCTTTAAAATACATTGAGGTAGTTTTTCATTATTTGTTTTATGCGCTTATCGAAATGATAGGAAGTTCTAGCTTGGCTAGAAGACGTACGGTAAGAATTGGTTAAAGAAAAAAAATTAGATAAGACCGTACTATTCCTGGGTTCGATGCCAGAGCACAATAACATTTCTCTCATAAGGAATATAAGGGAAATGTGCTACGACGTTTGAGGCAGTTGCAGCCAATATTTCTGCTTGAATTTTCATATATAGTTAGAGATGGTGATATTCTGTTGTGCTGCATAGTAAGTTTTACCAGGAAGACACATGTTCCATGCCGGACAGAGAAATTGCAGCGAATTTTAAGAATATTTCCAATACTTTTTCTAATTTTGAGGATCCTATCGATATGATGTCGACTTACAATTTGTGTTATCAACATGCTTGCAGAATGCAAGCAACGTTTTACTCGTAAATAATAGAGATAACTTCTGCAGAAAATCTAACAAATGAATATACATTTCCAAATCCTTCCCCTCTCCTTACCCTCCCCTTAAAGTTCCTCTGACTATTTCTGAAATGCCTTGTCCATTTCACGAAGTCACGCTTCAGCATATCAATTTTATTTCCTCTGACTATATATATTGCTGCTGCCTCCCTTACTCCCTCACCAGATGATGGCCTTTGCGACGAAACCGGTCGTGAATAAAGTCCAATAGTGTGGAAGTTTACAGTGTTTTTATTCTATATAACTTCAAAATGTCCTTCCACGAAGTTTAGCCGAATATGATGGAGTTTATTAAGTGGACTAGTTTAATAGAGTGGGTTTTGATAACAGAGTAAGAAATTAATGCTAGGAAAATTATACATTGGTGTATTAAAACATTAAATTTGGGAACAAGGTATTGAAAGAGGAATTTCCCTAGAATTCGCGAAAGAACAATAGAAAGGAAGGGTTTTCTCTAAACTCATCCATTTATATAATTTTCATACATATTTGTAGACATAATGCGTGTGTTAGCTGTATGATAAAAAGATATGGACTAAAATACAGAGAATCGAAAATTTAGTAATATCTTTACGAAAAGTAAAGGAACACGTTTTTCAGTGAGGAAGGCATTGAAATAGAAATATTTCTCCACTTACCATTGAATAACGGAAAGAGAAGCTTGATATTATCAATTTTATATAGCAAATCGATAAGCCTGGATATGATAATATGTTACCAGAACAGATTGGAAGTGATGACCACACCAATTCTTTCGTCATATTTCCGGAATAAACTACATTCTTGACTCCATTTATGTTAATAAATATAAACTAGTATGTGGATGTATGCGTATTTCTCTTTAAGTAAAATTCTAAGGATTATATTACAAAACCTTCAAATTTAGCTGATTAAATATCGCCATCATGAAGATAATCTCCTAAACTGTCCCACATTCGATGCCAGGTCAATACCCCCCATGAGAATATAATGGTAAGCTTGTTTCCTTCGCCAGGGGGATTCATTTCTTTTGCAGAATTAAAAAGTTATGAATAATGAACGGAATATGCTGAGATCATGTTTAATTCTTATTCGTACTATTGTCTGGGAAGCTTTCAAATAAGTTCCTTCCCGTTCATGATTAATGTTTAATTGCATTAAAGAGTAGCTTATTTGTTTTTTTTTCTAAAACATAATGATTTTTTAAATTGTTATATATATGTATGTATAATGTATATTTGTAATCAAAAATTAATAATAAATAATAAAGAAAATCATTCCAGGTAGTACAATATATTGAATTATGTAATAGAAATTGATTCAGTCTACTGTATCAGTGTTTGGTGAAGGTGTTTGTATTTTGTTTATCTGACTCATTGTACTAAATGGAATTATTGTTAAGATGTGTACTGTCCACGGGAGGTTTTTGGAGGGGTTTCCCTCTAGTCCTTGGGAGAATCCCGGACAGATAGTATCTCACTATAACCCCCGCGACCGTTGCCACCTGGTATTCATACCAAATTGGAGCGTATACATTATATAAATAAATAAATTAATTAATTAATTAAAAAAGATATTTGAGCTTCTAGGTATCATCCTAATGTAATCTTCCCTTCTGAATACACCGAAGTTTTAGGAATAGGTCGTAAGATGAGTCTAGTAATGAGTAAAAAATCGGGCCTGTCCGGGATTTGAACCCGGGACCTCTCGCACCCAAAGCGAGAATCATACCCCTAGACCAACAGGCCGTTGAAAGAAATGAAAGGTGTCCTCTTAATTCCAGCGAAGATTTGAGAAAAGTTCCAAGTTTCAATTTCTCTTTTTTGCCCGCGAATTTTGAAGCTCAAAATCAGTTACTCTTAGAATGCGAAACACCTCCCATTGCTGGACGACCGATACCGTTGCGGAAGTCTGGTGAGGTGCTAAGAAATACCTCATTCACTCACGATTTAATTTACCAGAAAATATAATAAGCTAAGTAAAGAAATACGATGTTTTAAATAACGTATTACAAAAAATGAACCGCAGACTTTGTATTTTCCACAAAAATTTATTAATACACGACCGGTTTCGGCCATGCAGCCATCATCAGGTGATGGCTGATGAACCTGATGATGGCTGTATGGCCGAAACCGGTCGTGTATTAATAAAGTTTTGTGGAAAATACAAAGTCTGCGGTTTATTTTCATAAATGGCGTTCCACCAAGTAAAGTCAGTTCATATCGATTTTAAACGTATTACAGAATTACTGGTGGATTTTAGGAAAAGAATTTTGTGTAGCTTGTCTCACATATTTTGAATGAATTCCTCACTTAAAATGAAGCTATACATGCTTATAATTACTGCAGATGGTTATGAAAGAAGAAGCATCCAGTCTACTTTAGCCTAAGATAACATTGAAAGAGACATTGAGGTACAATAAGTTTATTAGTTGAAGTGGTGGTAATTGATAAAGAATCATCTGCTGATTTCTGACCAATCTATCTATAAGCAGTGTTACATCCTCACTGAATGCCGTAGTCTTGCTTCTTCTGAGTGTACTCAATATTTGAGAGAATTACTGAGAATTGATATTCTATCGATTTCAGTATTTGATTTTGACAATAACTGTAAGTTAAAAGTATGTCCGATTTGCATCATTGTTATCTCTTTTAGGTCCCGAACGTAGTTTTAACACCGTTTAAGTAAGTTTTAATTAAGTTTTAAAATATTTTCATATTTTGTTTTATGGTGTTGACATTGAATTATAAATCGTTTACTTTGTTAGAACTACTAAATTGCTTTATTGTGATGTTTGATTCAATCTATTACATCTATAGATTAATAATGAACTTTTAGTGGATCTTTTGACTTTGAGACTAGTTATTTCTGTAACGCACACGTTTTCTTTGGTTTTAAATATTTTTCTCTCTCTATTGCCTGATATTTGGTAGAGTTTCACCTCGTACTTCAGTTGGGTCTTTATACATTGTTTATTGTATTTCCTGCGCAATTGACTGGTAGTATATACAATTTGTAGAGTTAATTATTCCAATGTTTGTTATTTGCGCCATTTTTTATTTCTAATTCATAGTAAGGGTATAACCTTATTTATCTAAGTGCACTGGAAGAAAGTCGTAATTCTCCTGAAAACAGTTTTTACTTCTCGCATTAACTGTTACAATGAATAACCGTCTTTTTTAAGTGTATCTGATAATAAAATAAAATTAAGTTTTTGCCGAAAAAGGTAACAAACCCTTGTTATCGGATTTAAGCATGCTAGCTATCCATTCCGCGCATGTTTTGTTTTTATAACTGGCCAACTCATTCGAGAGCACTAACGTTGTGTATTCTTTGTTGACATGCAATTGAGTATATGCGGGAGATATGGAGAGGTCGATCCTGGCGCCACAGTTATGGAAAGTTCACTTAGAGCGCATAGCGGCGGTAATTCATACTAATGGGTATTCCGTAATTCGCAGCGAGTGACTCAACTCGATGATTTCCAAATACTAGGCGCGTCTCGAATGTCCCTCGCTCGCCAGCAGATACTTTATTTCCATACGCATCGCAGAGGTCATGCATCGACAGCGAAGAAGCGCCATTTTGTTTAAAAAGACGCTCACAGAGGGAATCGAATTAGACAGTCGCTGTGTTGTTAATTAGATTAGAGGTTTAAAATCTCCAACAGCCGTTATTGTCGGCGTTCCTCGTTTTTAATCCCCGGTATTCGGAGAAAACAAAAAAGAAATATCAGCGCCTTTCAAGAGCTAAGCTATCCTCATCAAGGTTAATAAAATACCCCTGATGAGTAGATGTATTTTATTACCCTTGATGATGAGAGTTTAGCGTTCGAAAGGCGCTGTAGATAACTTATAAGCTCGGTATTTCTCTCGTGTTTTTTCCGAATAGCGGTGAATGAGACGAGGAACGCCGACAAAGACGGCTATTGGAGATTTAAAACCTCCAACTAATTAGCAGCCGTGTTCCAAATTTTCTTCCTTTACAGTAGCTGTATTATTAGCAATCAATTAAAGACTGCATCATTCCTCCAACTTATGCGGTATATCCAATCACGCAGCAATAAATGATTGTTGTCTTTATTAGAGCGGGAAAAATTTATAATAACATCTTTATTAATGACTCCACGACACTCAAAACAATGGGAAATACCACAACAAACACTTCTTAGGAATTATGGCAATAAGAAGTAAACAGATGGACATGATTTTCCACATCATCCGAAGAGCGGGTGGCGATGTCATAATTATGCAATAAGAATCTGCCTGACTGTTTGCTTGCCTAGAAAGATACTATGTCGGAAGGTCATTATTGCAAAGCGCATATTAAGATTATCATGGATGACTTGAACATTTTCACTCTCCATTTAGAAAATCGTTTCTCTGTACATTTATAAATCGAAAAACAAAATGCTTTTCGCCAAAAGTATTTTTATCTCCTATTTGTAATATCAGTGGGTAATTTCCCTCTTTTAATTCTGACCACCTCATTATAATAATTGTAAAGTCAAATCCATGATGTGTTAGAGATACAGCCAAGCAAGCCGGCATTCACTACGTGAGATACTTGGGTTGGTTGGTCACCGTATATACTCCCACGCTGCCGTATTTGCATAATGGATTACTTCAGCCTTCAGCTAATAATACCGCCGTATTAGCTTATCTAGACCGTGCCATAAAATTTCACTTTCGATATCGACAGAAGGTGTTTAAATTTACGCCCTAAGAATGCTAAATGCAATGGAAAATTATACCCACTATGGGTACTAAACACCTTCCCATGTCCTTTACATCGTTCCAAAGTGTAGCGAAGTTATATAAGTAATGGTGTTGTTATGTATTTCCATATGATAGTAACAACATCCGTTCCGCTTAGAGCCAATTAGACGTTGCCTTATTACGATCCATCCCAGTAAAGTTACAGCAATCCAATGTCGTGCAATTTTCCGTTTCTTCACGAAGATATTTTTATCTAAATTATCCACAGCTCATAGAATTAGTTGCTGCAGGGATCTACGGTTTTATATTTGAGGAATGTTGGCGATATATTTTCAATAAATTCTTTATGCTCAGTGAGTTAACTTATCAATACAGATTAAATTAATTATGTCTACAGAATGATCAATTGAATTTCCTCGAATCGTCGTAAGGGAGTGCTCTCGATGGAAAGATCGGGAAACAAATGTTAACAAATAATCACGAAGTTTTTTTTTATTTTGATCATTGTATACTGTGCAGGGAAAATAATTATATATCTATAATATATATTATTAAAAATAACTCAAGACGTTTAATCATTTATGAGTTTCGCATAGCGTTGCAATTTTATTGTATAAAATTCATATCCAAGTATTACTTGAAACCAAATACTGAAAAACAAGTATTTACATTGAAAAGAAAAACTATAAAGGTATCAAAAAATTTTCTGCCATATCACATCATATGCATTGAGAAATTTTTAATGGTAGAAAAATATTACAAACAGTAAAAAAAATCACATTTAATTGTACAATTAAAACACAACAAAATTTTCTATTTGTTATTATTAAATATTATTAACTGCTGGTAGGTTGTAAGCCTGATTACATATTTTTCTTGCTATATATGCATCCACATAAACATACAAGTTATATACGTGATTAATATAAAATATATACATTATTAACAGACAATTCCTATTGACTGATTATAACCTTTCATGCATAAATTATTTTCACCTAAGTAAATAATGCATGCATAATAATTATTGGTAAATGTTTTATTGGATTTTTTGGGGTTCATTTTAAATTCGACATGAGTAATAAAAATATCGAGAAAAAGTGAAACTCTTTCTAACGTATCATTGGAATCAAAACTAATACATTCGCTGGGAACATAGTCTCCGCATAATAGGGTATAACATAAAATGTTGAAGAGTCGATGGTATGGGTGGGAAGGCAATCTAAGCTTGGAGATAAGGAAGACAGGAAGAGGAGATTGGTACAGAGGACGTGTGGAAGTTACGACACTGGAATGTGCCTCCCCATATAAAATGATTCGTGAAAGATGGACGAGCTACGCAAGACTACACAAAACCAGTCTCTGCGTCCTTTAGTATATGAATACAGTGTTTTTTAAGGACTGTTAATGTTTTATGTTAATGGCATGAGTTAAAAATTCAAAATTAACGATCTTGGATTCGTGGGTGGACCCGGATGCAGTCGATAATCGGCCATTTCTCATGCCAATCGGCCATTTCGCACACAATATATATGCGTAAATCCCATTTGTACTTCACACATTTCAACGTCGAAATGTTTTTCGTGATTTGATTTTCAGGGTGCTTAGATACGTCTTCCGCTTTGCTCAAGAAAGATATTTGAATGGCGTGTACCTTCAGAAATATCCCACCAAGCATTTTTCGAGTTGTATCGTCTATCTTATTCATAACAGGTAGGGATAATTTATCATTTGAATTTACCAGAGGTGTTTTAAAAGATTAGAGGCGAATAATGAAGCTTGAAAATAGAGGAGGGGAGTATTTAAGTACAAATTCACCATCTAACTCATCTATATGATTTTTACTTTCTCCCTATACGTAGTATAGAGAAAGTATTGTATTCGCAAAAAAATTCGACTCCAGATTTCGACGGAAATAGATGTTTTGGGGCCCATAGAGCTCGTTTTCGCTATTTTCCCGAACATGTCTGTCTGTCTGTGTGTTAGTGTGTCTGTCTGTCTGTCCGTCTGTCTTTGCTTAAAAAGTTTGTGGGCGCTCTATCTTAAAAAGTGATTATCCGATCATTTTCAAAATCCATATTTAGAATTTTCCTAACAATGCCAAGAGTTGATTAGTTTTTGGTGAATATCGCTTAACCGGAAGTTGCGGTTTATCCGGAAGAAAATTTTGTTTTTTAAATATCTCAGTAAAAATGCAATATAGGTATATATAATTATTAACAAAAGCTGTAGATAATGTACTTTACTTCAACTTTTGTGTGATAATTGTTTTTGTAACACTGATTGTTTAGGAGGATATTTTTTCCTGAGTCCTCAGCTTAGGTTTTTTTCTAAATCCACATATTAGTTTTCTTCTTTGTACTTTTGCAAACTATCTATTTCCATTCATTTCTCATACGACGAAGGATTAGATGTAAGAAGAGACTTCCTAGTCTCAATCTCGCACGAATAAAGACCTTTTATTATTATTATTATTACTATTACATCTTCGTATGTACCGAACAAGCTGCCTTTCAGCATGTAACAGGGGATGCGTGCACCATAACTATACTTCCATAATCGGTTATCGTCGCGCAATTTTGGTGGAAAAATTAATTCTTAGATTGACTAGTCCTATAATGAATTTCCATGATTTTCTTACAGATTCAGAATCGCCTATATCATAGTAAGGACGCATAACATCTGTATTTTCTAAGAACGTACTTTCTCTGAAAATTTTGATTAAATTGAGCCTTGGCGTTAATATTCTAACTTAAGAAGAATTCCATCCTGTGTTAAGATGTTTCCGGTGCAGCTCACTGAAATTCTCGAAGAAACGTTTTATCTTTCTCTGATTCATTGATAATTCTAGAATACAACTTATTAAACAATTCTCTCCAAGTAGCAATATTATCAGTTTCAGGATTCTCTATGACTATTTTGTATTAATAAATGCATTGAACATATGTTGATCATTGAGATTTGTCACCATCTTATTTAACTCATGGTTATCATTCTGTACATCATTCGTCATATTGGAAAAAAATATTTTATCAAGCATCGCTGACTTCTTCCACTTCTGATCGTATATTTTCTGCCACAAATCCTTATTAACTGAAGATTTGAAATTTTTTAAATTATATTACTCCATGCACTTGCATTTTGTAATTTTAATTTGTGTTTAGAATTAGAGTGATTATAATTTTATTTTAGAATCCTTAGATCTTATAATATTACCTAAATAATCTTAAAATACACTTTAAAGTATTTCGGATATATTTTTCTTGTATAACTGACCAAGGCAACATAAGATGAAAATAGATAGTGATTCAAATCGATATGAACTGACTTTACTTGGTGGAACGCCATTTTTGAAAATAAACCGCAGACTTTGTATTTTCCACAAAAATATTTTTGTAGAAAATACAAAATCTGCGGTTTATTTTCATAGATAGTGATTCGTAAATATTTTTCAATATTTAGTGACCATCGATGAGGAGGCAAATTTTATATATTAACTGTCCTATTAGTTTAGTAAATGGGCAAATGGGATAATTTGATTGAAAACTTGGTTACAAAATTTCCTTGGAAGTTATAATTCGAATATTTCAGATTGATCTTATATATTTTTAAACGTAATATAATTATGAGTGGTAAGAAAAGTTAAAAATAAAATGTTGCTCATGAGTGCCTTGTAAAATTTACTGTACAGGATTCCTCCAAATTGTCTCGCAGAAGAAAATTCTGCAATGCAAAGCGACACTTCCTGTTGGAGATATCCTAAGAATAATGGAATGTTGGATCTTACAGGACCTACTGGACAAAGAGCTCCCACATTTAAGACCCATATACCAATGGATTAATGAAACGGAATCACACTAATTATTTTTCGAAGATGGCCCACCATCCGGAGAAATGAACGGAAACCTCAGCGAAAGGGAGACATCACTTTACGCAAAATATCTTAAATTGGTTAAGCTAAGTATGTGTTAGATGTGTGTATAGGTGGAGCAAAGCTCCCACATTTCCTGTCAATGTATCATTCGAAGAAATACATCTAAGAGAACTTGGCATCGATCTTCCAATGCGTAGCGGCTTTACGTAATTAACTTTGTCGAGAATTTTCTTGAATAAGAAAGCTTTGCTGCTCATTCTCGTTTTCCTTAATCGCATCTCTAAGTACAAACTCCAAGGGAATAAGTTAGCGATTTGACCAATGAATAAGCCCTTTACGACGAAGGAGAATTTTTTAATTACAGTTTCAGTCAGGAAAATATTTATTTACAAAAAAACATTTCTTGAAGAGCAGAACGCCATTTACAAGCGTGAATGTGACAATTATAATGAATTTTTAAGTATTCACATCGCAAGGATAAAGAATACGAAGAAAATGTTAGTGATACCTGAAAACAAAAGGAAGGAGACAGCACTAGAATTATGAGATGTAGAATTAAAACAGGCTTTCACAAACTTTTGCTCCTATGAAGCACTTTGAGGGATTTTGAATTTTGACGGAGCACATTGTGTAATTTGAAGGGCAAGTATTGAAATGTAATTAATAAATTTTGGAAAAATAAAAAATACTTGTCTCATGTAACAGTTGTTAAATTTCCAGTCTTAACTGATAGCTACGTAAGTTTCGGCTATGATAGAATCCCTCGGATGGAACTCTCTTAGCGATAGAAAACGAAGAGTTTCGACGGAAGCTTTTTGACAAATTTTTGACTGCTGACTTCGGGGAGGAGATAACTGATATTGTTATCCCAGTTTCGCGATCTTCAAGAGAAAACAGAAAAGCGTTACACGGAAGTAGTTGCCAGGACAGATAGTATACTAGTCTAGATACTAGGACTAGAAAGTATAGATAGTCACTTTTGGTAGTTTTTCCAGCGAAGTATTAGAGAAGCTGATAGCTCTCCCGGTTAGATAGGGATGTCTGTGTTTTACACCCTCTGCCACGCCCCAATGGTAGATTGCAGGGTTTAAATGTAAATATAAATGTAAGAATTCAGCTTCTTAAGCATTTAGTATTTTAAAATTGCAGATTATTGATCTTAAAAAAGAAAATTTAACCAATTCTAATTTAAACTTTCATACATGATGCCATGAATAATTAATGCTCAAATTATCATAGTAAAAAATGTGAAAAAAACAGCTTGGTTATAAATATTTTTCACTTAGCATTTGCATTAGTACTCCAAGGAGCACAGTTTGGGGCATTAAGGGGGTGTTCTCATGTTACATCAAAAAAAATCAAATTTTTTTTTGATTTCTTTTCCGACGAGGGTCGGAACTTCCGTTCGGAGGGGCGCATGAGCGATCTCGCTAAAAGGGCCAGGATCTATCGGAGAGAAAGCGATTCTGCTAAACACGAGTTCGCAGAGATCGAGGAAGATGTGTTGTACGGCCTCGGAATCGCCGATTGATTGTAAGTGACACAATCCCGAAAAAAAGCTAACTTGAAACTTTGAACGCGTTCTTCTCAAAACCACTTTTTTCAAACTGGTTCGCACGATTCCTAAAAAAACTAATGCACGGATTTAGATGCGGTTTCTTTTTAAATTCGTGGTAATGTTTTCGCTATCGTTTGACGGCGATTTATCCCCCTATTATAAATAACAAATGTTTGACGAATATTTTTAAGACGAAAAAAGGGTGAAAAATGATTTTTTTCTTCTAAGTCCCGCCATTTTGAAAATTTTTATCGTAATTAAAAAAGTCCCCGTCAAACGATAATTACAACGATGTTAATTGATAAAAAAGATTTTATGCTCGTTTCCGACCAACCGTATTTGCGCTATCGTGCGAACCATCGGCTAACTTTTTTGGAAGGACTAACTTTGCAAGGGTGCAGTGGCCAAACAACGAAAATTTTTTCACCAAATATAACTTTTATTTGTAGTTCAAAGATCAATAAAACTTTAGAAAAAAACCTCATTGAAAAATATTACATACTTTCCTCACAGTAAAATTCCGAAAAACGCTTTGAAAAACGGCCGTTACATGAGAACACCCCCTTAAAGAATCGATCGTAATATGAGTAAAGTAAAAATGCGAAATTGATTACGTATGGGGTAATTCGTGTTTTCCGATTCTTTGGACCAGAAGAAAGGTGTATCACTGCTGGATGTGAAAGATGGAGCTCCAGATTTAAAACAATCGCATTTCCGCACAAAACGTACGTATAAATAGTGGCAGTGACGTGGGACATTTCGTACAGCTGCGAACACTTTCCTCCGAATTATTTCGCTTCGCATCCATTCTTCCCTCTTTTCGATCGATCCCATTCGTTTCCAGCGGATGATTTTTGGAAGTGTGCCAAGAGGCGCGGGATGGCGTCAGAGAAGACCTCCGCGTAAAAAAACTTCGCAACAGCGAATTGCGAAATTCCCAGGGACGCTCGTCGTGGTCCCCGTCAATTTAGGGCCTTTGATTCGTCCAGGAAGTGGGCCGAATGCGCCCCTTTGATTGACGCAAAATGGACGCTTGCAGAATCAATGCGGAAGCTAAATATAGATGACCATAAGAATCAATTTATTTGACGTCGGTGTCGCCTCTTCTGACAGCGTTCCTGAACAACATTTCGGCACCTCTGAGGAAATCGCGTTTTGTGCGAATGATCACTGTACGGATGACAACATTCTCACGTTTCTAACGAACAAAAGCCGTTAATGCCGGTGAATGTGCGGTGGAAAGGGGCTATTTATACGGAAAATACACTCATCTTTTTGGGGAAAATTGCAAGCGGACTAATGTGACGACAGGAAATTTGTGGGTGACGCTAATTCGGAGAGGCGTTTCCGATTTTTATGAACGGATTTCCTCAGCTGAAAAATATCGAATCTGTATACTATAGCGTTCTTTTTTCAGATCATGATTGAGTTATTATGAGAGTTCAGATTGAAATAATCTACAATTACCAAAGGAAAACGAACTTGAAAAACGTTTGATGGGAATCGAACATTCCTCCGGCAGTTAGGTTTAACCAAATAAACTACCTTATATGAGTGACCTTATATTATATTTGTATTTATTTATTTTAGATACATCAGCCATTTACATTCACGAGATTTATAAATTTGACATCTAAGACATATAGTATTCGTGTGATATCCAAAAGATCTTGTCCAGCGATCAATTTGAATTAAGTTTAAGAATCACATTAAATGACTGACAATGCAAATGCTAAACATCACAGATACATTGATTGAAAACAAAGGCACAAATAGGAAAAACAAGAGTATATGTATACAGGTTATTCTTGAAAATTATATATAATATATATTCTTAGAAATTTTCATATTAAAAGCAGAAAAATTTACTAATGTTCACATAAGACTACGAGAGTAAGATGATAGATGAAAGGAATAAACGAAATTACATTTAAGATTTGGAGTAAGGGACAGATATTACATCAAGTTACAATTTTTTTCTTTTTTTTTAATTTTAGCATATGATTTGCATATCATATAGGAGAAAGTATTGAGGTGTATCATTTGTCTTGAAACAAGGTTTTTAGGTTATCAAAAATGATATGATAGCTTCCTTGGTTCAGACCTTTTTAAGTTCGTACTTCTTAGGGATTTTTCTTGGGTGCACTCGCTTGTGTGAAAATGCACCCTAACCCTTTTCCTTAATTTTCAATTCTTGATTTAGGCTTACGTTCAACAACAAAATAACAGTATTAGTAACACTGTAATGGATGTAGGTGTAGTAATAATTAAGTAATGCTTATAATGTTATTAGTATGCACATCTGGTTGTTCTTTCCACAGACTCTTGGAGAAACTAATAGGGTAGAATAGGTAAGGGTATACGAATAAATAAGGGTTGGTACACCCCCTGCAATACGTCATTCTCTCGTGGGGTTTATTATATAAATCTGGTGTCGTGGGAGTCCATGTGCTGACCACGTGTCCCACGGTGAATGCTACCGGCGATATCATTCAATGGACTTAACTGGTCCTCCGTCAGCCTATGTCCCAACATAATGTTCCGCCTCTATAGTTCTACATACGCTGGGCTGATTAAGTAAGTTTCCTATACTTATAATTTGACGGTGTCGACTTCTATAGCCCTTGTAAAATGTACTAAATAAGCTGAATCGATACTTTAATTGGTCTCTTCTAAATTTTTTCAAAGTTTCATGACATCATCGATTTTTAATTGGAAAATATGACTAGGAAAAAGAATTAGGATTAGGAATCCGTTTAGTATTGTCCTACTTCGTATATGTTTACTTTTTAATCTTGTTGATGCCGTATCACAGTTTACAAATCATTATTGATCAGATCATTATTTATCCATTGTTCGGCTTAACTGAAATATTTGCAATAATATACTATACTGTCTGTAAAATATTCAGCCCAAAGGCCTGGTTGGTACCTCATCCCCTCTGGCATGAGCTACTAAGAGTTTGCAGAGAGGATTGAGGTTCACTAGGCAGGATGAGGAGTCAGGTAGTTTGCCATTGCTTACCTCACTGATCCAGAATGCTATAAGCGGAACATGTCCACAAAGTGAAGCACAATGACTCTATGAGTAACACTTTTCTTGGCATTCCAGAAGGAGAGACCAAAATCATACTATACTATATATCACATATGGGCAATAGACCCATTAAAATTAAATGAATTATTAGAATAAAATATAGGATAATTTTTAATCAGAATAATGTCGTGATGTTTTCTGAATATTCATTCGTAGAAAAATAGCCTATGTGATTTTTTAAGCATCAAACAAAATTTTCTGGAAATGTATGCTTCACGATATCATAATTCAAAATAACATATTTTGTATTACAACAATAAAATCTAATTTTCACATACACGAAATAAACATATGTTAAGAGACTCTAATCTCCTTTGAGCGAATAGCTCTGGAAATGTAATATAATAACCGGTGGAAGTAAATTTACACTTATTTTATTAACAGACAGACGACAGAATTTTAAAAAATATATAATAGTGATATAATAATAAAACATGTAGAAACGCCAATAAACCAGGAAGTTACTAAAGAGCAGAACGAACAAGATACACCCAAATTTCACCTCCGTCTCGTTGATATTTATATTTATCTCTCTTCATTAATTGTTTTCCTTCTTTCCGGATGAGTTTAAGAGAAGCATTTACAGGAAGTCGATCATTTTCAGAGAATTTCAGCGAGGGACGAAGATTGCGGGAAGCTGCGATAACCAAAGAAAAGCATTAAGAGGGGAGATCACAGAAAAATACAGGAAGCTCGGGTTAAACATAATTCTTCCCAATGTTTATAATCTGCTTGTGGAACTTCAGTTCGTTCGCAGGGAGTTGGTTCGCGGATGTTTAGTTCTCATTCCATTTTCCAAGAAGACGAAGTTCTGAGAAAATGCGCTCTACTTAAAATGTATAACTATGCTTTTCTGCAAATCGAGAGAAGATGGCCTGATTCGTGATTGGAGTGATATAATAAGTGCATACTAACGCATCAAATACTGGGGCTATTATATTCCCCTTAGCAATGTTATAATTCATAAGGAAGGGCCTTTAAATGCCAAAAATTCTTCATATGTCGGGTTTTAAGGATCAAATATTTTCTCAGAATAATTGATTCATGAAGCGACGTGCTGTAGCATATATTTTCCTGATCTTCTTCGCAGTATGAGAACGGGCTACATAACAGGGAGGACGCATCATATTGGCTACATCCTCCGAGAACGTATTTTTTTAATCTGTAAAGTTAATTTGCTTGAATATTCTGTTTTTTTTTTTTAAGATTCCCATCCTGCGTCTTGAAGGATCTGAGTAACGCTTAATGATTTATCATAGCAATTATTTTCAAAACGTATTGACCTTTTTCTGTTCTTTTTCTAATTCATGAATACTTTTCGGCAGGGTTCCATATTTATTTATTTATTTATTTATTTAAATTTGATCCATTAACAGTCAATACGACCAATTACAATGAACCTTACAACAACATATTGAAATAAACATATTAATAAATAACAACAAAGCTGCATTGAAATGCAACCAAACATTTGTAAAAAGTGAAAAAAGATGTTAGTGGGTTAATTTAAATTAAATGCGATAAAGATAATATGATAAAATAATAAAAAATAGTAATTATAAGTTACAAAAGGAGAAGTAAGGGAAAAAAACAATAATGATGGGAAAAATGAATAAATAAATATGAGGGAAAGAGATGAAGAGGACGAAAATCGAGACAACGAAGTAAGCTAAAGAGCGAGATTAATGAATGGACGAAAGGAGTGAATTAATGGGGGAAAACAGTTCAAGGGAAGGGTTATTGGATAAGAGAAAATTGAAAAGTGTTAGAATTCGATAGAAAACTGATCTTTGAGAGATTGAAAGCATGAAACGAGGTACGTGAAGGAGGTTAGAATTGCGGGAAGGGCATGGGTCATATAAGATGGTAAGAAACATATCATGCTTAAAATAAAAGAGATTAATAATGAAAATATTTTCTGATGTTGGTCATCAACCAAATTTATTTTGCAATAGATATTAAAAATATAGGAGTGCGAATCATCTTAATTTCTTACCGAGGGCATTTTTAACTCCTTGGTTTCGGTGTGAAAGAATAAAGATAACTCATGACATGTAAGGTAACGACGTTCACTAAATTTCCAACTCATGTAGTTGTTCGACTGCTGGTTCTGGAGTTTTAGGGAAACATACATCTCCTTGCTAAGTTAATACGTAATAAATTTTCCCGCACGTTGCTCTCCTTCCCTCTATCTATTCTTGGATCACACACTGACCTGATCGTTTCAATCAGGTGATGTTCCATTCCCCTCTTATCTCACCGATAAGTTTTCTTAAATCTAAAAATACTTTGTAACATCTTTTCATCCAAAGACGTATCTGTCTGCTGAGTTTATTTCTACCCATTCTCTTTCCATTTCGTACAAAATCGTTCGACTATTTTAGCTTTGTAGACTTCACAATCCGAATCAACCTTAATATAATAATAATGATAAATCGGCTTTTATTTGCGTGGGATTAATACTTACAAATCTCTTCTTATATCTAAGTTAACTCCAATGATACGATGCGATATGTTTGGTTAAACCCTGATCAACTTGTTCGCAAAAAATATATAGTATATACCTTTTAATTAATATAGTTATTGAAACAGTACTCTCCTTTACTCCATTAAAATTATCGCGCATTTTTAGAGCTAGGTTTGCAGCCTAGATTCCGAAAATATTTTTTTATTATGGAATCATTTGATTCAATAAATATTTTCCTAATATTATTCATATATTAAGGCATATTTATCATACAATTATATTTTCAATAAAATATTTTTAGTGTACACTGTAGACATGGGCGCCGTTATGATTTTTGTCAGCGGCGGCGTAGAGGGAATATGAAGCCGGCGGCGGCGGCGTAACGGCGTGAACGCTGACTGCTTAATCGTCGGCGGCGGCGCGGCGTAACCGGCGGCGTGTAAAATTTCGTTCGTATACGGCAGGAAAAAAGGCGAATAACTCGAATATCTGAGAGTACATTATTACAATTATATCATATAAATAAATACAAAGTAGAGCTATCTTGAATACGCAGCACAGTGGGCTACAATCCAAAAAACCTGGCAAAAAATCCTTTTCTGGAGTGCGGACTTTAGTACTGGCAATTCTCGAATAAATCCTGCCTATTAATACCAAATTATTTACACTGATTTCTACCTATTAAAATTCTAAAGGTGGTCAAAATTGACCAAAATTGACGAATAATGACAGGTTTAGATTTTTGCAAAATTCTTCAGCCTAAAAACCAAACAGAAATTAGCAGAATTATCGGGAAAAATCAATACAGTGTTAAATAATCAACCCTTAAGCATAATTATGCTTTTTTAAGTGATCACAGTTGAATATTTGAATTATTGCATCACTTCCATCAGATCTCTGAATTAGCTTCTGCTGGCGAAATACTCACTTCATGCAACATGACTATTAAGTTATATTTCTTTCTCTTATCCTCTCTCGGACCCTCCGATTTAAGGAAAACGAGCTCACATAAGACGCTGTCTGGGAATATTACATGCAGAACTTATTGAGGTATGGAAATGCGAAGTTCACACTCAAAAAATATTTCCTTATTCTTGGCCAGCATTTTTCGATTCTAGCTCGCTCTGCACCGTAAAGGGGTTAATTTGGCAATACGTTGCTTTCCTTATTTTCACAAAAGCATTCTTCTTATAATTACGCTACATTACTTTAAGAACGTTTAAAGAGTGGTATCACAAATTGGGCACAAATAGCCAGTAGAATGTCGATAAATGGATGTACTATTGTTGTGAATTAGTTTTAACACCACATTTGCGCCACATTTTTCAAGTATGGAATCCAGGAATAGACGTTCAATTGAAATTTCCAGAAAATAAAAAATGTGTAAATGATGAACGCAAATCAAAACATTTAAGTTTAAACAAACTAAAAGAATAATAAGGAAATGAATGAATGAGAGGAGTTTAAAATAAATATATTTATAACGTTCATCAGTAGGTTACACTCTGTCAACAAAATCATTGCACAACGCATAGTTGTCATGGATGAATACCATTTTATTCTATCTCTGTGGCTCTAGTCTGCTTTTCTTATCGTTGAGAGTAAGCCTTCATATACTAAAACTCCTCTCAATGGGAGTGCTGGTTGCGGGAATACACTATGTTCTAATAAAGATATTCAAACCGATTATAATGTTTAAGAACTCTGGATTAGACGTTTTTTATAAATCAAAAGATGCTTCAATTATTAGGAATTGAAGTTAATCCAGGAAAATACTGTTGTATCCTATGAAGAAAATTCTCTTATTGGAGTTAACATTTTGGTTTACATATATGTTCAAGATGTTTTTTATCAAAGTATTCACATAAATTATGATACGTAATGAATACACATTGCTTGCCATCAGGGCCGGCTTTTGACAATTGGCGGCCCCAGGCAAAACGCATTTGGCGGCTCTCCCGTTTGTAATATTGCAAATTGAATAATGGTGTAAACCTGACAAAATATAACAACAGGCTCTTTTACATTGAATAATAAACTAAATTATTAAGATTCTTTCTATCTAATTTTTTGTGAGTTATTTGAGAGTCAATTAATAATAATAATCTTGTAATGTAATAATTTGGCCTAATTTTGGCCACCCCAGGCGACCTTATTCGCCTTCCCATAAAGCCGGCCCTGCTTGCCACTACTAAAAAGCCCAACGTATCTCAAACGGCCCCATGCTCATAAGAAAGATTGATGCACGTAGTAGAAATATACGCGATGAAAGAGAAAGTTAGCCTAAATTAATTTTAATATTATACCACATGGAGATAAGTAATTGAAAGCTGTTCAGTGAAATTTAATTATAATTAATTATTATCATATTTACAAGGAAAAATAAGAAAAGAAAAATATTTAATTGAAAAATTTGGAAAATCGTAGCGAATTTGTTTGTACTTGTTCTTTAATACTCACTCTCATTTCAGAAACGAAGAAGTTCTTATTCTTGATAATTTGCTTCCTTTTATGATCTTTTTCCGATACTTTTAAATTTCCTGGTAAATATTCTGGGAAAATACATCTGAAAATTTTGAAGGGAATGTCGAGAGGTTTGAGAAAAATGCGTTCAAAAAATAGTTTCCTAACTTCCAGTGAGATACTACTCTGAGAAAGACTTTGCGGAAGTTAAATCTTCCGCAATGTATTCTATGAATTATATTACGTATGAAATATATTATTATATATAGGTATTATGAAATATTCTACCAAGAGCTTGGTAACGAAATCAAGTTTGCAATCGTACATACTTTCATTGCTGAGAAAAAGTTGTTTTACATACTCGGTAACAATTTTTTCTGGTGGCTAGGAAATATATTAAAATTTTTAATTTTGATTCAAAATATTTACCGCAATAATGTGTTAAAATTTTGTGTTAATTAAATTAATATTTTTTGCGATATCATTTTCAAATTGAGCGGTCTGTTTTAGAGCGTGAAATATCGGGAACTTATTTATTTCTGACTGCGATAAAGTACCAAAAAGATAAAAACAAAAAAATTTCTATTACATAGTTACACATTACACATTCAATATCTATTCACGGTGTCCCAAAAGTCATGGACCAAACGAAACACAGAGGTAGAAAATTACATGGGCTGCAGGTTTGCAATTCATTTTGTTGTCCGATCTTCTTTTGTTTTCGAGCTACGAATTTTTTTCGTATTTTCTGAGAAAACCATGACTTTCCAGACATTTGTAGTCATGGTTACGTAAGTATTTGAGCTGCATTGTTTAATGTTTTCTCTAAAAATGCTAAATAGTTGTTGTAACTCACAAGAGAATATTTTTTACCCTTACTCATACCGTTTAGCCAAAATAAAACTTCAAATTCTTAAGTTTTCAAAATTCCGAACTTTGACAAAATCTTTGAGGGCAATTTAAATAAAAAATCATAATAAAAAACATTTTTGTCACGTATCTTAAAAAACTTTTTCAATGCATCAGCTATTTACCACGTAAATTTTGTTGGGTTATCTTTACGGCATCATACCTAAAATTTGATTCGAAACATAATAAGTCGATGATTCCCAGTTCAAACAAACAAGTCAAAGCCTCTTTAAACCTTAAACTGGAGTCATTAATGTGTTTAATTATCGAAACAAGAAAATGTTTTACCATTTAACATGGCTGTTGCACTCTTCGGCGGTAAGTTAAAATACCCCCTTCCCTCATTACTTGCTTTAATCAACAACAATACCCTTCGAGATTACTACAATGTACGGACGATTGTTGGGAGCCGCGGCGTAACTAAGCTTTCGATTAGAATTAGATTAGAATTTGTAATGTGTTCTGGCATCGAACCCAGAATCAGCATGGTCTTATCTAATTTTTTTCATAAACCAAGTCTTGATATACATCTTCTATCTAAGCAAGAACTTCCTATCATATCGATAATAGATCTAAAGGAATATATAGGAAAAGTAGGACGTCATTTGAGGCAGTTGCAGCAAATATTTCTGCTTGAGTTTTCACACATAGTTAGAGACGGTAATTCTTTGTTGTTCTGCATAGTATTTATCACCAGAAAGACCCGGGTTCGATGTCGGACGGAGAAATTTCAGCGAATTTTATGAATAATTTCAATACTTTTTCTACTTTTGATGACCCTCTCGATATGTTGTCGACTTGAAATTTGTGTTATCAACATGCTTGCAGAATGCAAGCAGCATTTTACTCGTATCAAGCTAAAATTTGGTAGAACTTGTTTTTCTGTGGACATTCTTGTTTAAGTTTTATTCAACTCAAAACTCAAGTCACTATAATGGAAAGACCGGCAATAAATAGGTTTTTCATTTATTTAAAATTAATAACTTTGTTTACTAATAAGATATGATATAATAATTTATAACTCCTTTAAAACTTATGTCTGATAATTAGAAACAAGTTTCCGCAAATTCTAAGACAAAAAACTACAAATATGTGAGGAAAACTATGCGTTAAGTGATAGCCGCCTGAGTAAAGTGTACACCGCCCGGGCAAGGCACATTTGTCAAGTGAACGCCACTTTCTGGTGGGACTCACTGTACAGTGACTCCTGCCCGTTAAGTGCTCCTCGACTCCTACACCGGCACCTATTTTGCCGGCACGTGTGCAAACGGCCTAATCGTAACACGTATCGATATCACGTATAACTCAGCGCCCTCGTGGAAAACCAGAGATGTATTCTATCAGTTCAAAGCGTATCTCTTCGAACTACTTGTCAGGATATTTTCGACTGTGGGACCTTGTTTTTAAATCCAAGCCACGCCGCGCCGCCGCCGATAAAATTTCCGGCGGCGGCGCGGCGGCGCGCCGTAGTTATTTCTTCGGCGGCGGCGGCGTGCCCGATAGTGTCGGCGGCTGGCGTAATCGGCGCGGCGCCCATCTCTAGTACACTGTGTAAATCAAATGTTCCGAGGCTTTTGTAGACCCCTTGTCGTGATTTTTATTTTCTGTGATACTTTCTACATTGTAAACAGCTGTAAAAGAGTAAATCCACCGTTACACCTCTAAGGGCCCATATAGACTACCTTGGTGTACCTAAGGTGTAATTGGTAACAAATAATGGCTTCTTACATCTTTTCTTAGCTCGCATCTTTTTTCCTTCGTTAAGATATTTTCCCTACCATATCAACCATTAGTTAAGGATCTCAATGGGTAGCAAGAGGACATTTTGTGGCAGAATTTCAAAATTTTTCTAAAAATATTCCATTTTCCCCGTAGCTTTTCTGTTTCTCCATTTCAGTAACATTTAGACAACTTCACCCATAATGTATTATACAAATAAAATATAAAGAGAAACTTTATGCAATTATAGTAAATCGATCTTCATTCTGCCAGTAAAAAATTACATCCTGAAGTTCTCCTTTCTCTATTAAAAAAATGATATTCAATTGTGAAGATGTCTGCCTTAAAGTTATTACTATGATCGAATGACGAAAATTTTTTCTTTCGTAAAAATGTAAAATGCTGCAAAGCTGAGGTCACAAAATAAAACATGCTCTTTCTGAGTTTACGTGAATTATTCATTTTCGTTTTGGTAAAGGTTTAGAATCTTGGCAACAAAGGAAATTTGGTTGATGGGACGAGGATTTGAGTTCTCTCGGGTAATTGCATTTCTCCATATTTCTGCATATATTCTAACAGATATATATCCTAAACGCGTTTACTCACAAACGAGAAACCTCTTACCACACACGAAAGAAAAGCCTATTGCAGTTTAACTGTGTGCACATTAAACCAACTTTGAACGCATGCAATTCCGGTCTTCTTTAAATTTGTTATAAATTTGCATATGCAGATGCTAGGTATAAGGATTCCAGGAATGTAATGACGCGTATTCCCGATGTAGCGGCGGTTTTCCGTTCGATTAGACACGCGCTCGGAGCAGCCGATCGCAATGACGCATTCCAATCAGTCAAATGCTCCTTATCTCGCGCATCCGTGACGTCATTCACCTCGCAGTGATTTCTAAATTTCTGGGAGATAGGAATTCCAGAGAGCAGTACGTTCCGGACGGCACGTACTGAAAATGAAGCACGGACCAAATGCGAGATATGGAGCAGACTCCGTTAATGGTGATGCGCGTTATTTCTCAAAAGATATTTATAGAAACAGAAGAACCCGAAATAGTTAGGGAAAGAAATTATACTAAATAAGTATATAAGTATATTGGTGATCGAGTGGGTAACGTGCTAAGCGCTCTAACCCTATAAGCTCGGGTTCGAATCTCGGCTGATCAGGATTTTTCACATAATGGAATGGTCGTTTATATATTTTATAATATATAGTTTACATAAGGGCCGGTGTTTGTCCCCGTTCAGGGTTGGCGGCAGGAAGGGCATCCGGCCGTAAAAGTCAATTCATCGCCAAAACAAACCTCATCCTCATATTCACACAATCCATCATTCATCAGCCGACCCCATAAAATATGGGAAAAAGGCTTAAAGTGAAGAAATATATAAGTATTAATATAAATAATATAGTATATAATAATAATTAATTAATATAAATAAATAATTATAAAAATAAGCATCAAATAGGTATAAAAATACGTATAAACAAGTGTAAATTATAAGTATAAATAAATAATTCAAAATTAATCATCGCAAAAAAATCAAGTTTATAATTTAAATATTCCAAATATATAATCCTAAATAAATAAACACAAATACAATATATGTATAATACTATGTAAGTTATTTTTTATTATTTAAAAGCTAATATATAATCTTTGATTACAGTTTGAATGCTAAAAAAATACCCTTGTGTTCTCTTTCAAATATTTGAATTTTCATTCTCATAATATAACTGTAATCATCGATAGCAGGCATTCAATCAGGGACGGATCCAGGGGGGTGGTCCTGGGGGTCCGGACCCCCCCCCGAAATATCACTTGTGCCTATTTTTCGAAAAAGAAACTCAAATAACGCAAATAAACACACAATTAAATAAGCAATCACTAGCGAAAATATTCGAATTTGTCTAACACAATTCTAACGTCACGTTTTGTGAAAGCCGAAATGTCTTTTATTTTTAAAGTTTTTGATCGGACCCCCCCCCAAAATTTTTCTCTAGATCCGTTCCTGCATTCAATGGTCGTTGAAGATTTAAAGTTCTTATTAGGCATCCATTTTGGTAAAAAAACAATCGTCGAAGTGTAGAAAATTTCGACTTGAGACCGAAAATTCAACCTTTTACACCATTCATTTCTTACGCCTCAAGTTTTCCGTGCATTACTTTGAGGACGGAAAGAAAAAGAAATTAACTATGTTCATGAAACCAATAGCGTTGGCAAGTTGCAGCTAATGTCGAAATTCAGTCAAAATTATGAAAGTTCTTGCGGCTTAAGTCCGTTAAGTTCGACCATGTATCTTAAACCAAACTCGGAAATTAGTATCCCAATTATCGAATGTAAAAAATTTTATTCTCTTCTTATATACTTCCATAAAGTACTATATTGAGAAATACAGTTCTACTGTGGCATTTGCATGCACAAAACTTCATAAATAAATTCATATGTATGTGTTTGCATGGTCTTCCACGATAGTGTTTTTATCATCAATTTATCGATGAAATGTATTTTACGTGTCTCAATGTTAAAGCAAATGAGATGTCCCATGGAGATAGTGAGTTTAAAAGTTTATTTTTCTCTAAAATCATGTCTAAAATGATTTGTACGGACCTAAATCAAATAGCCCAGTCTGGCTGGAGGACTGCTTCCGATATTAATTCATGGCTGCTATATTAGCAGGAAATATCTCAAGGCATTTTTAATTCGTCTCCTTATCACTAAATGTCTTCTGCGATTACCATAGTAATAAACTAACATACGCAATAGCGAACGCGTGTAATGGAACACCCACTTATTAGAACATTTTTCTATAGTCCGTTCACCATCATGAAGGCACAGATTCTCCCCATTTAAAATGCATAGGCCCATGTATTTTAAATGGGAGAAATTTGTGCGACGTTGCAAAATATGCGTAAAATCATGGAGTTGGTCGAAATTGTTTCAATTTTTTTCAGTGTTTAGTATCAGTGATACCGTACATAACACCGTGATCATTTTTTGTTTATTTGCAACATAATCGCAAAAAAAAACAAAAAATGTTACATCTCGACAAAATACGGCGTTTTGTTCCGTTTCTTTTGGAAAGTGGGTGGGTGGGTGCCATTGATTCTCTAATTCGAGATCCATGGGATTTTTTTACATCATTATCAGCTTCAAATCTTTCTCTTTTCTTTAGTGTTAATACTTAGGCAGATGAATAAATTTAAGGAAAATTTTCAACAGAAATTAATGGAAAAGTCGAGAATTTCTCGCAAAATGCATTGAAAAAAGTAGTCGCTTGCCACTTTTCGTCCAATTCGCCCACGGAAAAACATCCAGTGAGAAAGTTTCTTAGAAAATAGTGAATTTATTTTCTGTGCAAGTCTGAACCCATTAAGTTCATAAACAACTTAAGAAAGACAATTTTTCTTACGGCGGTACCGCACTAAGCGGTGATGGCCGCGATCGTTCGTGCGGCTATGAACTAGTTAGAAGTGCAATTCGCTGGCATGTTCATTCATTCTTCTTTTACTAGTATAGTGCGAAGATACTGTGGGATTCATTATATCGTTTGCTTTTTTGTTATTTTCCCCCCTTCAATATTTTCGCATTTCTCTTTGCGGGTCACTTAAATCACGTGACTGCCTTTAATATGATTTTATTGAGTTGAAATGTTTCAAAGACAGACTCCCACGGGATAACACTAAATATTTGCATTAAATATCAGTAAATATTTTATTTCGGTTCTCAAAATATAACATTCTGAAAGATTGGCTAGGATATTATAGTCCTATCAATTAAAAATTATATTTAAAAAAATCAATATAGTATATTGTAATTTTAGACTTTTTCAAGGCTCAGTTCAGAGATTCAGAGGAACCTTTACCGCCATTAATGTTCATGGTCTCATAAATCAAAACCGAAAAGATATGATGTTAATATCTCGTTAGTTTATCTAAGTTTATTTCCAAGACGTTCGTTCTATCATTAATAGAGTTTATGGTTTCGAACAGGATTTTTTCCAAGTTTTCTTACTGACAAAATCCATTATGTTTTATTGCTAAAACGTCACAGATAATCACTTATTTCTTTTCCTACTTAAATTGAATAAGGATATTTAAATAAACAAATGGAAGACTCTTTCCTGGATAGCGAGGCAACCGTTTCAGAGGAGATATGTGTATTAGACATAACAGTGAATGTAGCATGGAGTTGCATCATTTTGCATATCTAAATGATTTATGAAATGAAGATCCTAATAAATATGCCATTTATTTTGATTGCTATGCAAATTAATAATGGCATGTTTTCTCCGGAAAATAAATTCTAACCCTAACTTTAATTTGCTTGATTGAGTTTGAGCCACGAATTTATAAACCTAAAATTAACGAAAAATAAAAATATTTTTTCAGAATAAATAAACATAAGCTGGAATTGCCACTTCTTTCGTAAAATCGTGATGGCAGATGGCTGTTAGTTGGTACGGCTGTGCGATAACATATGCATGCGGGGTATATTTAGTGAAAGTGCTATCAAAGCTATGTTTTTCCGAATCCAAATGAAATGGAGTTTTCACGTTCCAATCATTACTATTGAAAATATGAATGATGAAATATGAAAATGAATAAGCAAAATACTTTATGTAGGAGTAAATCTCAAGTGATTGCGTATTTTTAAATATCACCTGCTTCTCTCTCCCATAGGAATAGTATGTCTGTAAGGTATTTAATAGCCTGAAGGTCGACTGATACCTTACCATCTCAGACATAGGAGCTAGTTGGAGGGAATGAGGCTTACGAGGCAGGATGAGGAGTGAGCCAAATTTTCTTTGTTATAGGAATAGAAAAAATATAAAAATGATCTATAAAATTAAAATATAATGGCCTCAGAGTGATATATTTATTCACACAACCATGGATTCAGTGCTAAGGCACATCATGGTCATATGAATAAATATGTTATTTTGTGGACAGTACATTTTAATTCATTAGTACATTTTTGGAATGAAGTTCTACCAATATTCACTTGAGACAATCAATAAAGAATAAAAAGATGTTAAAATGCAATAAAATCGCTAAAATTGTCGACAAACCTGAAAATATCCTGTTTGAATACAAACATATAAGATCCCAGATTGAAAATAAATTTTCTTTTAAGGGCGAAATATGTATGCTACGTCAAGCATCACTTTTACTGCATACTGAATATTAAAAAAACTATTTTGACCAAATACATTTTAACGCAAATGTTTACAACATCAGGCTGATTTCTCCCGCAAGCAATTCCCATGCCAATGGATATGAAATGCTGCTTTCATAATAGTTCACTGGCTTTTTATATATCTATAATCTGAATTTGTGATAAATTAAAAGTATCTAGATCTGGAATTGAACATAAGTATTCATAATATCATGCTCTGCACCAGCTAAAGAATACAAGTTTTTCTCGAAGATTTTTTGAAAATCCATACCTCTCTTCAGAGACAAGATGTCTCGTCAATAAGCTGCGAATTTTGGAGCGAACGAAATTATAAATTAGTTTTGCGAAAAACAGAGGGATGAATATTAATTCTCCTGGAACAAGTTCAAATTCCGTACAATGAAGAAAATTTAAAATTCGAAGCGGTTGACACCGTGTACCAGTTTCATCTTGATTAAATAAGAGCTAAATTATTATTCTTTTAATTAAATCATCGAAAGATAAAAATACCTACGTTCCGCTGCCTCCTGGATTGTCTGGAGTCACCCTGATAATATGATATAAATTATAGTTTTAGCTGTCGTACAAAGCAAGTTAATTGGAAAATTTTATCTTGACTTGTTTTAATGAATGGAAAAGCGAAGCGTAGCGTGTAATTTTACGGAAGCGTATTATTAAAATTATAAAAAAACATTAGTCTTCTTTTCTGCCTTACAGAAATGTAGCATATTTCATCACACAAAAAATGTTGTCTTCATTCCGAGTTCCCAAGCACCTGGTTGTTAATGTTTAATGTAATGAATTAAGTCTCTTATTACCGCTAAGATTATCGAGATGAGAAAATAATCAACGATACAGCTGATGCTGTGATTCATCGTTAACAGAAAAGCATTACGGGCGAAAGAGGTCAAATTATAGACAAGTTTTTATAAATTCTTTTTTTTTGACACGTATTACTCTTCATACCTTTTTCTTTTTCACTATAAAAGCGAATGCTTATGCTATTCATATGCATTTCTTCTAAAAATTACTGCATTATAAAGACGCTTCTCATTGGAACGTATTTACGATTCTTGATTTTAATATACTCATTTATAATAAACTCAATGGAATCAGCTGTTACTTTGTGGAACTGCATAATAAATCACTTTATAAAACAGTAAAACACTTTGGTCAAACGTGTGGAACTTTGACAAAGTGTTTTATTATACTCATTTATCATTTTAAGTTCCGCTGCCCCCTGGATTTTCTGTAGTTACCCTGCCAAAGTATAATTTCAAGAATCAGAATTTTTTTACACCATCGCGGAAGCTTAATCGAGAATTTTTAGCACGTGGGTGCTGACGAACATGTGTTATTTTGGGCGGAGCGACGTTTCAGCTGCCATTCAGTACACAATTGACGACAGCCCCAAAGAAACACTGGCGTCTGTGAAAAGAAGCGGTCATTACGGATTGAATGGATTTCCTTGGAGTCCCAGAATAGGAAGGAGGAAAACGGCATCCGAAATGTCGTCAATAGGCGTGCGTCAGCTCCCTCGCTGGGATCTGCGGATGGTGGTCTCGCGGAAGTACTATTTTTTCGGTGTTCCTTCCTTCCCCGCCTCTTCCGGTGTCACCCACGCTTTGGGCACCTGCTTCCGACTAGATATTGATCCTCCACAGCCACCTTTACCAAACAGGAAACGGGTGACCCCCCTCTCCACTTCACAGAGCTTACTTCCATACTCATTGTCTCTCCATTGTGGAAATGTATGGAAACATACCAATGAATTATCTGCAATTAACTCTTATTTAGAATCACCTGAATGCCTATTTATTTAATATTCACTACTATACACTGTACGTATTTTATTGATGTTTTTTATAATATGTATTTATTTATCTCATATTGTACCACATGGACGCAAATCCATGTACTTACTTTTTCCTTTTTTTGTTTGTTTATGTTAACATGTATATTTCTATCATTTATTTGAAAGTGAACTGATTCGTATTTATGTATCACATGTACTTACTGGTAGTTTATTTTTACATTTATCATGTTCTTTTTTCTCATCTTTTAGCATTTAATATCGGTAGATTTGCGAAGGTTTCTTTGTGGATGATTTTGCTGCAGTGGATTTCTTTTCCTTGAGTACTCTAGATTTTAGATTTTAGATATATACCCCGCGAGCCCCCAGAGGCATATGGCAGGGGGTATGATACACCACCATTATTCAATCCTCCCTATTAGCATCTCTAATAACCTGGGGAAAAACGACCAAAAGTAATTATCCGTCCTTGTGATTACTTCCCTATAAAGCCTCGTCGATGCCTCTCGGAGATCGCGTTCGCTCCTTACTGGCACTAATATTTCACTTACTTCGTCTATAAATTCTGAACGAATGAACTTTTCGAAAAGTTTCCGACGATATTCAGATATTCTCATCTGTAATGAATTCCAACCGAGGGACTCTACCATTGCCGTAACGCTGCTATCAAACCTGAAATCCCGCAAACGAATCGGGCTGCTCTACGCTGGACCATCTCTAAATCTGAGGCTAAACCTACTTCGTGTGGGTCCCAAACCGCACAGCAGTATTCTAGACTCGGACGAATAAGAGAAAAGTAAGCTATTTCTTTGACTCTCGATGAGCATCCTCTCAACGTTCTACCAGTTGATATTTACATTCTATTCGCTTTTCCTATTGCATCTCGAATATGTTCCTTAAAAGATAAGTAACTGCTTAGCTTGACTCGTAGGTATTTGCTGTCGTGAATTAACTCTAATGGACGCCCTGAAATTTGGTACTGAGCGGGAATTATGTTTGTGGAGCGCGTAAAACTCATGGCAACGCATTTATTTATATTTAAATCCAGCTTTCAATCTTTACACCATCCTGATATTACGTCCAGGTCGTTTTGAAGTACATTACAATCGTTTTCTGACAAAATCTCTCTGTGTAGAAGGAGGTCGTTCAAGGATAGGTCGTTGAGGGTTATAAGAGTTAGAAAATAGATCTTGTTCTTTTTCACCAATACAGATTAGGATGTAACTGGGAGGATTGTGGTGCTGTAGAGCAGAAAGAAAGAACTTGAAAGGTTTCTGTGGAAGCTTACTCGAAGTCCAAATGGTGAACACTAATCAATCCGTGGTATTATACAACAGATAGATGCCCTAGAATTCGAAAGGTCTGATGTTCTGGCAAACTATACGTCGAGTAGCATCATAACATCAAACCAGATAAATCAAACTCTAAATCTAAGTCATGGAATTTGATATCAGATATTTAGTTGATTAGGCTCGAATTATAAAGCTACCAATCAGCAAAATTAAGGGAAAACTATATTTAAGATGGAATTCTGCGGAAAATACTTTTCCATGTCTTTTTATTAACATGTGTTTCCTCTAATTACTGCCACTGCTTTTATTAAATAAATCGGCCAGCTTTCCGCAAATTTTGTTTTAAGACCACATTATCTTTTCATTAGGGTTAATTGAGGAATTTATAAACATTTACAGCAAATATGTACGTACGTATTTTCATAAGACTTGAGAATTTATTTAACATTTAAAGTAATTTTTCAGTCATTCCCAGTCTCTTGAGGATAATATCTAATGCGAGTTTACACGATGTATATTTTGTAATGTAGGTTCAAAATTAATTATTTCCTTAAATCTTTTCCTGAAATCGATTAAATACAGCGATGGACTAAATTTTCCTGGGCTATTACTGAGAATAATTACCGTTAAACGAACACAAGCTATAGACAAATCTCTTAAGGACTGTCTTCTATTGTTCAAATATTGTAACCATTGTCCCAAGGGACCAAAAGTACCTTAAGGAGAGGGGTTCCATGCGCGCGGTCGTATACCTGTGCTCGGCGCTGGTTGGAGTGCGTCAGCATAACGACTCCTTAGATACACTTAGACTTCGAATTCCGCCTTAAAACTTTAACAGAATATTTTCTAGATGTTAAACTAATTTTCTAAGCAAATAAAATGTCAAAAGTTTGATTTCACTTGACCCTCCCCCCTTACGTAGTCGTAATTTGATAACGTAAAAATTCTGATCATTCCAAGCGATATTAGGTGGAACGCCTTACTCAACGTTATAATTTTATCTTTCTTTATCGTTAAAAGAATTTACTTAAATTGGCAAAACCTTTACGGAATCAAACAAAATAGCTTTGGCGTCTACATAACTTATCATAGAGTTAACACACATTGGCTAATAAATTGGTAGCAATTACAATGCTTAACTCAGCAATATATAAGATGTAGGTACAGTAAACTCTCGTTTATCCGGAATGATTGGGGCCGGAGTGGATAACGAAAATTTCGGATAAACCGAAGTCCCGCGTGAAACACCCCGAATTGCGTCAATACCGCGAAATATGATCGTAAAACGTGCATACGTAGCGATTGATATGGTTGTGAATAAGCCTGCAAGTTTTTGACTGAAAAATTGGTGTTGACGTGTTAAAAAGGCGCCAAAGTATGATTGAAAACTCAAAGTTTTTAAATGCTGAATGACAAAGCTCGTTTATTTTGCGTTCTTACAGAAAAAATCCGCCTTATTTGGCAGCGGGAAAGAACAGGAGTTTTAAAGAGGTGTCACGAAGTAATGGGTCGCGATGGTATTCGTTGGGGTATGTGGATTCGGAAAAGCTTTTTCGGATAAAGCGGATTTCGGATAAACGCGATTCGGATAAACGGGAGGTTACTGCATACTTAAAGTCACATTGAAGTGACTTTATATTGTTCTTTACATTAATTTCTCAGTTCCAAAATATCTGCTCAGAGCTCATCATATACCCAGAGATGTTGATTCGATCTTTAACTGCACCTGTTACATTCGTATCATAGCCTTATGATTCCTCCGCCATCGCCAGTCGGATTTCTTCTTTGGAAGGATATGAAGACTTCAATGCAACAAAATTAGCCAACGTCGTAAATAATCTCGAGAGAAGCGTGCGAATTGATATCTGAACGCATGGGGAAATACTGCGGGATTGCGTCAGGCGTTATCACTCCGAACGGCGATTGGAGGAAAAAAAAACACAGCCGTTGTTTGATCAAGCACGCGTCCGCCGAACCCGCGTCTAGTTCAAGGTCACACGCATTTTGCACTTTTTTGCAACACACGCACGCGGGATTCCGCCTTACGTTTCTAAACTGTCTCGAATTGAGAGCTATTCGCTGATTTAAGCTCTCTGCGAAATAACGTCGAACAAGACGCGAATTTTGATGCGTCGTTCCTCGGCGGGTTTTCGCTGTACGTAACAGAAAGAGGACACAAAGGATAATATGTAAGAAATTCGTAATCAGCGTCCTCCTTAGGAGAGAACTAGAACTTGGACATTGTTATACAAAATTTCCAATATCAATTGATTAACACTAGAAGTTTCGCTCTACCCGGAAGGACGGGAAGTTGTCATTTGACCACTTCTCTTCTCGATACCTATTGCATTGCTTCTTGCAGAGGAGTTTTATTGTTTATTTTAGGCATATCTATATACTTATAACGACATTAAATTCCTGATTTCCATCGATTGATAGTTTATAAACAAATTACTAGCTATAGCGAATACTTCGTCATTTTCACTGTATATTGGCTTTGAATATTAATCAAGCTCTACACAAGTTCCTTTGGAACTTAGTTTATATGGTTATTAACGTAATAAATCATTCAAATATAAATATCTGGAGGAACATATTTAAATATTCGGAGTCAAAGGTAAGTATTTGGCTAGAAATGATAAAGTGGTCAAATGACCACTAGCCGTCCTTTTAAGTATAACATGATGTAAAAATTACCACATTAGTTTTGGCAAAATTTTAACTTTTATTCATATTAAATTTGGGATGGTATCGGTATCACCCAAAGTCAAAGAGTTTCAAAAATTGGAAAATATTTAAGTTAAAAAAGTTTTATGTAAAACGCTGAAAAGTGGTAAAATGACCACTACTGTTATGTACAGTCCTGGCCAAAATTAACGCAGCACCGGCCGTAAGGATCGCTAGGGAGGTGCTGCGTTAATTTTGGCCAGGAGTGTACATTCGTTACTTTTTTTTATATTCCATAGTGCGTTGGTCTATGTTTCTGTGAAAGGTTTAGGTTGCTATGGTATTGTTGATAAACAAATAGACGCTGCTCTATATGCTATGGGATATGTATAACATAACGATGCTGAACTTTTCAATTCACTTAAAGTAACTATTACTAGAGTACTAGTTGTTGAGTGTAGAGTACTAGTACTAAAGTGACTAAAGTTACTCTATTACTAAAGAAACTATTACCATAATGCGTTTGTGTTTTTCTAGTCAGTAATGATGGATTATATGAGAATGAAACCTATGTATTTTTTCCACTCCAAAAATACCCTCGCTCCAGGTCGTCTCTATGCCATGCTGTTCGATCTGATGATGAAAAATTATTGCTTACATAAAAATAGTTCTACTACAAATTTCAGCTACAAAAATTAGAATATAATTTTATTTCTCTTGATTGTTATATCTGGGATATTGTTGGATGTAATCTAGAATGTTGGGATATGGAAAATCATAATGCGTAAAATGTGTGACTGATTTCTCTTTGAATACCTGTAAGCTGTTTTCGCAGAAATCCAGCCAGTGTTTCATTTTATGGTTTTAGGAGCTTTTTATTCTGCGAAATTCGAGGTGACCTTTTGTGTTTATGCCGAAACTCATTAATACATTTCCTTCTTAATTTTGCGGCTGTGGGTTATATAAGATGAGTTTTCGGGAAGAAGAGGGAAATGCTAAACCGCTTCTGCCTCTACCCAGTAACCTCCTGGACTCACAAGGAAACTCCTGACGCAATTTGTTTCTCCTGAATTAATATCTCCCCGCGCAAATCTCGTACACATCTCTCTAGTCATAATGCGTAATTTGAATTCGCAGAAATTCCTCGAGGGATGAAATTTGAACCTTTAACAGTCTTGTTACCTATTCGGGAAATCCTTTCAATTATTGTCGAAATTTGTATTTTACAATTTGTTTATATATTAACTAACGATAATAATTGCCATTATGTTACCGAGAAAAGTATGATTTTTCAACATTAATTGTTGATGCAACTATTGAATATACGTCAGCTCTAGATGAGGTAGTATTTCTTAAATCATCAGGTTCACACCAAATACGATGAGAATCGAGAACGTGTACTTAGAAATAAAGAATGAATAACGAGAAAAATACATGATTTATTTTTGACTGAAGAGATATTATAATTAAAATTCAAAAAGTTCTTAAAAGTATGGAAATTTTTACAGCAAGACGAAGGACTTGAGCCTACATCGCAATCTTTGCAATAAAATCTTGTTTCTTTGCGAATTCCCTCGCCTTTTTTCTCCCACTTCGAGCAACACTCAGCACAGTCTAGTTAGAATTAGTTTTAGCTGATGTTTGAGAGTACATATTCTGATGAAATATATTGAAATAGTACGAAAAACGGTATAAATAGGACTGTACATGTAATACAGTATACAAACTTTATCGAAGAGTATTATATAAAATTCACAGTCTCTCTGGAGATGCCTTGTGGAAATAAGTCATGAGCAAAAATATCAATTTGTACTTTTTCCACAGTGTTTATTAAAAACAATAAATGGAAACAAAACACGACTAGTTTCAGAGATCCTCCATCATCAAGTGACCAAGCAAAAACTTGATGATGGAGATCAATCTCTGAAACTAGTCGTGTTTTGTTTCCATTTATTGTTTTTAATAAACAATGTGGAAAAAGTACAAATTGATATTTTTCATCGAAGAGTATTATTACTACCCAATGAAGACAATACAGTGTAATAATGATAAGTTATTATTTGATATGAGGTGCGCGTATTTGATACGGGTGAATCATTCCTGGTTACCTGGTCGTGTAAGGGACATTCGAATTCGTTGATTGGGTTAATCTCAATTTAAGAAGCAGTGAAAAGCTGTTCCACTGATTAATTTGATTCCTGAAAACCTAACGGTGGTACTCGAATTGCATTGTAATAAATCTACCGGTCATAATACTTTCTTTTGTTCATTTTGCTATTAAAATTGTCCCTCATTCTAGTAGAAACCATCGTAAATTGCTACTTCGAGTTGTCTATACTCGTTCAATAGTAAGTTGCCTACGAAACCTATACCTAGCGGGCACATATATTCAAACAGTGGTCTAATTTTAGCTCTCTTTTTCTGCACTCATTTTTTAAAGAAGAAGGATTCTCATTTTTAATAATAGTATACGGCAGAGTGCAAGAATTTTTTCCAATCTGAAGGTGCTATGTAGTTTATACTGCTATATAGTGTATAATTTCAACTTTGTATCATATTTAATAGAGTTGTACTTTGTATAAGGATGTATTATATTAGAATTCTTTTTCATTTTGTTATATAGATTTACATAGTGGTATTTTTTGAAATATTTTTATAGACTTGTATTTTATTTTGTTATATGATTTGAATTTTGCATTATACTATGTCATATGTATTGTAAATGTTTATGGTTAAATGGAAGATGGGACTAAAAAGTCCCAATTTCGCCTAATAAAGACCTTTGTATGCATGTATGTATCTATGTATGTATGTATATAGTCACATTTCATATACTGTGCGTATTTATTTACAAGAGTAAAGAATGAGTGATGAACGTTTGAGTACAGACCGACTCCCGCCACAATTTTGAGTTTAAAAGAAGAAATCATTTCTCAAATGGCTTTTGTTCTTGACTCCTATTTTGTAACTGCAGTCACCACGAGAGAACAAGGTAGATTCTCCTTTTCTAGCTCTTATATCTTTCCAGGTTGTCTTATCTCCGTATAAATCCACGACAGCCTTGACATCTTTTCCATCAAATTCCCATACTAATGCTTCTAACCCTCGCGTAATGTTCTCATCTCTTTTGTTTCGAAATTAGCGTTTCATGGCGTTCATATATTTTATGCAAATTGCACCGCAATCGTTTTCTTCGTAACGGTATGGACATTAAAATCCGAGGATTAAGATTTGGATTGTATTTCCGTAGTCAAGTTTATTTTGGGAGGATATTTCGATATGAGATTATTTTTTGGGTTAAACAGGCGAAATGAAAGTCAAGGTTCACTGTGAGGTCCGTAAAAGGTTTCTAAATTTGTCATATGATAGTCATGTGCAAATAATTTGATGTAAAAGTTATCTCAACGCAATATCTTACTGCTCAAATCTGCGAGATTGAAATTATACTTAAGCCTATCTTTCAAATTTAACTTTCTACGATCATTTCATTTTAAATATGGTCGAGGATAGAAGAAAATATATATTTCATTTAGTTGTGCCTAAGTCCTGTTCATGGCAGTAACAGCTTAAAAACTACTGAGGTATGAGCAGTTTTACGTAAGTGGCTATTATGCTGTATTGCATGACCTATGAGTAGATATATGTAGAAGGCATAATAAAGTATCTCACCACCACTGGAAAATCGTTTGTGTAACTGAACCAAATGAATAAAAACGTTATAATCCTTGAATGACTAGTCGAAAAACGATGACGAATAATTCAAAAGACTAAGATGAATAAAAAAACCATAACCCAAAATATTATTTCGTTAACTGATGGTTTACTACTTCTACATATAGACGACTTGAACAAATATTTAGGTAGAGCACACCATTTAATTCTTCTTAATAAAATTTATTATATTGTATGCATTGCAATTCAACCATGAGTATTAAATGTATGTACTTTCTTTCACGAATCATTAGGAGTTTTGGAAATATTATTTATCTGAAACCTACTGCCAAAATATTTTATTAGCAATAAATTTTGAATAGTAATGAAGCTTAGGGGTTGTATGTAAAATTTGTTTATTTTCTTTAAGATATTATTTGTGTATTTCGCTATAGACAACGGGGAACGAAATGCAGTTTTTTCCACAATAAAATACTTAAAGAAAGCAAAATTACTTTTATCGGTAACAAAAATGTAGTAGATCGATTTCTTTCGTTTATGCCAGCATTATCTATTACCGTATATAATAATATTGTCCTACCATTATATTAAATTAAATATAAGGCGGGATTATCAAGCTACAATTACACCCAAAATAGAGCCGTTTGCATGCATTAAATACAACTCATTAAATTTCACTTAGTTCTTTTAATAACCAATATAATTAAGACAGGCATAACTTTATCCTTAACATAATTTTATAACATCGAAACTGAATATTGGCACCCTATCAAACTGGGAAAACTAAGAATTACCTAGATGAGCCAACCTTCTATAGCTCCTGCGCCAATTATTTAATTAATGTTTGATATGGTGATTCATAATAGGCGTAGTTTGTTTCATATGTGTAAATAAATTTATTCGTGAGTATAGAGTACATTGCGTAGGATATTCATTTTGAATTTTCCCTAAACTTACTGCGCATTGGATAGGCATGAGAGAGAGAGGATAGTGTAACGAAAATGTTAGAAATTCTTCCGTGGGAAATAAGGGGAGGGGTCAATAGGCTAGCAGGAATTTTTCAGGTAAAAACCGCTGGCGAATCATGGAAGAAGCTACAGACCGGAAGTACCAAATAATGTTGCGCGTGGCGATCGCGTAGAAAAGCTAAAAATAAGGAAAAAAAAAGGACTGATGTAGTTAAACTGTTGACTGGTTTCTTAACAGAGGGGCGAAGGAATGGAATATTTCGCCTAAAGAGGTCTTCAAATTCTTGCCAATGACAAATAAGTTGTTTAGAGAAAGATGCATAAAGCTACTAAATTACGATTGGGATATGTATTAATAATACTGTATTTAACTAAAATATTGAAGTAAAAATGAAGATGTAGGTAATATTTAGCAATGATGAATGCTAATAAGGTAAATAAAATCATAAATTTTCATAAATAAATGTTCATAAATTCATAAATTTCATAGATTCATTTCACAAATTCATGAATTTTTCTCTTGGGAAGAAGTGTTTACTTTTGACATTGGAACTATCCGCTTCGATTTGTGTAACTTTAAATTGTGGGAAAATAAATTCGATTAGGAACAATTTTGATTTAGGAAACTAGATTATATTTAAAAAAAAACTTTCAAAAATCCCACACACACAAACCAATGGAGAGCGATTAGTTTCGATACGAAAGCGTCATCAACAAGTCTATGGTAGCCAATAACTAGATTAGACAAATTGAAATTGGATTTAGTTTTCTAGAGGGAAGTGCTTACTTTTTAATTTATTTTCCTACCATTAACTATGACATATACCTTTACGGATTGCTCCATAATCAAAAAGTGAACGCTCTTTCGCAAACAAAATATTTATGAAACACCTTATATTTAACATATTTACATTACCTACAATTCATTTTTAATGTCCTACCAACTTGGAATTCCACAAAGTAACTCGTCAGTCGATTTAATGAATGGTGTACGGTTACGTTTGACTAGAGGGGACCATAAATATTATAGGTTCATTTTTAGATAATAAATATTGTAAAAAAATCATTTATAATTTTTATCCTAGTTAAAGGCACCACTTACATTAATGAAATACGCAACTTTTAATATACATATTTACATAAACTACAGTTTATTTTCATTGTCCTACCATCTTGGAATTCCGCAAAGTAACTCGTCAGTTAGTCGATTTAATTAATAGTATACGGTTATACACTCGATATACCTCCGCACAATCATTTTAAGAAAAACTGTTTGATTACCTTTTTGTTTCATCAGAATTACTCTTTTTACCATAATATTGTCATATTTTTTTCTCTTTATTCTTTTTTGTATTATTTTTTATAAGCAGTTTATCTTTTGTATTCGACCTATTGTTTATAATTTGTATTATTTATTTTTATGTGAGCAGATAGAATTTGTATATTTTTTTCTGCTCTTATGGGACTCATAATCCCAGATTATTATTATATACGAATGCGTTATTTAGTGGATGGCCATGATGGGATGAAAATAGAAACACTGCGAACACTTCCACAGGTTTTATTAAATATATTATGCATTAATATTTTTATTAAAACCTGTGGAAGTGTACGAAAAGTTCTATCTTTATTTCGTATACGGTTACGCTTGACTAGAGGGAGCATTGAAATAATGAATATCGTAAATAAATTCATTTTTAATATTTCTCCCACTTAGGTAAGTGCAATACTATAATGCATTACAACACTTTTAATACACGCATTTACATAATCCACAATTAAGTTTTACTATTCTTCCATTCTGGAACTCCACAAAGTAAATCCCCAGTTAGTAATTATTTTAGTTGATAGTAAACTGTAATGTATAACTAGCAATAAATAGTTCATTCTTGACTTATGAGAAGAAATGAAGGAGAAAAAGTCATTCATCGCTTACATCATTCTTGAATAATAAATATTTAAAATAAACCCATTTTTAAGTTTTCCTCGAATTAAATGCACCACTTTTGGAGGATGCGTCGTTGGCTTGATCTATTCGATGGTGCACTTCGACCGGTGCGACATCTGCAATCAGCTCCCTCCATTCATTCCGCAGGTGCCTGACGTCACGCACGCTCAATGGTTTTCTCTCCGTTTCGACACAAATGCCGTTGGGAAACATTCTTCGGACGGGAATATCCGTCGACATGCTAATGGCGCTGAAAAAGTTTATTATTTCCAAGATCCTTGCGAAATGTTTAATCATCAACTTGCGAGCATTTCCGGTGAATATGGAACTGCGATGCCGAGCAATTTTGAGAATCGATCGAGAGGGATTCATTCATTCCGGAAGAATGCTTCGGTAGCGTAAACACGCGTGGGGGAGGCAGACAGGCATCTCCTTGGAAACGCAATTTCCTTTCCATTTTGATTACGAATTTGCCTATTAATAAACATACATTTTAATGCACATATCGTGGGAGACGCTAATTTTTATCAGGATAACAGCACCGAACTCGTCAAAAAGTAAATTTTAATTCCCGTAATATTTTTACAATAGAAGTAAAAGAAACATTTCGTAAACTCCCGCAGTAGATTATATTTTTGCGACGTTTCGCTAGCAACATCATCTTCGTACATGGATTTTATTTTTATAATAATATATAATAGGTTCATATTCTTTTTTTATAATTTGAAACAATATGCAATCCTTAATATCTCGTTGAAGCGGTATTTCGTAATGAAGTTTAATGTTATTTAAAAGTTAATGTTCATTAATGATTATTGATATTAAAGTTGTTTTGAAATAAATGAAAAATTTTATCTGTATTTATTCGTTTAATTCAGCTTTTATTTATCTTATCATTTTTATTTTGTTATTTCATGTTCATTTGATTTTATTCGAGCTTGGCTATCTATAAATAATGTAAACTGGCTTTTTGTAATTTCCTTCTTACATTAATTTTCATTCTCGTAGTTGATATTTTCTCTCTTTGGCTCAATGTATACAACGATACACAATACAATTACCACCCAATTACAACTATGTAGATCAATCATTATTATCTATCAACACATTATAATTACCTAAATTTCAGTAACTATCATTTAATATACTACATCTATCCCAACACGATTACACTCATTTCAAAACAAGACGATACAATTATCACCCAGTACATGGAAAGATGGATTTTAACCAAGGAATTGGAACACGGCTGTTAATGAATTAAAGGCTTAAAATCTCCTTTAGCCGTCTTTGTCGGAGCTCTGCACTTCGTTGCCACTGGTATTCGGAATACAACAAAAAAGCCAGGTTAATTGACTATCTAAGAAACTCTAGTGTACATTTCAGTAGCAATGCCTTCATCTTTAGGAGTAGAAGGAGAAAAAACAAAATAAGTGGATTGCTGACAAAGGCGGCCACTAAAAATTTTTAAACCTCTAATTATCAACCTATCAAAAAAATAGGATTACATTACAGGTACCTCCTTCACATCTAATACTTTCTCTCATATTATCAAAAAAATTTTCACTATTAAATTACATGTGTATGGTTTACTTATATATAATTCAAGTTTCGTCAGGCGTCAGTCTTTCACCAACCTAATCAGTTTTCGGTATTTATCATTCATTCTCCTCAGGATTCAATTCAACTCAATACTTCTTACTTTTTCGTCGTGACCATTAATCTCGTTGATTTTTTAAAATTTAACTGCGAATTAAGATTTCAATTCTTTAAGTTTTTTACCTATAATTTTTCCATCTCCTTATTATATATGCTTGTTAATTATTCCGTTTGTTTCTCACCTGTTGTAATTGGCTCTTGTGTGTGAATTCTAAATTAACGCGGCGGATGCTAATTTTATCTGCAAATACAAACGTGCGCTAAAGGGAAGAAATAGACGAGATATAGCAACCGACCGGAAATTAGTCATCACGTCTTCCGTGAAGAAAGACGTATCTACGCTCTTTTATGGCGACGTTCGCTGTGACTTTATGGTAATGCGATTCAATCTATTGGAAGGAAGTGGATATTTCCAATCGTGTGCTCGATGTCGCACCTATACTATATTCATTGAATCTCTGTCCTGAGGGTCGGTGAGAGCGAAATTATTATTCTTAAGGGACTTTATTAGGCGATATTGGGACTTCTGAATCTCATCTTTCATTTAATAAAGCAATTTACATGAAAATATTAAATATACAAATGGAATAACAAAATAAAATACAAATCTACAAAAAATTGTACAAAATAGCCTAATAATCTTTTATATAAAAATATATACTAATATAATACTACTAATACAGTCTTAAACAAAATAAAAATTTATAAAGATAATATAATATGATACAACATAAAAATATATATATTAATATAATACATTCTAATACAAAATACAAATCTATAAATCTATATAATAAGCGTATATATATAATAGATGATACAATATAAAAATATATACGAATATAATATAGTCTAATACAAAAATAAAATACGATCATGTGCAAATGTCGTAATTCTTACATATTCAAATATTAAAGTAAAAGTATACAAATATCGAAATACTAACATAAACACGTAAAAACCCAAAGAAACTCATACTTAGTTGAGAGTGTCTGGCACAGTAAGAAGGTTGGAAGGTTAAAATACGGAAAATTATTAATTGAATTCTATAGAGTATTATTATTCCCGTTCCTACAACAATATCCTGAGGAATGGATTATATTTATTTGTCATTTGGTACAGGATCGAAAAAATGAATCTTTCATTTACTTTTGTCTCAGTGTTGTTCATGGATATGAGGACATGAAAGCTACTGAGTTATATTCGACCGATGAGACCTGGATGTTGTAGAAGTCCATCTTAGCAGCAATTGAATAAAGGTGGGGTACTTCTTCTACTGGGAAAGTAGACGTCTTATCTGTAGGAGAAGTTCCCTCTCTTTTTCATTTTCTACTGTGTTATAATTGATAATTTCACTGATTATTCTCTTTATGGATTGCCAAAAAAGGGTAACTCTTACAGTCATTGTGCTTCACTTCCATGTTCCGCTTATAACACTTCGTCTTGATGAGGAAAGCAAGGGAAAACTACCTCACTCCTCATCCGGCCTTGTAAGCCTCATACCTATGTACTAGCTCTTGATGGCTAATGTTGAAGGGGGGTGAGGTACCAACCAGCCTTTGGGCAGAATAATTTGCAGACAGATATTATTCCCCCGAAAATACGCGGATCTGAATCTAGAAGTAAGTAAAAACATAAATTGAAGACTTGGTATGTTCCAAATGAAATTACCAAGTCTTCATTTCATTTCGTTATGATTTTCCACCAAGTTTGAACACATTGATTACATTACAAGAAGGAAGTATCAGAGGCAGAAACAACTTCAGAACTCAAATTCCCCTTTCTGCAAATCGATCGAAGAAAAGAATGAAATAAGAATAACGATTAGAACCTGGATAGTTAAAGCTGCACAGGATGTGCGAACGGGTAGGTCCCCTGCCACCGCAGCCTAGGTCTTCCATGATATATGTCGTCGTCCATCCTAGGTCTTCCCTTTTCGTTTCACCCTCCTCAAAGCCCTCCAATAGGGTGAGTAATAGTCCCTGCTGTCTCAAAGATACCCCGACTAGGAGTCATGCCGTTTCCTGATGGTGTTCCATAGCTCCTCAGCTGTCATAAGTGTTCCTCAATTCACCTCCATTGAGCCCTTTAATTTATCGTAGCCCGAAGATAGTGTTATTTTCTGTATTGTCGTAAATAATTCGTCCAAAATTGATGTATTTACATTTATATCTTCATGATAATTGAAACGAATGAAAGAGTAAAGTTCACTTCCTATAGGAGATTTTGATCATGGCTCTTGAATCGGGTCTTATCCATTGTTTTCCAAATAAACACTTTAGAGTCCACTTTTTAATCGAATTCACGGGGTAGGGAAGAGCATCTGGCTCAGTTTAAAATAAAGTGGATTGGATAAAGGTTTATCCATTTAAAGCAGATTTGGGCGACAGTATTCGTTGAGTGTTGTTTTTAGACTGTAATCCCATATTGTGGAAAAAAAGGAATTTTGAATGTGTTTCAGTTTTGAGTTTAATCTTTGTGTTATTGTAACCGGCCGTAAGGATCGCTAGGGAGGTGCTGCGTTAATTTTGGCCAGGAGTGTACTTAAAGCTGTGGATAGAGGCGAGATTTAATGGAATTTGTACATGTTGGCAGTAATGGTGTGATATGGAACGTTTAAAATCCTTTTGAGTGTTTTGCTTTCGAATCTATACAGCTTTCGTAAATAGGTTCTGTATGTGTAACGATGCTAGTACTAGCGTAGGTGATGCATAGGTGAGCATAGGTTGTATGATTGATAGATATTTTAGGAGTTTGGTTTTCTTGAGATCTGTTAAATAGTACACCAGATAAGGCGAATTTGGTTCTTGTTGCCTTCTGAATGTTGTTTTCAATATTTTACTTCCAGGTTAATTTTTCATTGAGTGTAAAACCTAAAACTTTTTCGGGTTTCTTGTTTGGGATGTATTCTCCCTTCCATTTGAGATTTGATGTCTTCTTTCCCATATCGTATTTTCATTCATCAGTGGTCGTCATCGTAAGTTTTATTTCAGTCTGATGAGCAATGCACCTCTTCCGTATTCCTCTCTTTTAGTCACATTCTCTCTGGTAATTTACATTTATAGTATTTTGCTATCACCACTGTTTCATAAACGTACAGTTACGTATTGATTCATTATTCTTCCTTGTTCGATCACTCCTAATACTATTCATCCTCTTAATCACATTTCTTATAAATTCTAAGTTAACGTAATTAAACAACTTTCTGTCATAGTATATTTTCCTAAATCGCTTGACATTTCCTCCTTTAGCATTCTATATTTCAGGAATTATTAGAACTCTCTCGTTAATTTCATTTATAAAGCTTTTGTCTTCTGATGATGGAAGGGACCATAGCTTAAACCTTAGTTTTTATTCGTAGCTTACCAAATTGTTCGAACTCATCGTGAACATTTTACAAACTTAGGAATAGTAATGATCGTATGAAAAGATTGATTAAGAAATGCAGTGCCTCATATATTTTTCCTGATAATGTACGTTTTCCTTGTTTTTCTATTTTGTTTTTTATGTTACTTTGTATATTGCTATCTCTGTTTAAATGTTAACTGATTCTTATTTATGTTTCGCATGTAAGTACTTATTGGTAGTGTATGTATTTATTTTTGAATGTTTTTCTCTTTTCTTATCTTTTAGCTATTACTATCGGTAGGTTTTCGCAGGTTTTTCACACCACCTTCCTTGTGGGTGTTTCCCTGCAGTGGATTTTTTTTCCTAAGAATCTCTTAGGTTTTTTACATCCACAATTCTTCTAATTTTTTCTACTTCTAATTTCATAATTAATGACGATGGGTTAGATGGAAGAAGAGACTTTTAAGTCTCAATCTCGCCCAAATAAAGACGATTTATTATTATTATTATTATATAGGGTATTTCAATTAATTTACCATATGCTTATGGTTTTAAATAATATATACTTGCGAAGAATTCTGCATTTAGAATATGGTAACAATGACAATAAATAGTATAAATACTCTTTAATTATGGCGTGATATTTGAGTAATTTCATCATTTAATGGTGTTTCCTTAAAGATATCGTCTAAAATTTCTTTACAATATACGTTTCATTTTTGGTAATTTTAATTTTGAATCAAGGGAGATGAAGGTTACACTGCTGCTTCTCAACATTTGAGTTAGTGCGGCGTTAGGAAATGATGGTGCGAAGCACTGCCATGAATGAGTGATATTTTATCAATTTCTTTGTAAGAAGATTCACGATTTGGGATCCCATTGAAAATTAGGTAGATTGTGCTCAGAGAATCCTACTGAACGCAAAGCCCTCAGATTCTAATAAGCTAGACGTGAAAATACCGATTACCTTGATACGATCAATGCTCGATTCAAAGAAAAAAAGCAAGTGACAAAGATATTCTTTCTCTACATTTCCTGGTATTCACACGTATTATGTTGAACGCCTGTCACAAGAAATTAGCGTTGGCAATCTCCTTGGCGTGGGAAGAGGTACTCCCTTTCGTCATCTAATCACGATTCTGCGGAGCGTGCTCTCTGATACTGTCTAATCGCTGGAGAGATGTCATAGCTTTCAGAGAATCTCTTTTCAAAGTGATACATTCGAAAGAGGAAGTTCAGCTGCAATCCCCGTTCTTTCGTGATCATTCTTATTTTCAGTGTGGTGATGATGCTCTTTTATTTATTTATTTCGCAGTAGGTTGCAATTTGGTCGTTGGACCAGGTGACGTTATTGTCGTTTAGGGGACGTAATATTTTCTAAAAAATCGAAGAAGAAACAAGATGTTTAATTTGCACCGAAATATACCAGAGCGTGGTTCGAGCGTATATCATGGTTTTGGTACAAGTTTACACCATCATCAAGAAATTTCACCAGATTTCACTTACAAGTTAGTAGTTTTAATTTGATGTTAGTACTTTTAATTTTTCAATCTTGTCTTTTTTAACCAACAAGGACTGCTGATTTTATTTATTTATTATTATATATTATAAGTAGAACTTCTTCCAGTGGCAGTAGCAACCATTGTCTATGTACAACTCAATTCAAACCCCTTGCAACAGACGTTGAACACAAACAAATATTCCAAAATTAACATCACCACCCACAAGTAATATTCGAACACCACAGCGCTGCAACAAGATCTAACTTACATACATCTGTACCCACACCAAAACATGTACTCCACGTACGTTTATCCTCTAATCACTCAGGCCAAAATGTCACTTCATCGTTTTCACATTTTCACGTTTACAAACATCCAAATACTACAAAACATAGCAATACTCAATCCGCTCAGCTACATAAACTACAGCATCTACTTTTAAACTCCTTTCTAATTTTTTGTAAGGAGACCTCTTCAGGCAACGTATTATTCCATTCTTTGACCCTTCTATTAATAAAGGAATGCTTGGCGATATCAGTCCTTTTTTTCCTGAGCTTTAACTTCCGTTGTGATTCCCTCGTGTAATATCAATCGGAGGAATGGTTTTTGGTAAGATGGTAATGGTAATTTTGCTATGATGATCATGAAAATAAACATCACCATATTGTGTAAAATATGACTGGTATATAGCCCTGATAACATCTTAGGAATGATGTAAATGATGAAAGAATTCTTTATAATTGATATTGGAAGGCGTGACTTGGAAAGCCATTAAAAGCAGATTGATAATACTTCGAATTTTTCCGCAATATGTTCCAAAATGCGACCGATTTCATAAGAGAAATTGCGAAACCTGAAGATGTAAGTTTGCTTACGAAACCGGTCGCCTATTAAAATATATTGTGGAAAAATACGAAGAATCATTCTGCAAAGAATTCTTTCGTCGCATCAATACTACCCTTTTGAAACTGAGTCTTGATGGGGATGCAGAAAACTCAACCGGAAGTCGGGTTGGTTCTATGTCGTCTGCGGTGTTTCCGGAAAGAGTCCGCTAAAAAATAATATTATACGGGATAGCATACCTCTACTATTCGTTTGACTTTGATTTTAACTAATGTGATAATAATGTGAGTCTGTTGTTCATATTACTACTGAATAAAGAAATTTCCTTTCAACATACTTCGACAAAGAACATTTTTGTTCTGCTGTGTATTATTTCTATAAATACCTAAAGAAAATGCCGATATCTTTCATGCTGTGATCTCTCTCTATCTTTCAACCTTGCTTACATCTTTCGCAGATTTTTCACGCCTCCTTCCATTTGTGGGTGCTTTCCTGCATCGTTTATTTTTTCTGAAATTAATATTAACAGATTTTTATTTTCTGTACAAAACCATTATTTTTTCCACATTTTTTCTGTCTTTCCACTTTACTTGTTCACAATCTATATTACCGTTATATTTTGCTTTTATGAATATAGGACAAGGTTGAAGGTGGAAGCTGCCTAGTCCCAATTTCACTCAATAAAGACGTGGGTGTTTTATTCTATCATCTTGGTTGGACTTTTATCCGAATTTTCTTGCAACTCTTCACGCCAGTTCCTATTTGATACCCTACCCTATTTCCTTGTAACCCAAATGTAATTGCTTAAATTCCTTCAAATTCCTCCTTATATAAATAATAATCACTTACCTTTCATAGTTTGACCTAGATCTTCCAATTTCATCAAATAAAGTTTCCAGTGAACTGTCATGTCCAATCAACTTTCCTCTTCTTTCAGTCTTGTTTTTTTTCATACATTGCTATTTCTTGCTATTTGATCTTCGGATTTAAACCATTACTACTCGATCCTCCCATTTTGTTTTATCGCTATTTCATAACACTACATCTCCAACGATTCTAAATCTTATTTTATTATCTTAGTAAAAACTATTTAACCCCACCTGATTTAGATCCAAACCCACGTTTGAGATATATACTTACTTTGATTTCTTAGTCATTTCTTTAGAATACTTAGGGCCAAAATCTTACTTACCTCAATGAGGAAAAGTAAAATATTTCTGAAAAAAGTTGAGAGAACGCATTCCGATAGAGTAAATAGTTTTTAGTTGACAAAAATGTCAGGAAAACCGCTGACCGCCCTTCAATCTTTATTTGTCCATTTTGAACTTTTAATGTTTCACGTTACCAATCTAATTAAGATGATACTTTTATGACTAAAATCGTCGAAACACACTAAGGCCCGTTGCCCACTACAACGAGAAATGCGTAGCGAGAAATGTGTGACGAGGAATGTGTGAGCGAGGCGGCTGAGTTGATGTCCGTCCACTACAGCAAGTTTCTCGCTTAGCTTGAGATACTTACTTGCATTGAGACCGCGATGGATTTCGGATGCGGTGTGATCTCAGTTGTTGAAATGTTTATTAATACTTTGAAACGTCATATAATTGATTCTGACTCGAATGACTCAGAAGAAAGTGAAGAGGAAAATGCAGTTTTGCTTTACCTGGTGACTAAGGAATAGAAATCACGGACGTTCTGGATGAATCGTTACATACATTCCAGACGGGAATATGGAGAATTTCATTGTCTAATCCCGCAATTTGATGATGAAACAGACGACTATGCCCGTAAATATGGCTCCGATTTCAGCTAAGCTGATGTTTTCGGTAGCGATCCGACATCTATATCAATGGGACGCTAAGATACGAGTGTTTCGCACACGATGTACAACGCGAGCACTTCTTATGCCTATCCTTTAGTTAGATGACTCACACCATAAGATAAGATTCCCATGAGAAATAATCGAAAGTGCTGATTCGTTTACTCCTCGCAAAAACACAAGGGAACATTCGAGAAGTAATTCGAAACTTACACCCTGAAAACAGATATTAAGATAACGTTTGAGAGACAAACAGATTGATAAAATGCTCAGTTAGATCTTCTGCATGTGATTGTTTTGAGGGTGTGAATGCAAAGCTAGGCTCGTGAATAGTGCTTTTGAGAAATTCAGTGTACAGTTCGAAGTTTAGTTTGGATTTCATAAGGTGCAGATGGGCATCCGAAAATTCTTTCCACAGTTTGCTAATAGCTCGAGACCGCTATCGGAAAAAACGTATGTTAATGGCTATGTGGTTTATTTTGAAATAACCAATATTAGATGCATAAATTAGGATTGTCTTATTTTAGGGCTGTTATCGGAGGGCACACCTTAAGATGAGTTTAGCGACATTTGCAAATTTACTTGTTCCTTTATTAAGCATCCTGGACGACTAAAAGGACTAAAAGTCTGCAAAATAGACTCTTCATTTCTCGGGATGATAGAAAATATAGTGATATTTATTTTATGGCTGCCTGCTAATTTGATGCATATTTACGGAAATTATTCGATAATCGAATTTCCGTAGAAATTTGAAAAAGTATTGGAGCAGTAAGGTTATCAGTAAAAATTAATTTACGATGATATTATTAATACTATACTATTTTGGAAGGAAATCAGTCAGCTGAAAGTTATTGTGCACATAAGTTACGCACATATTTATCAGAACTGTGACTTGATGACTTAAAATAAATTTGATATACTATTAAAACTGTGACAAATTCTTCGGCTTCCTTTTCGATGCAGCCATCAATTCATGGATTTTTTTGAACACTCAGTGCGTACGACTGGGTTAGCATCAGCTCTCTGCTGGTTAAACCACCTATTACTTAGTCTAAATAATTGTAAGTTTTCGTTTTCATTATTTTCACCTTGGTATGTAACTTTAATTCTGCAAATTCAACTATAATATCAACTATAATGAAGAGTCTACTGTATTTTGTAATGCAGCTGAATTTTTAATGATCGGTATGTGACGCATTCAGTTGAATACTGAGCTAATACATAAATAACGAAGTCCGGCTTAATTGTAAGCCTACTTGAAAATTTCATCTGATATAAATGATTTTTTGTTCCTTATATAAACCTTGTGCGATAAGTTGTACTTATATACTTCATATCATTACTTTTATACATTGATGGCGTTTTATTGGCAGATGACATTCCAATTAAATTCCAAATTCCGCTGATGATATAGTCAAATAACGAAAGAAATTCAAATAAGAATGGGTGCGCCAATGTGGGGGAACAAATGAGTGGATGTTACATTTTATATCGCTTGCCAAATAACCGTAACAATTTTTTTTTCTTCTCACGCTTTGCAACCTCTTAGAAAAAAGAACTCTCAAAGACTCGGGAAGTTTATATCTATAGCACTAGAAATCTACAGCAAAGAAAAAAATGAGTTTATAATAGATATTGGACGTATCCAAACCATAAATTTTGTGTTGATGTGTTAATATGGTATATCTCATATTTGCTCATTTTGTTTTTCTCTTTTAGTCTTATATTTCTGGTGATTTTTCTCCCTTGTTGTTGGAATGTTTTCTTTTCTTGACTCTCATTAATTTGCAATCACCCTTTCTCTTCAACCACTTTGGCTAGCACACCCACAGCGTTCCAGATCTCTTCTGTTCCATCTCCCTTTCACCTAGATCCCAATACCTTCGCTTTCGTCCCTTCACACTCCAGGGTGTCCATTCTCAACCCTGAGGCACCAGTGTTCCATCCCTCACGCACACCCGAAGATGCATATCATACTCCTCACTCCGCGTCATCCTCCGTATTTCCTGGTAATACGTTTCCTCAAAATAAGTCTTTCTAGTATTTAACAAAGGATATCTTGGAAAAAAATTTCTACCTTACTAGAATACCTTTAAACTTCTTTACCTGAATTCTCAAAGTCTCTTTCCTCATCTTAACGAGCTTCGTTCCATAATTCCTGAATCCGGCGTACATGCGATCCTGGTTAGTGAAACATGGCTCAACCCAACGATTCAGTCGTTCACTGCTAATATTCCCGGTTATTGTTTATACCGTAACTTTTCGAAAAGTTCATTCGTTCAGAATTTATGGACGAAGTAAGTGAAATGTTTGTGCCAGGATACGTCTCTGGCGGCTCGCGGGGTATACATCTAACTCTAAACGATCGTGTTGGTAAAAGAGTTGTTAGTAAAAGAATATTTCACAAATCCTTTGTAGTAACTGCCATACATTTTTGGAACGCCCTTCCGCCTCATATAAAATCATCTATTTCAACCTGTTCTTTCAAGAAAAAATGCCTCTCTCATCTTCTAGCGAATCAATCACACCATTGATATTTTTCCTTCTTCCCCTCAATATAACTAGTTCAGCACTGATCAAAATTCTGATGACTGTCGTTTTTCACTGCACAATTTTATATATTACTTGTCCTTTTTATTTTATATTTCTTAGGTCCTCATCATAATCAGCAATGAAAATAAATCTCCTCTATCCTATAAAAACCTAACTTATTTTGCTCCTGCTCTTCCTCTCAACGTATAAGATGTTTTCTTTGTCCTTGTACGTAATTATTCTGTCTTTATACCTAATAATTCTCATCAGTTTCTTTTATTTCTCTTTTCTTCTTACTTAGAGTTACCTAAATGTCTATGTTATATACAATTTATTATATTTTACGTTATTTTGTATATTGCTATCTCTTTTTTAAATGTGAACTGATTCTTTTTTATGTATTGCATGTAAGTATTTATTGGTAGTATTTTTTTTGTTTTTCTCTTTTCTTATCTTCTAGCTATTACTATCGGTAGGTTTGCGCAGGTTTTTCACTCCCCCCCTTCCTTATTTATTGCAGTAAATACACTCGCGCAGACTTGAATATACTAGTCCCTGTAAGGTAGGCATCTTTTCGTCTTCTCGGCAGCGTTGGACCCCGTGGAGGGGGTAAATGTGTGCGAGAAAACTCGCTCGACGATCGACTTGAAAGAGGTTTCTCGCTCGCCTTGCTCCACACATTTCTCGCTTCGCTCTAGTGGACGGACGCCCATTTGATCCCATGCTTTCGATTTACACATTTCTCGGCACACATTTCTCGCTACGCATTTCTCGCTGTAGTGGGCAACGGGCCTAAGGAAGTAAAACACAATTGGTGATTTCCACAGAATATATTTTTTTGGCGACTAATTTAATCTACAAATAATAAATACATACATAAATGTACTCTGTGGAAATTACCAAGTGTGTTTTATTTCTTTAGCATGGCTCCCTCCAGCAAATTGGAACTTAAACATATCCGATTTACCGTCGACATTCCATATATCAACACATTTAAGAGACATGGCAACGCCGTGTTTTCACGGATCGGAATTTAAAAATGTATGGCACGCAGTCACGAATAGAGTTCGAACACCCTGGGATGTTGGAACTGTATGCACCCGGGTGCAGGCTGCCAGAGTGCGTGGGAGTGCGTTGTGCAACACTTCCGGGGCATTACTGCAATCAGGAGGAGAGTGTTGCCACGATCACAGACCGGAAAAAAGAGGACCACGTTTTCATGCATCTGAGAGCTTAAATAGCCCCCTGTAGGTCAAAGGTGTAAGTGAACTATTTGAGTTGCTTAAGTTTATGTCTGCGGCTGATGGGTTTAATTTAAAACTACTTGTATTCGGCATAGGAATAAATAAATATTGTCAAACGTTACTCGGTGGAATTTCATATTAAAAACTTTTAATGACAAAGTCAATAGGTAAAACTTGTAAAATTCCACAAATAGAGCCCAAAAAGAGCTTTACCGGCTTCGGCGACCTAGCACGATCGGCAGAACTGTGAGGATAGTTTTATGATTAGGTTCAGCATAGTTTTATAATTTGGTTTTTGGCCAAGATTCTCCGCCAGATCGTATACAAATTAACCACAAAAAAATTACAAGTGTTTTAATTCTAAATAGAAATATTTAATACATTATGACCTATAATAATATAATCTCAAAACATAAGGCAACCTTTAGTTCATTATAGCTTTAATATACCCATTTTCCATCCATTCGATTTGTTGAGGTTTTATTTTTTTATCACCGCTATCATTTCAGTTAAATAATACATCTTTCAGACTATTCATTACATGTTGACTGCATGTATGAGAGATATAGGAAATATAAAGTTCCTTATTAAACTGAAACTTCTTCTAAGTTCGTTATATAAGGTTTAATTTAGGCTTCAGCATAGCTTTATATTTAAGTTTCTGGCAAAGGTTCCGCCAGATCCTGTTATAATTTACAACGAAAAAGAAAATTTACACTTATTTTAACTCTAAATTGAAATATTTAATACTTTACTATCTATTATAATATAATTTATAGTACAAGGTAACCAGTTCATAATCATTTTGAATATATTAATTTCCTATTGATTCAATTTGTTGATATTTTTTCATCGCCTCTATCTTTTTACTTTCTCCCTATACGTAGTATAGAGAAAGTATTGTATTCGCAAAAAAATTCGACCTCCAGATTTCGACGGAAATAGATGTTTTGGGGCCCATAGAGCTCGTTTTCACTATTTTCCCGAACATGTCTGTCTGTGTATCTGTGTGTTTGTCTGTCTGTGGTAAAAAAGTTTGTGGACGCTCTATCTTAAAAAGTGATTATCCGATCATTTTGAAAATTCATATTTAGAATTTTAATAACAATGCTAAAAGTTGATTAGTTTTTGGTGAATATCGCATAACCGGAAGTTGCGGTTTATCCGGAACAAATCTTTGTTTCTTAAATATCTCTTTCAGAATACAATTTAGGTATATACAATTAAAACAAACGTTGTAGATAATATACTTAACTAAAAATTTTGTGCGAAACTTTTTTTCGTAACACTGTTTAGGAGTTATTCATGGATAATGGTTTGCCGGAAGTTGTTGTTTATCCAGAAATGGAAGTTTTTCATACATATCTCTGTCAGAATGCAATTTAGGTATATAAAATTATGTACCAAAGTTATAGATAATGTTTTTACTACAAATGTTGTATGAAACATTTTCCTATAAGGGAGTTTATTGTTTAGGAGTTATTTATATATTACCGGCATAGTCTTCCGTTTTCAGTAAATACGGAGAAAGTCATGTGTTGGCCACATCAGATTTTTTAGTTAAAAAATAATACATTATAAATAATGTTTATTACCTACATGTGACTTATATGTATAAGAGACGCATGGATAAAACAATGAGGTGAAATAATTCATTACTACTCAGAAAACCGAAATTTTAATTACTCATTGCTCATGTCAGTCAGAATTTAAATTAGTTATTATAATAATCTTTAAATTCGTTGATCCCAAGTTCAAGTTCGACAATTTTTCCATTGAATGAAAAATAGACTGAATTTTTTATAATTATGGGCTCTAAATGCAATTAGTATTTCAGCTGCAAAAAGACCCTAAAATTAATAGTAAGATGGGTTACGGGATTAAGATAAACGATAATCGTTGCAAAAGTGTTAAACGATAAATGATACATCCGACCGATACCCATACCAGATGAATGTAATTCTTAAACCTGATTTCCTTCTCACCCCTGGTGAGGGGCGCCAAGTAAATGCAATGAGACGCTTGTTCAACTAGTGTTGCCTTGTTGCCAACATCCCACATTCCCATATTTAATGATGCTGAAAATTAGACAGCAACATAAACATCAGCAAATGATTTATGAAGTTTTGTAAATTCACAGTTTTTTTCTTCCCGTTACTTCCGTTGTTTCGTCGTGCGAAGTATATTTTGCGTAGTTGCGTAGGAGGACAGTGGGTCTTGGTTAATAGTACCAAGGAAGTGATGATATAGGAAGACTCGAATAAACATTTGATTGTACACGTATTCGACTACTTTAAATTCCATCTGTGGAGTAGAGCCTAGGTATTTGTAAGTAATGGGCTGGAGTAATATCTACAAGGGAAGGTGGGGCTGTACGGTATACGTAACTTTTTAAGATTTTTTTGGGGTGTAAATAAAGTAAAAAGGTACGATATTATGATTTGAAAAACATTATTAGAATCTTAAATTTGTAAAAAAGTCGTATATCGACAAAAAAAACTCGTTTTTCGCGACAATTCGAAAATTTGAGCTGTAATTTACGATACTCAAAATGAGGCGTCTGGTTATATTGGATATTTAATGTCGTAGTCCTCATAATTTTAGCTTAAAGGTGAATTTAGGCTGTTTCTGTGATTTTTGATTAACTTTAGGCCGTTTGCGCGAACTAAAGATCTAATTTGAGAATTTTTCCTAATTTTTCTATTAATCAGCATGTAAATAAGCAACTTTTGAGCGCTTTTAGATTTCGATACTTGAAAAATCGTTTTTTTCTCGCCCCAGCCTAATACATACGACTAAAATAATTTTTAATTCGTGGAATTACTCCTTTACAAATATGATTTCAGAAACTTAATTATTTCGTAATAGATTGTTTCTGCCATCACTTGTTGGAACTGTCTAATATGATTTATGGTGAAATTGAACGAAATATTCAGATTTCAAAAAAAGTTTTGATTTCATAAATATAACACTTTGCGGAAACCTGAATATTTCGATCACTTTATTCACTTAATTACTTCCTCAAATGTAGAAGTGATTCGTAATTTTCCTGCGTCGCTTTGAAGCTTGATAAAAGCATTGGTTATGAAAATGTTACCAAATGAACAGGATATTTGAAAGAATGGCCAATATTCCTGGATTGTATTTCAAAACAAAGGCATTTCTTCGCTTCTCTAGCTCTCCAAGTTCTCCGAATTGTACTGTTTCGAATTCGCTCAAGCAGTTTCATTTCACTGAACACACACTGAATCAATTAAGATGTATGAATGACAATTCTATTGCACATTGCCTAGAAGTGCCTCTTACAAAACAAACCATGATTTATGCAACCATCTTGGTGACATTATTTTGCAAGAGATTGGTGCATTTTATTGATCGATGATCATCACTTGAGATTCACTTCGAATTACTGCACTGTGATGCCGTTGCTAGGTTACTCAGATGAAGGATTTCGTCAGCGGTAATCAACAGTGGTGACATTTTCGATTGAAGCAAAGTAATTTGCATATTGTATGTATTCATTTGCAACCAAAATGCTTCGTTAAAATATTACAATATTATTCTATAAGTAGTAGTTATTTCTAACTTATGACATAAATTACATGAAAGGCAGAGTATTCAATTAAAAATTCAGCCAAGATAAATTTAAAGTTATATTCTCATAAACTCATAATTATATGAAATCGACGGTTGAAGGCGTCACTTGGTGGAAAGACATCATTAAAATGAAATACTTAGTACTATCCACAGAAAATTTATTGTACCACCGGTTTCACAAGTTAACTTGCATCTTCAGGTGTCTTACAATTTCAGTCCAAGGTTCTTATACCCTAAGGTATAATTCAATTCCTTCAATTTTTGACAGCTTAAGGTATAGTTGTGACTCTTATTTATTAACATTGCTGTTAGTGGTGAGTTCTTATTATTATACCCTAAGGGTTGAGGGGGTTGTTCCCCCACCACCCTCTCTCCATCCCCTCCACCCTTAGGGTATAAGAACCTTGGACTGAAATTGTAAGATACCTGAAGATGCAAGTTAACTTGTGAAACCGGTCGCACAATACATTTTCTGTGGATAGTACTAAGTATTTCATTTTAATAATCATAATTAAATATCTAAATTTCCTGTGAAGATAACAGCTAAATTGCTTTAACTGAAGGATTACTTTACATTATCATAAATTCGTATTGACATCATGATCGGGGCTTATGCATGAATACAGAAGAATCAGCTTAAGTTATTTATTTCAATGCTTCATGTTTTTTCTTCAGTGTTTTTAATACCATCGACGAAAGATTAAATGGACCAAGAGACTTTTCAGTCCCAAATCCACCTCAGTAAGGATCTTGAAATAAATGGTAGAGACATGTGATGTGTTCATGTCCGAGACTGAGGCAGACCAATGCGCAACCAAAATATAATTGATGTCAATGAACAGGGATCCGTTTCTATTGAATGGAATATTTTTCATTTGGCGCAGAATAAAAAACTCTGATGTGTCCAGCACATGACTTTCTCCATATTTATTGAAAACAGAAGCCTATGCCGGTAATATATAAATAACTCCAAAACAATGAGTGTTACAGGAAAATGTTTCATACAAAAGTTGTAGTAAAGTACATTATCTATAACTTTGGTACAAAATCTTATGTACGTAAATTGCATTCTGAAAGAGATATGTATGAAAAACATCCATTTCTGGATAAACAACAACTTACGGTTAACCATTATTCAAGAATAACTCCTAAACAATCAGTGTTACGAAGAAATGTTTCATACAAAAGTTGTAGTAAAGTACATTTTCTATAACTTTCATTCGTAATTGTATATACCTACATTTAATTCTGATAGACATATTAAAGAAACAAAATTTTGTTCCGGTTAAACCGGAACTTCTAGTTAAGCAATATTCATCAAAAACTAATCAACTTTAGGCATTGTTAAGAAAATACTAAATATGAAGTTTGCGAATGATCGGATAAATACGTTTTAAGATAGAGCGCATACAAACATTTTTACCACAGACAGACACACAGACGGACATATTCGGGAAAATAGCGAAAACGAGCTCTATGGGCCCCAAAACATCTATTTCCGTCGAAATCTGGAGGTCGAATTGTTTTGCGAATAGAATACTTTCTCTATACTACGTATAGGGAAAAAGTAAAAAACGTTTCTTTCATTTAATTTTGTCAGTCTAATTCATGGCTGTGATGATATGAAGACTAGTGAGGTATGATAGTGGTACTAATTAAGGTATCTCCTTATTGAATACCAAGGAAAGAGCTACTCATAGAGTCATTGTGCATTTGTGGCATTAAGTGGACATGTTCCGCTTATAGTAGTTATAGCTGAAGCGCCCGTTGATTCTCAACGGGGAATATAGAAGTAGATTAGTAGAAGTTGTCGTTCATTTAAAGAGTAAATGTACTTGGTACACACAACTATAATCCCAAGCTATTCTTACTATACAGGAAAATGCATGTGCTCGTATTCAACAACAATCGATTCAACAATCGCATTGGTCGTTAGGGGGAATAGTTGTTTACATCCTCAAAAATTTTGGAATATTTAAGTGTATTTTGTCGAAATTCTCGAAATTTCGATTCCAAAATAATATTACACGACCAAATTAAGAATCTTTATTAAAATTTAGTTCTTTTGGTGATTGTCTCGACTCTGTGTGACTATTCCTTCTAATTTAATTCTTCAAAATAAATATAGCCTGCAATCGATAAAAGTGGAGTTTACATGTATTTCTTATGGAAATATATCTTAGCGATCTTGGTTCGAACCCAGCAATATCATCGAATACATATCTGAAAGTAATTCCTTCCTGATCGCAAAGAATACTTGTGCAAAGTTTGACCCAAATCAGGTAAACGGTATGGACTCCAATCCAAGAAAAACACATAAACCCACATAGTTTATCCAAAATATATATAGATAGATGGTTTAGATATATATATTATATTCTATATTCTTTATTATATATTATATATTCTTTATACATATTCTTATATACAGATGGTTCAGTGAGGAAAGCTATGGTAAACTACCTCACTCCTCATCTTGCCTAGTAAACCCCATACTTGGTAAGCCTCATACTTATCCCTATAACATTTACTTTACGGACAGATCAGGGATCCCTCCAGGAGATACATCTATCTTCAAAAAATACAAGGAAGTGACGTAGAATGAGGATGTTTAAAAGTGACATTTATGCACGTGATCAGCACATGAACTTGAATGAAAAATTCCTCGAAACGTTTCGCACCGTCACTTATCGGAAAGGATAATGATTTCACAAACTTCGGAGCACTATCTCTCTTAGCCACTATCGCAGGCCGTAACCTCAGAATTCCCGAAATACGGACTCCGCTCTTTTCCTCGTATGAGCCGAAAACCGCGAGAGCTCCGTTCATCGTGAAAATGTGATGTTTAATAATAATAATTAACGTCTTTGTTTGGACGAAGTTATGATTTGAAATTTTCTATTCCATCTAACCCATAGTCTGTGTATAAAAGGTCTAATTCAAAAATTAAAAAATCTGATGTGGCCAACACATGACTTTCTCCGTATTTATTGAAAACAGAAGCCTATGCCGGTAATATATAATTAACTCCAAAACAATGAGTGTTACAAAAATGTTCCAAACAAAAGTTGTAGCAATGTATATTATCTATAACCTTTATATGTAATTGTGTATACCAAAATTGCATTCTGACAGAGATATTTAAGAAACAAGATTTTGTTCCGGATAAACTGCAACTTCCGGTTGAGCGATATTCATCAAAAACTAATAACCTCTTGGCATTGTTAGGAAAATACTAAATATGAATTTTGGAAATGATCGGATAATTACATTTTAAGATACGGAGCCCACAAACTTTTTTACCACAGACACACAGACAGACAGAGACAGGGAGAAAGTAAAAATAATAAATTGGTCATTAAAAATAATTTTAATTGGAATCGACGAAGAAAACTGTCTATAAGTATTCAGCCCGAAGGTCTAACTACCTATAGTAATAGCTCCCAAGAACTAGTAGGTGATTAAGGCTTACTAGGCAAGGTTATTTGTCCTTGCATCCCTCATCAAGGCATAATGCTATAAGCCAGGGTTTCCCAAAATGTTGAGGGTTTTGAGTGTTAACACTTTTAGGATCTTTGAATTTAGACGGAGTACTTTGCGTAATGTGAAGGGTAGGTTAACAGATAATCCATAAATCTTAGAAAAATTAAAAATATTTGTTTCATGAAGTATTTATTTAAATTTTCAGTCATGACTCTTAACCACGCCCCTGAAGCTCCCCTATGCTGGCTGTACAATCGGCTGACGCCATTAATGTCCGCAGCCACCAGATGGCAGCACTGAAGCTCGCCCTTTGAAACCATACTCTCATATGGAGTAAATGGAAAACACAGCACGATTATGATACTTTTTCCCTGTTTTTCTTTGTGGGAGGAGTATATACGAAAGATGGAAATCAGAGTTAGTGATTTATCCATTAATAACTACTTAAAACAATTGAATAAAATGGGCAAATTAGTAAATCCGAAGAATAAGTGCAGGTTACCTTCAGGGCACACCACAAGTAACTTCGTCGCTGTGAAAACATTATTCGTAGATCAGCGAAGTGCAATGTATTCTGCTTGGATACACAGAAAATAATTGATCTTCAATAAATTACCAACGTTACATCTACTTTCAACTAGGCTTTTTAAAACTAGAATCGCAGGATGCACAAGGGTGGTCTGAAAAGTTTCCGACATTTCAACATTTCTTGACATGGTTTCTGAAAATGTTCTGAAGATGTCTGAAGAATCTGGGGTTGGAAATTTTTCAGACCACCCTCGTATATACATTTCCTGAAAAAAAATCGAGGTTCCCAGAAATAGTCTCCAGGAAATGAGTAAACGGTCAAATATTGTTGAAACATGCGTAAATCCAAGAGTATCAACATTTAATGACTGGCGTGCACTGCATTTTATCTTGGGGTGCCTGAAATGTGAAGTTAGGTTACACAATATACAAACATAAAGGATAGAGTGGTATAAAAAATTTATTGACCAAACATTAAGTTTTAGACAGTTTCGCAAATTTCCTTTTCGCTAATTTCCTGGAGACTATTTCTGGGAACTTCGATTTTTTTTCAGGAAATGTATATACGAGGGTGGTCTGAAAAATTTCCAACCCCAGATTCTTCAGACATCTTCAGAACAATTTCAGAAACCATGTCAAGAAATGTTGAAATGTTGGAAACTTTTCAGACCACCCATGTGCATCCTGCGATTCTAGTTTTAAAAGGCCTAGTTGAAAGTAGATGTAACGTTGGTAATTTATTAAGGATCAATTATTTTCTGTGTATCCAAGCAGAATACATTGCACTTCGCTGATCTACGAATAATGTTTTCACAAGTTACTTGTGGTGTGCCCTGAAGGCAACCTGCACTTATTCTTCGGATTTACTAATTTGCCCATTTTATTCAATTGTTTTAAGTAGTTATTAATGGATAAATCACTAACTCTGAATTCCATCTTTCATATATACTCCTCCCACAAAGAAAAACAGGGAAAAAGTATTATAATCGTGCTGTGTTTTCCATTTACTCCATATGAGAGTATGGTTCGTCTCGCGGCTGCCATCTCGCAGATGCGGACATTAAGGGAGCCAAAAAATTTCAGCAGTTTCCAGTCCTATACTTTCTAAGTTCGTGCTCTTAACTAAGTCAGAATTATGTGGAAGGAATAGATGTAGCATCTATTAATTTTTACGTAATGTTTCAAAGTAATTTCTGATGCCAAAATGTCACTTTAGTTACTTATGAATTACTTATGAATTACAGTTAGAATTAGCTTTTTTAGCAATTAGTATTTACGAATCGCAAATTAGTAATGCAAAATATATTTCGAGTAGCACTACCTTCCCGCGGAGCAGTTTAGGAAACCCTGCTATAGTATTAGCTATTTACATAAGTGGAGCATAAAGACTACCCGGTATGAATGGAGCTGTTTTTACTATAATTAACCCTTCGTATAAATATGTGAAATTATTTTTTAAATTAAAATTTCACCTAATGAATTTGTCTTAAGTTTTATTAAGAAGGAACGTTACCTGTTACATCTATTAAATGATTTGAAACTCATTTTCTACTTCAGCATCGTTCCTGCTTAGAAAATTAATACAAATTCTCTCTATTAAATGGTGTATTCAGGTACCCTATATACTCTTCTATAAGCCGATTCTTTAACACATTTTTTTATCTCCTTAAAAGCCCCCATCAGCATATAATCGTGTGAGGGTCCCACTTACCTGTTCTTCGGTGGAATAAGTCTGCCGTAGCTGGATATCGGCTTGAAATTTCCTCACTAACTCAATTAACAATTGTTTGTCAATCCTTCTATCCTACTGATGCCTCAATTGCTATACTTTTATTGGAATATATTTTTATTTTGAATTCACCTGTAGCTGCTGCATTTCCCACCATAGGCTTATCCTGGAATCAATTTGCTGTCCCGGTTTTTTGTAATTAAATGAGGGGTTAATGGTAGATATCTGGGGTCTTCACCATTAATTTTTTCCAGATAGAAATTTTGAGGGTCTCCGTCCTAATCCGGACCTTTAGCTCACCTTCGAAGGTACTGAGGGCCCAACCATCTCATAAAGGGGGACCATAAAAAAACTGACCGTGGAATATGATTTAAAAAGTTATAAACAATTCAAATGAGCAACAATTTATTATCTTCGTCGTCTCACTAGTCCAAAGAGATATACAAGCGTCTTTCGATCGACTTCTACAATGAAAATTGAGATTTTTCGCGATTTTGCTAGAAATGACCCGTTGACACACGGCAACGTTGCCCCGGAGATGGGTTGGGTTGGGAGGGAGGGATTTCTAGCATATAGAAGCCAACTTCACAACAGAATGAAAATTTTGCAAAACGCTTGGAAATTGAATTGGAAATTTATTTGCTATAAAAAAAGAAGCAAACGTTGCTGAAGTAATTATTTCTCAACTGAGAACTTAGATTTGAAATCACTACTGGATATTACCGCATATATTCGAGTATAAGCTGATCCGAATATAACCCGAAGCACCTCATTTGGTTAATGGTACATATCTGAGGGTCTCACCTTTACTTTTTTTCAGATAGAAATTTGGAGGGTCTCCGTCCTAATCCGGACTCTTAGCTGGCCTTCGCAGGCACTGAGAGCCCGACGGGTCATTTCTAGCAAAATCACGAAAAATCTTAATTTTCATCATACAACGTTAATCAAAAGACGCTTGTATATCTCTTAGGACTAGTGAGACGACGAAGATAGTAAATTGTTGCTAATTTGAATTGTTTATAACTTTTAAATCGCATTCCACGCGGTCAGTTTCTTTGTGGTCCCCCATGATGGGAAGGTCGGGCGCCCAGTACCTGCGAAGGCGAGCTAAGGGTCCGGATTAGGACGGCGACCCTCCAAATTTCTATCCGAAAAAAAGTAATGGTGAAACCCTCAGATATGTACCATTAACCAAATGATGTACTTCGGGTTATATTCGGGTCAGCTTATACTCGAATATATCCGGTAATATCCAGTCGTGATTTCAAATCTAAGTTCTCAGTTGAGAAATAATTACTATTCAGCAACGTAAGCTTCTTTTTTACAGCAATAAATTTCCAATTCAATTTCCAAGCGTTTTGCAAAATTTTCATTCTGTTGTGATAACTTCGTCATAACTTACGGGGCATTTATTCACATGCGTCTCGTTAAGGGCGAGAAATGCTCACAGCTCGACGTGATCGATGTAAGCGTATTAACCCTCTCGCATTACGAATTTGCCGCTATTAAACAAAACAAGAATGGGAACGCGGCGATGAGTCGAATAGGAACAAAAGAAGCACATTTCCTCTGCAATGAGAGTGATTCTTGCTCCTTGTGCAATCCCTTCTCTCAGTTAATTTGCGGCTGAATAATACGCGACAGTGATAAAGTCTCAACCTTAATGGACGCGTATAATTAATGCCGACTTTTGCTGATCTTTTAACTTTTCCATTTGCACTCGGAGACGATTTATATTCAGATTTTATTAGCGTTGGTTTTCATGGTAGCCTCGAGACGTGTAAAGGTCACCTGGTTACGCGTGGGTGAGATGCAGATGCAACTTTCTCTGCTGCACCCGTTTTCTTCCCCTTGAGGGAAAGGAGGCTGAACTAGGGTACCAATAGGACATATCTGAAGATCACTTCCTCGTCCGGAGTTCGTTCCATCCATCATTGGTTTCCTGCCTTTCGACGGGACCATTTGTTTGGGCAAACATTTCACCAAAGTATCCTATTTTCTCCTGAACTATTTACCATCTGACACTTTGCTTATTGGAGCTGGGTAAAGAAAACTAAACCGAGTAAGTACTGTTCCACGAAGTCCAGCCTTCTAACATTGACTTTTCGTATTCTTCCAATACGCCGAGTGGAAATTAAAAGAAAATATATTCTATGAAATTAACAGACATTGACGATGTTTTGTGGAAATGGAAAAGCTCTATGTTTAAAAGAAAGGAGACCTTATATTTTTCTTTCAAACTTGATGAAATATTTTCTATGCATCATTCTCGACCCTTCCAACTTCCGTTCGAAAATTGGCTTAACATTCTACTCTCAAAAATTTTACTCATCTATAACATTTTTTATATTTCTAGTATTGTTTTTAGAATGTATCTTAACAACATCTTATCCAAGAGCTCATTCTTAAATCACCGAAATTCTCACCTCGTAAAAAAATTTACTTTTTTATGATATTATCCATTTAACGTCCATGTCTTCATATAATTAATTTTATCGATTAACTTCCATTTGGTGGTAAATTCACATGCATCCTTTCCGACATTTTTCTGCTCATGAAATCTTCGAGAATTTCAAATACTGTTACGTATAAATCTCAGGGAAATTTTATTGACATATATTTCTAAAATTTGTAGTTAGTAATTAAAGACAGTTTACAAGTCAATTGCTTCAGGAGTGGCTTTGTGGTAGGACGCCATTAAGACGGTGAAAAAACGGGTATAATTGTTGTTTTATTCACCGTGTTAATTTACAAGTTTTATAAAGGTTACGGACAATTTTCGGTAATATACATAGTACGTGGAAAGAACCTGGTGTTCCTGGATAATTCTCCTAAATTTTAATATATCTAATACGAAAAAGAAGGATTTGTCAGAAAATGAATGAAAGCGAATGCATGAAATATATACATGAAAACATAAACATAGTTATGGTCTCATAGTGGTACCTGTGAGTAATATATCATTAGTTTGCTGGCGGAATAAAAACTCGTATTGACGTAATTTTGGAATATGATGAAGCAATTAGTATTTATTCTTGATGGAGCATAGTGGCATCACATTTGAAAGATATTATTGTTTACTGGATTAAATTGAAATAACTATGCAAATTCCACAAAATAAAATTAATTGCTAGACCGCTCATCTTAAGGTACAATATACAAATGAAGGTACAAATATAAATTGTATCTTGTATACAAATAGTATAAAAATAGTATACAAATGCAAATTGTATCTTGTACCTGAATACAAATGCAAATTGTATCTTGTACCTGACATTAGCTCGAAACCGGTCGCGCAATTAAAAAGTTTTTCAGGAATTTGCGTAGTTATTTAAATATGATCCCGATTACTGAATTCCACTAAATTAAGGTCCCTTTCATTGAATTTATTATTTTCATATTATTTAGCCAATATCCACATGATTTTATAATGATAAACTCTCCATTGCGAATTTCATGCGTATCGGAAAATTCTATCTCGCGAATGTATCGAAAGCACGAACTCCGAAAAGAAGTGGACGCGGAAGTCGATCGATCGAAACAAGTTCGCATTTAAACAGTTCAATGGGCAGAACAAGTTCTATTGCAGGTGCAGCCCATTTCCAAACGGACCTTTGGCCTTCCCAATCTTCGGAATGCCCTTTCGAAAAAGTTTTCCACTTTTTACGGAGGAAAAATCCCCTCCGATGCCTTCGTGCTCACATCCAGTTATTCATCAGATATCATTATTCTCGCATTGTCTCAAAGAAACGCTGGCCAGTCCGGTTACCTTTCATCCCATTCGCAACATCAATCTCTGATTCGGAATAAGTTCAAGATTCCCTTCGAAGGGCACACCGGTTTGTCGAAAGTAACTGATTCGCTTAAGAGGGAATGCGGTTTTTTTGAAGGTGCGGTTGCGGATTTTCAATGCTGATTCTCTTTTTTCTCGGAATTAAAGCGATTTCTTAAGTTCAAAGAGTACGAAATAGGCCTGGGGCTCCAAACATTGTAGGGAAAGGGCCATAAAAGTGTACGGAAAATGATTCGCGTGCCGGATGTATAACGGAAACTTGTCTATTTCCTTTAAATTTTGCGTAGCTTATCTATAAGGAGATAATTGACGTGGTTTCCATAATAATGAAACTATAAGGATGTGGATGTATAAAATTTTCAATATGGAAACCATACAGAAGCTAAAGAAAATCCAGTTAGACACCCGAGCTTAGAACCCAAGTTGTTCACTGGGTTATACTATACCAAAGTTACTATTTTGTAATATCCAATGCCTTTTACCGGAAAATTTAAAGGAAGGATGGCTTCCTTATGGTGCAGCCCAAATTTGTGGGATCAAAAACGTTTATGAGTCATTCATAGAATTTTTGTACTGAAGTTTTATTTCATGCAGAGTAGAAATTGTAATATTGGATTCGTGAATCGGTCCCTAAGCAGGGCCGCTAACATTTTAATGTTACTATTTTTTTGTTCCGATGGATTTTCTTGAAATAAATATATGCCTTAATAATGTCAGTTTTTCTTAAGCGATTTTATTGGCGAAACTGTAAATGTAGAATGTCAAAAATATACTATCAATAATATTATTACTAATTCCGAATCAAGATCCACCCCCCTTAAACCTGGTAAAGCTTACTCCATAAATTACTGTTTTCCCAAGGTGGATAAATCAGTATAGGTATTTTGATTTTTTTAAATAATTTAATATACATTTACTTCAATAACTTTACATTTTAAAACTTTAGAAAAAAAAGAAAACCTTACCACAGCAATTTTGTCAACAAACTTGTTAACCGAATTAGCTGATGCAAATAACAACTTTACACTTATTTTAATAATATAATATGAAAATAAATATGCTCAAATAGATAGATATATATTATCCTTGCACCTGATAAAGATCTCGCTCTTTAATCGGTATTCTAGCCAAAAAATATCTCAAAATAATTTTGTTTTAATTTTTTCCTATACCACCAAACTATTAATATGCTATAAACCATATTTAAAATCTCTAAGGAAGATATTTGTCCAATGTTCTACCTATACTTAACGAGTATGTCCCTTGACGTCTGACCACGTATCACCTATTGATCTTCTGCTGAATTAAGGGCGTCGGAAGTAAGCATTTTTACGATGGCTTATCGCTCCAACGTCCATTATCCACTGTGACCGGATTGCAACTTATTGCACCGGCATTAAGGCACATGATCGAATTTCTCGGACACTGTAAACAAGTTAAAGCTGACCTTGTCGGACGAGCGATTGTGACATTTCCTTTAAGGAGAGATAGCGACCGCATATACTTTCCGACTCGAAAATTCCCCGCTTATCGAAACGCTTTCTAATGTCAGACTATAATTGGACTCTCTGAACTTGGTTTCCATCGATGCAAATGGCCCTTAAAGCAGTGATTTCCGATTGACGTTCCTTGAATTAACTCTTGATGTGATTTTGATACGTAATAAGAAAGCATCACTTACTTCACGCATTAAACTACTGTGAGGTATTTATAATTAGTGAGCAAAAGTGAATAAGTGTTAATCTTAGTTGGGCAATTACCTAGTGGAAAGGTCTTAAATGATTAGTCGTTTCTTAAATACGCAATAAATAAATTCAAATGTAATGGCCTTAAACTGAATACACCCTGATAAAAACAAAGTCAAACTATGATTTATTTAATATACTTAATCGAAAAAAAGGAAAAGAGCGCCAAAAAACAGAAAATTTCGCTAAAATTCTTACATTTGTTAGTTATTGATGATTTTTTCGAACTATTCCAGAGAAAACGACGTTTTAGTTCAATATTTTGATACGTCTCGTTGAATTCTTCAAATCTAGTACCTATGGGATAAGGTTCACTCGAAAAAAGGCAAAATAGCGCCAATAAACAGAAAATTTCGCTAAAATCTTAGCTATTTATGATTTTTTAGAACTGTTCCGGAGAAAAAGACGGTTTAGTTCAATATATTGATACTGCTCGTTGAATTCTTCAAATCGAGTACAAACGCGATAATGTTTAAACACCGGAATATTGAAAACTCTCACATCTGCAAATTTGCTAAAGAGTCTATAAACTCGCATTATAACAAAGTCGATTGGAATAAAGTTTTAATCCAGTCTCTTCCTGATAAAAAATTAAACCAAACTATAATTTATTTAGCATACTTTTAATCCAAAATAGTGAAAACTATCACTTCTCCGAGCCTTAAATAGAATATAAAATTCACATGACCCGAGGTCGAAATTTATAGTGATAAAAAGTTAATTTAAATGGAGTTACGTTGATAAAATATTAGATTCAATCTACTTTTACATCAACGTGGTGAAAAATTCCTCCTCTTTGACATTGCTTGAGGATCTAAAACTCACTTTGCTCGAGGTCGAAAATTTTAGCGATAAGAAGTTGATTTATGCATGAATACATTCAAAATTTTCCCAGAATTTACTTAATCATTTTGAATTTGGAAGGATACTCTACAGATTAATTCTCCGAAATATGGGCTAGTTGTGGGAAACGAGGTCGGCAGATACTGGACCATTATGAGCGATTCTTTTCTTGTTTATTCTTTTGTTCATAATTTATTCTTCTCCCTCACTCTCATAGAATATAATAGCATTTTTTATTGATACAAAACATTTTCAATATTAACAGAGCACAGAAAGGCAGTGTTTGCAGGTTGGTGTCCCGTCAGTACTGTACAATTTTACAATTTTTTTTATAGATATAAACTTTCTACATTACATAGTACGTGATATACATAATCCATTGTCTTATACATTAACAGAACAATTGTTACTTAAGTGATCATTTACATCATATTATATATTTACAATAACATCTTCAAAAACTCTCTTACAGAACTATAATATTTATTTATAAAAAACTTTTAATGTTTTTTAAGAAATTTACTTGATCTGTATACAGTGTTTGTCTCATATCAATTATCAAGAGGTTTAAAATCTCCGATGGCCGTTTTTGTCGGCGTTCCTCTTCTCATTCCCCGGTGTTCCGAGAAAACTAGACAGGACACCGCGCTGTTTTCTCGTAATACCGGGGAATGAGAAGAGGAACGCCGACAAAAACGGCTTTTGGAGATATTAAACCTCTAATTCCTTAACAGCCGTGTGCCAACTTGTCTTTATTCTCATTTCAATTGTTAATTTGTTGTTAGTCATTTTACCCATAAACTGTGGACTATTTTCAAATAATTTTAATTTGTGTTTCGGATATTGCAACATATTTTTCCCCTTGTTCCGTATCTGTTGTCTGATTGATCAATTCTTATCCATATTAGTAGTAGTAATAGTATTAATAGTGCTTCGACAGCTTAGGTCATTTCGCAGAGTGGCTCCCACCGGGAATCGAACCCGGGACCGCTTTCACCAAAGGCAAACGCGCTGTCCACATGACTATCCGAGAGCCTTTTAACCATATTAACATATTATCCATATTAACACTCACATAGCGCATTGGTTCATACAAGTGCATGGAAAAGTTAGTGTGCCATTGCTTTCGAAAGGTTGTTTTCCATCGATTTTTTGAATATTTCTCTGTTATTCTTGTTTCTTTTAGTACTCTATGCATACCCTCTCCTTATTGGCTCCATCGATCCGCATAATTGAACCTCCGCTCCATCCGAGAAGCGCTAAATGCACAAACGACACCCAATACGGTCACCACAGAAGATGAAGGTGACAAGTAGGCTATGGTATTGCGGTTAACGCATAAAAAAGATTGAGAAGCATTTAGAAATGGTAAAGGTAAATAATAACGCAGGAGCTACTTTCCCGGAAGCACATTTACCGAACATTATTTTTACACCTACAAGAAGTTGGGATTTCTTCTTCATGTAGAGTCAAATATAAATTTTAAGCTCATTTTCTTGTGATTCAAGAGTTGATGTACTTTATATTGCATTAATTTAACCAAGAAATAGAATTTGCTATCTATTTTTATTTATTTATTTATTGTACAAAACACTCGCAGGTAGTCACAAGGACTGGTGGCTTATGTAACAATTAATAAAAAATAAAATCGAAGTTAATAGAATTCAGTTTGACTAGGTTCGAAGGAAAAACGACTGCAGTAAAACAAATCGCGAAACTCTCGCTGTGGAATCACGAAGATCTTTGAAAGATTGCAGAAGGTTGCGTGACAAAAGCGAAGCGACTGACCTGCCACCTCGTGTGGTGTGAGGGAAGCGTCTGTTTCATCAGAAGCCGAAAAAGGAATGCGAATTTAAACAGGTTCTCTCTCTCTCGTTCACTTTCGATCGCTTACATTCGTTTTCGCACCTTCTCCAATGCGTGGGTGCGCAATACAGAGGGAATGTTTATGTTGCGCTTGTTAAGTACGTTACGGATGTGGTCCTACTTTATAAAGGAAACTCCCATCTGTGCAAATAATATGTATTGGCGTTCTTGCCTTTAGTAGTAACCATATGAATCCTATTTTGATTGCCATTTTTAATTTGAATAAATAAAAACACGAGTAATTAAACTTGCAAGAAGATACGCTTTTAAAATAAATGAGATTTCGGAAATATCTGCAATATTTAGGCATGCTTTAACATATCTGTACTCAAAAGGAGATAAAGGTAAAATTAGGCCCAATTATCTTCGAACATTTATTCTTTCGTTTTATATTGAATTTATGTTCGTATTGTTTTATTGTAGGTAACAGTTTATCGAAAGCAGACATGAATTCCATTCCTTGATATCATGTTAAGCCAATACATTTGAGCCTTTGACTTTCATGCCGATTTTTATTCATTCGATCTTATTTAAATTCAGAATCATTGTATGGACGTAATTAAGAAAGGATATATGTACAGCCTTTCATCATAATTAAGCGGAAAACCATTTTTATACCCAAATTGAAATATAATTTGAAAAACTGTTAATTTGCAATGAAGTCTCCCTGAGCCACATCAAAATATTTCCTATCACCATAATTTAAACTAATTTATTTATTTATTCCTGAGTACTACAATAAGGCACCAGGCCAGGTGGTAGTCATTCCTGAGGGGAGGAGGGAAAAATAAAATAATCTGCTAGGTATTCACCTTAGACGGTAGGTAAACCCCCAAAACCTCCCGAAGGCAGTACATCTTACGTATTATTACAAAATTATTTCAAAATTTACAACAATCATACCATATTTAAAAGATTACAATAATATTTAAGTATAAAAAATCACAACAATATTACAACAAAATGTTCATTATAAGGAATCGGGAAAAGGTTCTGAAACTTCTCCAGGCAAATTGTTCCATTCTACCATTTCCCAATTAAGAAAAAAAAATTCATGGTAACAACTTTTACTAGACCACTAAATATCTGATAAAACACGACCTAGGTTTCGTAGAGTCGCTACATCGTCAGGTCTGATGATGTAGACCTGATGATGTAGCGACGCTACGAAACCTAGGTCGTGTTTTATCAGATATTTAGTGGTCTAGTAAAAGTTGTTACCATGAATTTTTTACAAATTAAGAAATACCACAATGTGAACCCTGAGATGGTTTCGTTTATTCCAATTAAGAAATTCATATTTACAAACATCTGTACTCTGTTTAAGGGTAGCGACTTTATGATTGTGGTCGTTTCTCCCGAGGTAATCCGGTTCCTCGAGTCTATTGTTTAATTATTTCAACGAAGGCTTTCCAGTATTAGTTTCGTATATATACCTTAACCTTTTTATATGACGTCTATATTCTATATTAAATGATGACATGTATAAAAATATTTTAATATAAGCTATGGCTATAGAAAGTTTTCTCTAATTAGGCTTTGCATTTCTTATTCCTTGTTTAAATAGCGTCAATTAGGTGAATAAGACTGGAAATGCTATCCGTATACATAACTAATAAGTTAGATTGCAAGGTATTACAACACAGAAATTCAACAATCACTACCAAAGATGCGAAAAAGCAATTGATAATAATGAACAAATGAATAAAAGGGAAGACTTCTGCTATGGCCGTAACAGAAAAACGCCGTGGAATAATACTTTTTACAGATTAATATTTTTAAGCGATTGATACCGACTGCAAAGGCCATACAATGATCAACTTCAATAGAGTACCTCTCACATGAGTATTTGCGACTGTCTTGAGCGCACATATCCGCTGTTATTGTCCAGGGAATTCCGTGTCAACGAACTCCTTCTTTCGTCTATCCACTTTAATCGATCCCGGTGGTGTAACAGGCGGGGATCTTTGCCTAACGCTCATTGCGCAAATATTTGAAAAGTGAACTTAAAATCCTTTCACAGTTACAACAGACGCGCTGCAGCAACGCTCGCTCTAGGCGATACACTTTCCAATAGTTTTCTGCATTTTACTACGCGTCCAAGGATTGCTATTTTCGAATTCCCCCGTTTTCAATTGGCTATGAATCAGCTCTCGAAGTTATTCATATCGCACCGCCTCTCATTACCATACTTGTGCAATCGCCTCCAAAGGATGAATGTTTGAAGGTTTAATAAATAAGGTATTAGCTAATCGCAAGTAGCCTGTTTTACAGATTAAATATAGATTATAGTATGATTAGGATTTAGATGTATAACATCAACCCTTTGGCATTCAAACACGCATACAGTTAAATATAAATAATAAATCCGTTTGTGATCGGAAGCAGAAGGCTGGATCCTCATCCTCACTGAGATTAGATACCAGATGCTTTGCAGGGGGAATGAGGCAGCTTGGCAGGATGAGGTATGAGGTAATGCCTTTGCTTTCATAAGGAAAAGTAGTATATGTTAATAAGATGCTTCGACGGCTAAGATCATTTCACATTTTAAATCTAGATGACGTTTCTAGGTATCGCCTTTGTTTTTAAATAGGAAATAAATAAATAAAGTTAATAAATAAGATATAATAATAATAATTAATTTTCTTAACATACTTGTTAATCGTGCTAAACGGTGCTAAAGTATATAAAATGATGCTTTTCCTTGGAAAAATAACGTACATAACAAAATTATTCTCTATCGACAATTTTAAAGATTGTTGGAGAAAGTCCAGAGGAGAACATTTCCAGATAGAGCACAATGACCCAATGTATGACACTTTCCATGCTATTCAATAAGTATTGACCCGTATGAATGGCATTATTCAGCATTTGCTTTTCATCGGTAGCCTTGATTTTACCACAGCCATGGATAAGTCTGAGACAAGAGTATATGAACGATGTATTTACTCTCTCCTTTATCAGAAAAATATTATGTATAACTTTCATAACAAGTTATTACATTCCTACCACTTTTCGATAGACAAATTGCTTGAAAATACGTTTTCAAATTTATCTTGCTCGGTATTTGAGCATTTAATATTAATATTGTTATGGTATTATTAAAGAATTTCAGTTCAGATTAAGTTTTATTTAAGTGAATTTACTATTCCCTATGTTATTACGCAGAGAAAATATAGTTTCTTATTCATGTAAAATATTTTTTGTCCTAAGAAATAACTATTACATCTTGTGGAATACATTCTTAAATATTTGGAACTTATTTTTCCAAACGAGATAGGTTCTCCCCTAAAATCCAACACAGGACTACTTTCATCAAAGACCATCATATCATTGATAATATCCTTTCACTAGTCGCAATTGCAGAATTCGCTTAAGCGCTCGAAATAAAAACAACATATACACACATAAACACATGCTGAAGATTTGGAGAAATTGAATTAGGGCGAATCAGCTCCACTTCTTAAATGAAATCGCAAAGATCTGTTACGTTCTTCAGCAAAATAATCCATAATGGCGCCAATACAGAATCATAATGATGATTATCGTCACGTTATCAATGAATTAGGAGGCATTCACGGTGCTTGAATTAAATTCCTCTTTTCGAGTAATTTCAAGCAGTGAATTATTCGATTACTTTGTTTAATGGCCTCGCGAAAATTTGATTCATTGCTCGGAGATTTTTATGACAGACGCTTCATCAAAACGGGCAATAAGCTCATTCCGAATCGTTATCCTGATTCTCCTTTCTAATACTTTCGGTTGGTTCGTCCTCGTCGCTTAAATGGTCATACGTCAAGCCATTATTCTTCCTTGCTCATTATCTCCTGGAGTTACTGAATTTAACTATTTTTCTCTCTTTTCATTGCTTTCCAAGGACGATAAGAATGTAAAACAAATATTTTTTGCTGTAACAGAAATGTAATACGCAACTAATAAATATTACATGTTTCCATCTATACGAGAAAGTTTGAAAATCGAATTACTGGCGGATTGAATAGTATAGTTGCTAGAGTTTGAAGTTGAACAAAAACTGCACTGGGCAACCCGCAGTGACAAGAGTTGCACTAAATTATAGCATGTTTCATCTTGCATGTAATCATATGATATGAAAATGTTTGTTTTTGTACAGTTTGCATTTTATCGTAAGTTAAATTAATAAATGTGTTGATTTTTTTGTGCTCATTGGAGTGCTCATTTCATTGAGTGGATTTCATTTATGAAATAGTAACATTCCAATCAAATCAATTTTAATACTGTATTTAAATATATAATTTAGGGATATATATTAGCTAGTAAGCAATTTATATATCCCTAAATTTTCTCTACTACGCAAAATCTATTTTTCAATCTTAACTTAAATCATTATGCTGTGGAAATGGCATTTCATGCAATTTATGGGACATTTTGCGTTAGTTGAATTATGAGTTTGTCGTTTACTCACTTTATGATTACCACCGCTTTATACTTCTTAGATACGTACACTTTTTATCTCTCTAACTGAGAAAGATCGTAAGTTTACAGTAATTAACCAGTGCATTCAATAAAATTTACTGTACAGGGTGCGGCAACATAACTTCCTTTTTTTAAATGCTTTTTAATGCGAAAAAAGGAAGTTATCTTGCCTCACGCTGTATTTTCTATTCTAAAATTTATCAACTGAAAGAAATCAACACTTAGGAATTTCGAGTGCCATTTTAATTTAAATTCCGTCATAGATTCTGCTTCGTGCTCCTCAAAGAATTTTTAAGGATAGTAATAATAATATGAGATCTTTGTTTGGGCGAGATTGAGACTAGGAAGTCTCTTCTTACCTCGAACCCATCGTCAGATGAGGGACAGAAAGAAAGAGACAGTTAGCAAAAGTACACAAAGAAAAGTAATATGTGGATTGAAAAAACCTAAGCTGAGGGCTCAGTAAAACTGCAGGAAACACTCTCAAGAAGGGGAATGTGAAAAACCTGCGAAACCTACAGATACAAAACTATATTTTTGATGAAGGAGAAAGAAAAGAGTTGTGATAGACAGGCAGTGAAAATATAAAAATTGTACAAAAAGAAAGGGGGAAAACATAAATGCATTACAAACAATCAGATGAAATAAATCAACTTTACTAAACTTACATTAATTATAGATGAATTAATAAAAACGTTGATCAATGGGAGATAAATCTCAAAGAAATGAAGAAAATGAAATTACGTTAAGAAATACATACAAATGAAATATTAAAAAAAGGTCTAGTATTAGTAGTCTATTAACCCTCCTAACCCAAAATATTGTTTTTTCTTATCCGTTGTTCTGCTTAATCCCTTACGCGTTACACGATTACCGCATACATAGTACTAAAGGTTTTAAAAGACGAAACTCTGCACTTCGCTTTGACCGATATTTCGAGTTATCTGTTTTCACGTTAAGCGGTTTCAACTGCATTTAAATGTCTATATAGACCGCCTGATGACGATGCGATTTTGAAATTTCTTTTCTTCATGCTGGGAGTATCGTGAATTTGAAAAACAGAAGAAAAAATCTCTCTAAATTCAGGGATAGTGTTAAAGATATTTAGAGAAAAAACTCATCCATCTAGATTATACATAAGATTGAAGGACTTAAGAATGTGTGTAGGATTCATAGTTATTGATTTAGCATCGGCTTTCCTCAATATCTTTTGTGGTTTTCCATTCGAAGGGGCTGAAGAGATTCTCTGCTTTCTTAGGTATCCGTTGCGCCACGCAGTGTGTGGTCGTGGGGGAAGTCTGAAACATCATTAATGTGAAAGGTACTTTTTCTCAACTAGGTGATGCGATTCTTTTGAAAAAAAGGGATACTTTTAGATTAACACCTTCTTACCCTCTCACCATCACTTGTGGGGTAAGTGTTGATGCTTAGAGACGATGATGGATTCTGGTTTTGACATTTAATTCACTCCTTTTGCTTATCATTTACAACTTGTCTCCTCATTCGCTCATCGGAAGACTTCTCTCCATTAGCCATTCGATCAGTCCATATTAAATTCATCATT